>CM021734.1:83264042-83355299 GCA_011075105.1 Heteronetta atricapilla
TAAATAATGCCTGATTTTTTTTTAAAAAAAAATCAGGCATTATTTAACTTAGCAGGGATAGTCGCAGAAAACAACAGCAAGAACCTGGAGATAGAGTTATGCTGGAAGTAAAAGAGGCCTCTTACTGTGTGGATAATTAACCACCAAAACAATCTTTGAATCTGAATGATGACTTCTTCATCTTTTAGTATTTCCAGCTACCTTTTTGGAAGCTATCTTTTATCCAAACGCACACTTTTTTGAACTCAATACTGTTGTAATTGGATGAAATGAAATGGCCTGTAATGCATATAGGAAGTCATATTAAGCAATCTGATGTTCCCATCAGTCCTTAGACATTATAAATGAACCCAGAAACTTCTCAGGGTGATGATAGATGTGGAGACTGCAACTCCCAGAGAGAAACCCTCTGTTTCAAGCAATGCAACCTGAATGCTGAGATCAAGCCTGCCTGTTGCATGGTTTTGCTGCCTTCTGCAAGATAGCATCGTCTGCAAGCTGGCCTCTTATATGCAAATTAAGAGCAGCCCTTGGGCCCTGGCGCTTGGCCAGCTCAACCCTCCTTTGAGCAAGGCTCTTGCCTGGGATAAGCCCTTGGCTCCACACAGGGAGAGTGGCGAGGGCTCTCTGTTATTTAGTCCCCAATGATCCTGGCAGAAACTAGGAGCACTCCATGTTTAAGGATTGTACCCTACCAAAGGGTTTTTGTTTTATTTGGATTTGCTTTTTTACCTCAGTCACTGAGTTGAGTAATTTCATCAGCTCCCATAAAGATACCTGGAAAATGTCATTACAAGCTAATCTTTAAATAATGTGTTGCTCTTACCATGCCGAGTCAGGCAATGCATCCCAGCTGGCTGCTTGCAACCTTGTATCTGGAGAAGCCTCTGATTCTGCAATTACTATCTCTGCTTTTCCAGTCTGTTTCAACATTTTCACAAGTTTCTCTCTCTCTGTGCAAGTGATTCATTTCTCGCGACTCTACAAACCGATTTTGTTGCTAGCTAAATGAATGAGCAGTTCAAATATTCATGTATCAGTTAAACTTTCAGAGACAGCTTAATTTAAAAAATCACAGAGAAGCAACATAGAAGACCTAGCCAGTATTTTATATCAGTCTTCCAGAGCATGACACAAACATAAATAAAAATAGATCAAAGTAAAATAGATGCAAAGAGAAATCTTATGGATCAAACATAATCACTAAACATAGCTTTAATTGAGAAAAAAGTAATCTTTACTACATCTTTATAATTGAGAATAAAAAAGAGTTAAAAAGGGTAAAAAGAAGGAAATGAGTAGAAAATGTGATCTTTCAAAAGCAGTAACTGTTTAATGTACCTGATTTGCTAGTTGTTGTTTTTTTTCTTCAATGTCTTACACGTTCTGCATAGGCTTTAGCAGAAAATGAATTTTGTCAAATGACTGAAGATAAGATTATTGCAGATTCTTAGAAAGGGGAATTGTAAGAATACTTAAAATCCCCAAGGCCTGTTTTATATACTCCATTCTAAGATTTGTCGATTTCACTGAGACCTACTCCCATGAAATTATCAGAAAATTGAAAAAGTCCTTTACAGGCACCCAGGGATTAATCAGAAACCTGATGAAAGGAAGGGAAGGAAGGTAGTGCCCTAGGCTGCAAAAACTTTGGATCACTGCATGCTGGGAAAACAATTGGAATAGCATCATTTTTGTTGTTGTTATTGTTGTTGATAGATGTCTTTTTCCACTGATTTCTACATCTAATCCATATTGGGAAGATATCGGGTAGTGAGATATTGGCTCTCTGAGTGTGTCATGGCTGGTTCATGAAGGAAAGCAAGGGGAGCTGTAGGATGAGATCCCAAACCAATCCTCCTTTCCCTGGAAATGTTTGGCAATATAGTGGAGTAGCAGGGACAACTAGGATTGCAGCTCTCTGAGATGCCTTTTTCTTGGCAGCTCCAATGTGTTGAAAGCATGAGCTGGATGATGAACATTTGGTAACTGACTGCTTTAATGACTTTGCTGCCTAGGATGCTTCCTCGTGGTGGCTGGGATTAATAGGGTGCAGCAGGGTTGGGCGGGTGAACACAATGCAGTCGGGGCAGGAGGGGACTGGGCTGGGAATGGGGATGCAGTGGGGCCAGCCTGGGTTATTTCTGGTGAGCAGAGCTGGAGAAGGATACACTGGGGGGCACCTGGTCTCAGGTGTTCTCCATCACCAGCAGAATGAGCGATTCAAGATATACCCTCCACTGTGGAGCTCACCAGCCAAACACCGCAGAAGTGAGGCCAGGAGGGTAAGGGCAAGAGGGTCTCCAGTCCCCTGAGGGCCCAGCTCATGACTTGCCCCCAGCCCCTGCAGTGGCTCCAGTGCTGCCCCTCGCCCACTGTACTGCAGCTGGGAGCGGGCTGAGGGCGGCCACGATCACCCGACTCAGGGCTTGCAGGGCGACAGCACTGTTTGAAGCCCCTCTGAGTAAGATTATAGAAAAGTCTCACGGTGCCTGTTTAAACAAGTGTGTCTGAACAGGAAAATCAAACAGACAGGGAGCGACTTCGGTTTCTCCACTTATACGATGTTTGAAATGATAAGCGAGGATATATTTTCACATAATTGGGCTGTGTCAATGTACTGGCCGTTTGATCAGATAGGAGATTTCTATGTAGTCTCACATCAGAGGACTAGTAAACTACAAATTAAGTCAGGCTTCAGATTTTGTCTGCAAAGTAGCCAAATAAATTGAATTTTATCCCTAAAGGTCATGCTGGGGGGTGGCCAGGGGCAGATGGGGAACACAAAATGCAGAATAATGTCCTAGGATAACTAAATCCAAAACACTGGAAAAAGTAAGGGTATTAAATGGCTGTGAATTGGGCTCAGTCACTACTGAAAACCTGTAAGTATTTGAAAGATGCTGATTAGTACCCATGGACTTAACAGAGAGCTTTAAGAGTCCAGATTTTCCTCACCCCAAAAGAGATCTGCAGGGAAGCAGAGCTAGAAAGGGACTGGGGAAATGTAATGAGTCATTGCTTCATTGACAACGTTTGGTTTGGTTGTGTTCCATTCCACCTGGGGGTCGCTTTTCATATGAGTTGGTGTTTGCCTTCTTGTAACCATACCTTGGCAGGGGCAGCACACCCTGGTGTGGGGTTAGGGCCAGGGAGCTCTGCTCAGTCCCCTCCATCCTTCCATCCCCTTCATCCCCGTATCCCTCCATCCCATCCCTGCAAAACCCTTTTACTCTGCAAGGCTGCCACCTAAGGTACCCAGAGCTGGGTCCCCAGTCTTGTCCTCCAGGCAGATTCCCAGGCTCCAAAGAAAAATGCCAGGGGGGCTACAGGGGACCCATCCAGCTCCCAGCAAGCCTTACTGAAAGGGGGTTACCAGAAGCCAAATTTATTCCTAAGAACAAAGTTTCTGATGTCTCTCCTGGTCGTAGTAGTCTTTCTCCATTTTTCTTCTTCTTTCCTCCCTTCCCTTATTTTTCAAAATCCCAGGTGAGACAGAGTTGTTCCTTATCACTGCTGGTGAGCTCACTGCTCCTGTCCCTTGTCAGCTCTGTGCATGCTCCTGTAGCATTTCCTTCTCTGTCCCTGTTTTTTTACACATCATCAGTATTTAGCTAGTGTAGACAAGTGAAGAGGAAATGAATTTACCTGTGATTTAGAATTTTCCTTGTAAATAGTTACAGCTGAGATGAGTGGATGGCAATCTGCCCCCACACCCCCAGACCCAGCTGGGGGTGACCACAGCATGGGGAGGAGGATGTTGTTTGCGTGCAACTATCACCTACTGCCAGTGCTTACAGCTGCACTGGTGACTGGCAAAAAGTAGGCTGCTATAGGAAATTTTGGTGTAAAAGAGGTGAAAAGGCTTGCAAAAGGCCAGCTGCAAAACTTAGGAAAGAGAACTGAATGCACCCCTGCTCTACCTGCTGGCACACTTTTTGTGTCTCTGTAATTAATGTGACACCCATAGCTCATTATCTCTCCTTTCATTTACAGGGGTCAATAAATAAATAAATAAATAAATAAATAAAGGAGGGAAAAAAAAAAAGTAGGCACAAATACTTAGCTGGCATCCTTTAAGTTGTTGCAGAAGTAAAACCTAAGCTGACCCAAATCCAACCCCAGAGTAATGGTACTGTTAGCATGCCAAATCCCATGCAGCCCCACATGAGCAGTGTTGTCACTGGGGCAGGGTGACACCCAGCTCCTCTGCAGCATGGCCCATGCTGCCAACTTGGCCCTTTACAGCCAACCCAGGCTTGAACCTGCAGGGGATGCTCGATGTGTTGTAGGGCTCCTGCCCTCAAGCTGTGGATTGCAAGGAGAAGGCTGATGCCTTTTGAAAGGCTGCAAGAGGCTCTGCTCGGAGTGACAGAAGGGGAAAAGAAAAAAAAAAAAAAAAAAAAAAAAAGCTGTTGAAAAGCAGAATGACCCAGCACCAACAGGGAGCCCACACTTGTTACATAAATAATGTCAAAAACACATATGCAGGGAATAACATGAAGGCAGCTGAAGGCAGACTGATGTCTAGAAATGTTATCTCTTCTGTTCCAAATCCTAATCAGCCCAGCAGTGGGCAAGCCAGGAACATTTTAGATTGTGTCTACGCTTGTGGTTGATGGAAAATCTGAGAGGAACGTAAGCTTTCTAAAAGACAGATTCAGTTCCCCTACAAAATATTTGGGATTACTCCCCTCCTCCTCTGGCAGTGGGATTGTTTGGTTACATTGATTTATTAGAATGACGTAACTTGCAGTATCATATCTAGCCATCGGCTGCCACTCAGCAAAAGGATGTGGTGAGATCACATCGCCAAAATAATAAGGCGCTGGAGTTCCCAAACAGGAGGTTACATATCATCAGGACAGCTTCAAATACTTGTGGATGGCTTTGATAGTTGCAGGAGTGTGATGTTTTGTTTTTCCAAAGACAGTGTCTGGAAGATACCTGACTGCAGTTACTCTGTTGTTCAACTGTTGCTTCCTTCACATGGGGAAATTAAAATCCACTTATATGTATATGCATGAATATATATTTTCCTAACTGGCTTTTTTTTTTTTTTTTTTTTTTTTCCCAAAAGGTGAACATTTTCTAACAATCTTAATGGAGAAAGAAAATAATTTTTGCCCCAATCTTTTGTCCCACCTGTTTAGAGGGATATTTGGGGCCTCAGGTTCCACAGAAGCAAATTAAAGGTGGGAGGTGGAGGAGGCTGCCTTGTCTTGGGAAGCCATGTGACACGGGCAGGAAGGTCTGAAGAGGGGTCCAAAAAAGAGCAGGCCAAGTCTAGCTTCAGTGCCCGCAGGTTGAGCTACGGCTCCCGGCCCTCCTCCGGCTGCTGCCTCCAGATGCACAGCTGGAGGAGAAACCCTTCTGCACAGACACAGCCCTGCTGCGCACAGGCATTGGCTCTCCCTTGATTTTTCTTTCTGTGTCCCTTTTTTTCTTTCCCCCAGGAGCTGATTATTATCTAGCTGAAATGTATTTCCTTCTCAAAAAGGGGGGTTAAGGGTTATTTTTGGTGTTTTCTGTGTGTGTGTTTCTTTTTTGTGTTGTTGTTGTATTTTGTTGCTGTTTTTTTTCCCTCCCCAATTCACACAGACATTTCTATTGGGAACAGACTTAGATCTGGACTTCTGCACTTTGCAGGGCTTTTTCAAACCGTGGTGACATTTGATTCTTCTGCTCTATATGTTTTCTTGCTGTCCTCTCCACAGCGTATTTTTCAGCAATTCGGAGAGATGTAAGAAATAGCTTTTACACAATAGGTAAAGAAACGGGGGGATTATTCCAATGATCTTGCAAGTTTTGGAGTATTTCATCTTCTTTAAAAGGGGAAAAAAAAAAAAAAAAAAAAAATCCCAAACTGTGTCCCTGTGAGCAAATGATTAGAAGAAGGCTGGGAATACAATAATTACCCCAAATGGAAACCCAGACCGCAGTTAAACAATACAGCTTTTGTAAACTGGCCTCGCCTGTAAAAAATCTAGGAAATCTCATAACTAGAGCTGGCGAAATCCTTTTCTTATGCAACAATATGTAAAAGGCTCCTGAGAAATGAGGAGTAAGCATGGAAATGTTGTAAAATAGCATGATAATGAACTTGCTCTGAGTATCGGAGATCGCCTTGGCGGTACCAGCATGGATTCCTTCAACCACAAAGTATTTTCTCATGTTAAAGAATTTGGGACAAATTGCATTTCGTGACATTCTGCCAATAAACAAGCACGTGAAGACAAACCAATACTGGCTGTAATCTACCTTGATCGTTGCAGAATTCAAGGGGTACCAAAAGAATTGGGAGCGAGACAGAGCACAGCTTTGAATGAATGTCCTTTATGAGAGAGTGGAGAGAAGATCATTTATATCCTTCATATTTTATAGTTTTGCCTCTAGGAAAGAAAAGACCGGCAGAGCCCCGACTATCATTTACTCATAATGATCGCATTCAATCTAGTGATTCACAGTGAATCATATAATAAGGTTTCCATTTTGTGCATGGAGAAAAGAAGGAGGGTAGTTAAACTTTGTTTAGTTCTCATTCATGCCCCCGGCCTCCTGTTTCCCTTGAACTGTCCAGTTCAAATGACTCACCCATGGGACGATGTTTTTTTTCTTTTTTTTTTTTTTTTTTTTTTTTTAATTCCCCTCCCTTGCACTGCCCCAGCAATAAAAATCCCTGGAAGGAAAGCTGACAGGTTAATTGTACGCTTATTCATTTTTCCTTCCAGCAGCGTTTCATCCGAGCACGCCTCGCCGGGGCCGGCTCTGCTTTAGCGGCCTCTCGGGGCCGGGGCCAGGCGGGGGCCATGCCGTGCCGTGCCGTGCTGTACCGTACCGTCGCTTTGCCTCTCCAGCCCATTTCCGCGGAGCAGCCAGCCCCGTGCAGCTCCGCTGGAGAGGAGCAAGCAAAAACAGCCCTTTTTATTTTTATATTTTAATTATTGTTATTATTTTACTTTTTATTTTATTTTTGCCATTTGGGTCTAAACCCGCACCCACCGCCCCTGGAAACAGCGGGGACACCGCCCCCCTCCCGCAGTTTTGGGTCAGGGCGAGGGGATTTCGGCATTTCCGACTCCGCTCCCCCAGCTGTCGTTGCAGACCCCCTCGGCTCACGGCTAGGCACACACACAGCCCGACGGCTCGCTTGCCCGGGAAAGGCGCAGCCGGCAGTCGGATGCTCTCTTTGCTCTTGGGACCTTTGGCGTCTGCAAGCGTTTGAGGTAAAATAAAAAATAGAAATAAAAAATATAAAAAGCCCAACCCGAGGCCAGCGCAGGGCAAAGGTTTCGGGGGGGGGAAGAGGCCGACTCGACGGGGAGGGGGCTGAAGTGAGGAGGCATTGGGGTCGGTGTGGTGCTGGGGCCAGGCAGGCCACGGGGGCTCATCCTATCAACAACTTTTCCTCCAGCCCTCAGCGAGAAACAGTCGGAATCACCTCAGAAAAATGCACGAAAGAGAGGTATCGAGCGGAGGAAAGGCTCGGAGAAGGAAAGCAGCCCGGAGCAGGAGGGTGAGGTGATGCCACACAGATGCCGGCCACAAAAGCGCCTGGAGAAGCGATTCTGTTCTCGGAGAGAGCTGGCACCTCTGCAGCAGCTTTAAAACTAATGATGAAATAAAATAGGCGTGTTGTCACTAAAGGGAAACCACTGCCTTAGCCATGGTGCTTTCACCAGCCAAGTTCCCTCTTGGGCAGAGCAGAGAGTCTCGAAGTCTGCTTGACATCTTGAAGCTTAAATAACCGTAAGGCATTGTTACTCCCTGGCAGCAAAGTGCCTCGTTACGCCTGATTGAGCTAATTGCTTTGAAATAGGATATATTATCTATAATTATAGAGATCTTGGAGGAGACGACCAGCCCTTTCTTTCATCTTTTTCAAGTGCATCATAATGTCGCGATCAAATTAATTTGGGCCACTTGAAATAGGGCTCTCCTTTCAGCCCTGCTCCTCCGACCCTCAAAGAGCCGGGGACGCCGCGGCGGCTGGGGTTTGGCCATCCCAATCCCCGCTCCTGGTAACCTCCCGAGGAACAGCCCAGGTGCCCGAAGCCTTGAAAGTAGTTTGGGTTATGTCTGACCCGGCTAGAAAGGAAAAGGGAGAAAGAAAAACAGAAGTAAAAGAAAATATATAAAAGGGGAGCGAGGCAGAAGTGAGGTCTTTTGGCATTGTCAGTGGAGAAGGAGCAGTGATAGGAGCACGGGGAGCTGACATTTGGAGGATTTTGCGGGCTCGTAAAGCCCGCGGGACACTTTTGGCACTTGCGGGGGACGTGGTTTTGGGAAGAGCTCCCCCCGGGCTGAGCCGCTCGGAGGGCAGCGGGTGGGGGGAATGATGGGAGCGCGCAAGGAGTGCGCAAAAAGCGCGCAGCGGTTCCCGGCGCCGCAAGTCACCCGCGTCCCAAAGCCTCCTGGTGTCTTCCAGGGCTGGCCACTCTCCTAAGAGTCGCCGTCCCGGGGGAAATAAAATAGAAGCAAGGGAAACAACAACAACCCTCTCCTTTCTTACTCTTGCCTTTAAGTCAAAGATAACGTTTACAAAGGGAGACAATGCCCTGAATTGGCTTAGCGCTGCTCCTGTCCTCTCTCCCCATCCCCCCCACGCTTCTACCGGCGCTTGTTGTTGTAGTCCCACTGAAATAAAATGCTAAGTGTAATAGCTTTGCCTTGCACATTCATTATATGAAACGGGACTGTTTAGGATGCTAATTGCCCAATCCTGTTATCTAGCACAAGTGCCTTCAGGGAAGCGCCACGGTTCCCAATAAAAACACTGCATTGGAACAAGAGCCAATAAAGTCACCTATTTCCCCCCCCTCCCCCCCCGCCCTTTCGCTTCGGTTTCCCGAACGAAGAAAATAAGAGCGAGACACCTAAAAAAAAGCGAGAGTATCAGCATGACGGAAGCCATACCCAAAAAGTTCCCAATTTCCAGCGGTAGTTTGCTCACCCGGGGCACGGCGAGCAAGGCGAGGAGGGGTCGGGTGCTGAGCAGTTCCCACTAAACAAGAAAAAACATCTCGGGAGAGATTTCGTTTTGTAAACTCGGTTGCTTCATTCCTAACCTGGAGCCTGTGTATTTCATTCAGAAAGAAAGGAAAGAGAGAAAGGAACAAGAAACGAAAGAAACTTTACTGGTTTCTCGTTTTCAGCCCCAGAGCTTGCCAGCATGTGGATTAGAATCAAGTCCTCGCCATGGTACAGTGATTAAAATACCACCAAGTATGACAGAAACGTAAACACAAACCATTCATTGCTGGGAGATAAATAAAGAGCTAATTATCTCATTCTGCCATCTCTTAAGGAAAGCGGGATCTCGCTGTCAGTGTGGCTCCTCAAACCTCAGCAACATCCCAATGCCCAAACCCTTCTGCAAAAGAAAAGGGGGAAAAAACAGCAGCTCTATTTTTCCTTTCATATTTCCATCAAAACAATGAGATCGAAAGTAGGTTAGGGGCTGCCCGGGGGTCTAATAAACACATCACTTTTTTTCTTTTTCTTTTTTTTTTTTTTTTCTTTCGCACGGTTGCGTTTGGGAGCAGGACAAAATAAAAGAAATAAGTGATCCTACCTGTAGGATCGGGGGGGCACCGTGAAACACAAATGCACCGGTATTTGTGCGTGCGTTTCCTTGGGCGAGGGGTTGGGGGGGGGCATCTTCGCATCAAGCACCAGGGCTTTGGGAAAATGTCGTGTGATTGGTAGAGCAAACTAATTTTGTCAGGCTGAATGTGCCGATGTCCCAGGGCTAAGGCGCCTTGCTCCCTTGATGCGGGTTAACGTCCTCAATAGTCCCCCTCCAGCTGAAGCCTTTGATCCGACCGCTGCTGGCGCCTAAAAACAACATCACTTGTCTGCCTATTAGAGGCACTGACTAATCGTGACAGATTGTTTATTCTCGCAATTAGCAATGCAGCCGCTTCTCCGAGCGCTGCCCCCTACCCCCTTTACCCCCCTAACCCCGGCCCCAAGCCCCCAGCCCCCGACCCCCAGCCCCCGGCCCGACGGCGGCTGAGGGATGCAGCAGAGCTTCCCGGTGCATCCCTCTGGATGCACAGCACAAGGTGTGCGTATGTTTGGTGGGTAAGGAACACTCGCGGGTAATGCACACGCGTGGGTAGGGTACACGTGTGGATAGGGCACCCGCGGGGCGCCACCTCCAGCAAGCGGGGGGTGCGGGTGTCGTGCGCGACAATTCAATGCAACCAGATCCCGTTGTTTATCCGTCAATAAAACGTCTATGATATCAATTCATTTCATATTGTATACGCTCCTAATCTCCCATCTTTATTGGGGCCAGCTAAAAGGAAAGGGAATTCGCTGTCCCTCCCCGTTTAGATAATTACCCTTAAATGACTGCGAGAGCCTCCTGTGTTTCCAGGAGATTAGAGCCCTGCAGCTATCAATAAACTTTTCCCAGCGAGCGGCCAATCGCCTCAGTAGAGAGCGGCTCCCTTTTACTGCACATCCGTCCTGGGCGCGGGGATAAGGGCTCGTAAACCAAATTTACAAAACAAAATAGCCCGGACTTTAATGGGGCTGGGGCTTAGATGTGCCTTTTTTTTTTTTTTAGGGGAATGAATATTTCATGGCCCGGAGACACGTACGCATCCGTGCCAGGGGTTGCGCGCACGTAGGCGCACACGGGCGCAGACCCACGCACCCACCAAAAGAAAACCAAAGGAAAAAAAACGAAACAAGCTTTATTTATTTTTTTTTCCAAGGTGTAGCCAACCCTAGAGACATAGGGGGTTAACGCAGAGCTCTCACAGCCGGCACGGTGCCATGTCGGCGGGTCGCAGGAGGAAAATCCCAGCCTCACTCCCTCCACCGGTGTTTCCCCGGCGTTAGCAAGCGCTTTCTCGATGCCCGAGCCTTCGTCCCGTCCAGTCCCATCCCCTTCTCCCGGGTTATGCCGCGCTCCAGCCGCCGGCCCAGGCCTCCTTCACCCGCGGGTGGGAACCGACCGGGACGCCCCGCACGGCCCCGACGGCGGCCGAGCCCTCTCTCTCCCTCCTCCCACCCCCTCCCCGCCGTCGGAGCCGCGGCCTCAGCCAATGGGCAGCCTCGTCCCACCCCCCACGCCCTCCGGTTGGGCGGTGCCGCCTCCCGCTCCCCTTTATCAGGGGGCGCCGCCCGCCGCGGGGCCGGACCGCGCCGACGGCTCCCGCGCCCCGACGCCGCCCCCCCCCATGAGCCGCGGCGGTCCCCCCCGCGCAGCACGGCGGCAGCGAGCCCCCTCTGCATGGCCCCGGCTGCGGACATGACCACCGCGCCCACCGGGGTCCGCAGCGACGAGCCGCCCGCCTCCGCCTTCGGCAAACCCGGCGGCGGCCTCCCCGTCGCGGCAGCGGCGGTTGCGATGGGCGGGGAGGAGGAGAGCGACAAACCCAAGGTTTCGCCTTCCCTCCTGCCGTTCAGCGTGGAGGCGCTCATGGCCGACCGCAGGAAGGCGCCGGGAGGCAGGGAGGGCCCGCTCGCTGGCCCCGAGGGCAACGGGGTCCCGCCGGCCGTCGGGGCGGCTGCCCGAGGGAGCCTCAGCCCCCGCCTGGGCGCCCCGACGGCGGAGGCGCCCGCGTCCCCGTTGGCCCTAGGCGGCCACTTTGCCGTCGGGGGGCTGGTCAAGCTGCCCGAAGAAACGCTCGTCAAGGCGGAGAGCCCCGACAAGCAGGAGCGGAGCCCCTGGATGCAGAGCCCCCGCTTCTCGCCGCCCCCACCCAGTAAGTAGCGGGACCCCGACGGCGCGGGAGGGAAACCTGTGGGGCCGCCCGGGGCTTTCCTCTCCTCTCCGGCCTCTCCCGGAGGGGTTTTCCCGGCGGGTCGCGCTCTCTGCCGGGCCACTTGGGCGTTTCCGAAGGAATGAAATGCTTCAGATGTCGCCGGAGCCCGGCCAGTCCCGGCGGTGGCTTCAGAGCGGTCGCGCCAGGGCGGTTTCTTGTGCCAAAAGTTGGCCGGGGAGGGGAAGGAAAAGCAGAAAAGAAAACCCCAGAAGCCGGCCTGGCTGCCTGTTAGCCGCACTGGGGCCCGAAACGACCGTGCGCAGTCTGCGAGTGGAACTTAGCCTCGGCAGGGTTTTTTGTTGTTGTTTGTTTGTTTTTTAGGGATTTTAGCTTTTAATATTTTTTATTTTTCTCTGAAAGTGGCTCCGATTATTTTGTAAGGACGCGCACAGATCGCGGTCCCGGATGCGGCGGCTTCGGACTTGTTCGGGCTTCAGCCCGGCGGGCTGTTCTATCCGGCGTTATTTCGGCAGTCCCGAGAGCTGCAATCCCCGATGGTTTTGCTGCTTTTCTCCGGAGAGATGCCAAATTCTCGAAAACACGAGCGAGAGCGGAAAATCCCGTGCATCCCCTGCGCTGAGCCCGGCGGAGCGGCGGCCCCCGGCCGATACAGCCCTATAGAGCCTGTCCCGGGCCGCATCCTGCCCCCAAATCTCTCCCGATCCCGTGGGAAGGGCTTAGGCTGCTGCTCCGCGGAGCTTTTGAGGTTCTCTTAGAGCTGTGAGCAGAACTGCCCACTCCTTTGGGGAAAGGACGAGTTCCTGAAAGGACTCGTGGAGAGAACCGCCGTAGTTTTATTTACTTAAATTGCAAAGTACAAGTTGCTTTTGCTAAGTAAACCAGGGCCGATCGAGGCTGAGGACCCTTAGAAATCTCAAATAAGAGGAGAGGACCAGGCTGGTGAAGAGCTGTAGATAGAGGCTGAGTGCTAATTCTGAACTCATAATTAATTGCATGCTTAATCTGTTTCCCAGGGGCCTAATGAAGAGGGTGTGAGAGTTAAAAGCCAGCCGGTTTTATTTTTTCCCTTAATCCAGTCAAAAGAACAACACATATATATTTTTTGTGAAGTCATTCTCTTAATTTGTGTGTGCTGCTAATGACAGGGGAGCGGTGAAGTGAAGGCAGAGGGGGTGTGCAGAGCCCTGTGCAGCGATTTGCCCTGCAGGGCTCCTGGCCACGAAGCACAAGTGGCTGCAAGTGATTTTGGTCCTGGGAGCCTTGAAAAAGCTTAAAGAAGCACCCATTGGCCCTAAAGCAAGGGGAGATGTCAATATGAAGTGTGCCCCAGGCAGGGAGGACCAAGGCACTGGAGTTATTGGGCCACTTTTCTCTGGGGGGGACCTCACTGTCCCCGCCACCACTGCTGCAGGGTGGGGACTCTGCGGGGTGAGCATGTCCAGGCACTGCTAACTGAGATGTCTCTCTCCTTCCCTGCCTCTCCCCCTGCCACTGTCGGTGCAGGGCGGCTGAGCCCCCCAGCCTGCACCCTGCGCAAGCACAAGACAAACAGGAAGCCCCGGACGCCCTTCACCACGGCGCAGCTACTGGCCCTGGAGAGGAAGTTTCGGCAGAAGCAGTACCTGTCCATCGCCGAGCGCGCCGAGTTCTCCAGCTCGCTCAGCCTCACTGAGACCCAGGTGAAGATCTGGTTCCAGAACCGCCGTGCCAAGGCCAAGCGGCTCCAGGAGGCCGAGCTGGAGAAGCTGAAGATGGCAGCCAAGCCCATGCTGCCGCCCGCTGCTTTCGGCATCTCCTTCCCGCTGGGCGGCCCGGCCGTGGCCGGCGCCTCCTTGTATGGTGCCTCCAGCCCTTTCCAGCGGGCAGGGCTGCCCGTGGCTCCCGTGGGACTGTACACAGCGCACGTGGGATACAGCATGTACCACCTCACATAGAGCTGAGCTCTGCCCAACCCAGCCTGCCGGCCCCGCACACACTCCTTCCCCGCTCCTCCAGCTTCGTGCCCTCGCTGCGGACTCTCCCACAGGCCCCGTGGCAGAGACTTCTCCAGTCTGGCTCTGTTTCCCCCTGTCCAGTCCTGATCTGCTCTCCGTGGCCATCCTGGGAGCTGCTCCATGCTCTGGCTGGGAAAAACCCAAGGCATCGCCCCAGCTGCTCCCTGGCACCTGATGGCCATGGGGCAGCCCTGCCCTGCTTCCCCTGGTCCGCCTGGCAGCCTGGGGAGAGCCCCCAGCATGGGGAAAGGAACTGTGGAAGAGAAACTGCAAAAAGGGGGCTTGAAAGGACTTTTCTCTCACTTTCTGCAAGGCAAGGTCAAGAGGCAGAAGCGTAGAGCCACCTCTCGTGTCCCTGTGTAGCAGCACTGGCTGTTACCTGTGTTTCTCCACCGGCTCCTGTGGAAGGGGCTCTGTGTACTATGTAATATACTGTATATTTGAAATTTTATTATCATTTATATTATAGCTATATTTGTTAAATAAATTAATTTTAAGCTACCATCGTTGCACGCAGCTTCTTTGCTCCTTGCCCTGCCGGGGGATGACACAGGATGAAATGTGTCTGTGTGTCATGGAGACAGGAGAGTGGAACCAGCCGTACCAGAAACTTTTCTACCGTTCTCAGCTTGCTGTGTGCCTCAGAGCTGCCCGGTGTGATGCTCCGAGGGCTAGTTCAAGGTGGAAATTTCTTCCTATAGACCCCAGCCCCCCCCGTTGCAGCCCCTGCTCCAGGGCCATGGGTACCGGGGTGGCAGCAACCCAGCCCCACTGGGCATCCCCAGCCAGAGTCGCGAAGAGCCCGAGGGCTTCCCATGCAGCTCCTTCAGGAGGAGGGAGCACCGTGGGGTTTGGGGTGGTAGGATGAAGATGGAGCTACCGCAGTCGGGGTGGTGCGTGGGGTGGTAAGGCAGCCTTAGGGAACGGGGTGACGGGGTCGGGGAGATGGGTTCGGGGCTGTTAAGAGCCAGGGGGTGGGGACGGGGCTGTTCTGGGAAGCGGCAGCCAGGGCAGGGACCCTCCACCCTCGGGGCTGGCGGTCTGGACCGCTCGGCGCCGGCTCCTGCCCGTCTCCAGGCGCCCCGCGGCCCCCAGCGCCCGGCCCCGCTGGAAGCCCGGCCCGGTCACCGCGGCCGTGCGGAAACCGCCGGCCACGGCCGAGACAGTGCAGTGTCGTGCCGGGCTGTGCTAGGCTGTGCCATGCCGCTCTGCACCGCGCAGTGCCCGCCGACCCCGGCAGCACCGCAACCCCGAGTACCTCCGCAGGCTGCGCCCCCAAAGCCCCCTCATTGTCCCCCTAGACCTGATTTCGTTTGGAGGGACCTTAGACTAGGGGAGAGGGTGGATTTCCCTCGTTATTTTTTACCTTCGTACTTTATCTTTACGTGCCGGGAATGGGCGCTGAGAAATTTGGACTCTTTGTATTTTTCTTTCTTTCCTTCCCGTTTCTTTCTTTTCTCTCTCTCTCTCTCTCTCTTTTTTTTTCTTTTTTTTTTTTCACTGCTTTCATTTCCAGCAATTTAAAATGTTAAGGCTGAAGCAAAGTTAGAAGGAAAATAATTGCTGTAATGAGGCTAGGCAATCTTCTGCAGGCACTGTGGCTCCAGCGAGACTGTAGCTGGGGGCGAGGCGGAACTTTTATCATCTCCTAAATATCAATGATGCTTTCAATAACTCAGCGAAACAACATACCTGAACCTAGTCACTTTCTCCAGAGCTCGCTGCTCTAATCCCCCTCTTCTCATCTCTCGCTCCGCTCTGGCCGCCCGTCCTGGCTGGGCTGGCGTGAGTTTTGTTTTTTTGTTGGTCTTTTTTTTTTTTTTTTTTTTTTTTTTTCCGATCATTTCTTTTCTGTGTTCGAATGACGGTGTCTGTGATCCTGACCCCAGCGCCCAACGCCGCGCCGGGCTGGGCGAGCGCAGTCCCGGCTTTTTTCCCACGTTGCGTCTCCGGCAGAAAAGGCTGGAGATAAACTTAGGCTCTGCGTGATTAGACCGCGGGTTTGGGGAGAAGATCTAATCGCACAGGAGGCCAGGTTTATTCTGTAAACAAGCTCTTAAAAAATAAAAAAAAATATAAAAATGAGTTGAAATAGAGAGCACCGCCGCGAGCTGGCTCCCCGCAAGCCCCTCTCCTCACCGCCGGCACCTTTGGGCGCTGCGGGCACGGCAATACTTGGGCTCCGAGCTAGTCGGGACCCTTTCATCTCTCCGCTTTGTCTGTATTTACCACCCCCCCCCCTTTTTTTTTTTTTTACATTATGTCAACTCGGGATGGATATTCGAAGCACAGGATTCCTATTGAACGTGTCTTTGCTTTAAGATTTCCCCCTGACCCTTGGGCTAAAGTCCTTGGTTGCTCAATTAAACCCAGATGAGAACAATTAATAACTAAGTAATGACAATAAGTTGGGAATCACACGGATGAACGCTCCATGTGAATAGGAAAAGCTCACACAAAAGAGCAAAAAGGATTTGTCGGCTCTTTTTAAGGGGGAATTGGCTTTTCTTTTTTCTTGCCTCTGGCTTACCAGCAAATAAAACTCACTTTTGTGTCTTTGTCGCCTTAAGGAGCTCAGTGGGCAGTTGGAAGTGAGAATGGCTGTTTTCCTTTCAACTTGAGGGTGCTGGCGCCACGCAGCCCCAAGGATAGAGAGTAGCCAAAGCAAAGTTTCCTAATAACTCCCTCTCCCCCCCCCCCCCCCCCCCCCCCCCCCCCCAGTCACTCTGATACCCCCCCGCCTATCTCCACACACTCCGAGAGAGCCTGGGCAGACAGGCGAGAGAAAACAGAGGGCCCCCGAGCACATACGTGTAACACACACACACTGATGCGCCGGTTTCCACGGAGGGAAGGAAATTCAAGGCACGGGAGCCAGAGCACGGCGAGTGTGCAAAATACACCCACACCAACCAAGGAAGCCATTTTTCTAGTTTTATTCCCACAAACGAGCACGGTTGTAGTGTTTGGCCGGCGGCTGTGAGCATGAAACCAGCCTCTTCGGGCACTTTTGCCCGCAATCGGCTCTTTGCATCCTTGCGCTCCCCGGAGCCCGGCTGCGGGGCTCGGGCAGAAGAGTGGGCAGCCGCGGGTTGAGAGCCTCAAAAGGAAGGGAAGACTCTTCTTGTTAACCCCAGAGAACACGGCTGGTGGAAAAACCTGCTAAGCAAACCTTCGGTGAAACCACGGCTTTGCTGTCTGCCCTGAATTCTTGGGAGTTTCGGGCTCTCCGGCAGAATTTGCGATTTGACGAGAAGCACAGCCCGGTGCCCTGTTCCCTTTGATGCTTTATCTCGCGATTTCCACAGTGCTCAAGTGAATTAGGCGCTAAAAGCCCGTTTTGAAAAAGTGAGGGCAGGCTAAATTCAGCGAGAGAGCTGGGCAGAGCAGTAGCAGCCTCCCGCTGCTCAGGATTGTGCCTGGGAACACAGACCTCAGCCAGCAGAGGCAAAGCAGGGAGCTGCCGAGCTTTGCCCATTGTAAAGGCCGGGAGGAGGGGGCCGGGGGTGGGGGGGGGCAGCCTGCTCCTCAGCTCCTCACCAGCACTGGTACGCTTAAAGCCAGGCTCGTCATCTGGCCTGAGTCCCCTCACGTCACCCCTTCCTCCCAAAGGGCTGGAAACTGAAAGGTCTGCTGAGCAAAGCGGCTGGACACCCACAGGAGAAGGGGCACTGACCTCCTGGTGCCTCCCCATTTCAGGTAAACATCTGCACTCAGGTGTTTCGTTAGCAGAGCGAAAATCCCAATTGACGATTTATTAGTGACTCAGAGATAATTGCTCTTCAGCTCTCTTCATGATACATTTAGTTTTATATTAGACACGGAGTTGGCCAGAGACAGCACGAAAAAGCGGCTGCCTAAAGAGCCTCGTGGTCAGGACACTCCTCGGAGCCGCAGGGCATTCCAAATTAAATCCAGCAGAGCTGTGACTGGAAAGTACGCTCCCATTGCTTGGGATATCCTGTGCTGTACCCAATGAGCTGTCGGATGTGATGAGGTGGTTCTCTTCCCTTCCTAGTTTTCCACAAAAGCAGGCTGATGTGGCTTAGGCACTCAGCTGCCAGAGAGTCTGTGGCAGAATGAGACACCTTCTTGCTGCCTAGCACAGCGTGGGGGCCCAGAAGTGTGTATATAAACACATATATTTGTGTGTGTGTGTATATATCCTAACCCAGGGAGCCTGTGGATTTCTGAAGTTCCATTTCCTTAGCTTTTAACTATTCCCACACCTTGTGTGAAGCACAGTGGTCTTTGTCCCTGGCTGGAGCAATCTGTTCCTGAGCAAGGAGCCCAAAAATGAGGCACAGAGATAGCAGGCATCCCAACCCACAGCTCCCAGGGGCTGGCCCGAGGCCCCTCTGCACCATATACCCATTGTCTGCCCAGCTCTGGGGCAGGAGAACCTGGAGGCAGTGACAGAAGCAAGAGCTCTGATTCATTTAACTATGAGTAGTACATCGCCATGGAGAGATGTGGTAGTGATTTGCTTACAACAGTATATTGTTTGATGCTAACTCTGCTTCATTGTACTTCTTCATGGCATAGATCTTTTATTGCTCCAGGCTGGCTCTGCTTCCCACCCGGCAGGGATCAGAGGGAGAAAAGGAGGGGGAGCTACCTTGAGCTGGTCCCCCTTGGGAGACCAGGAATGTGCAGTAAAGCCACCTGCAAAGCTCCCTGATTCATCTCTGGACACCGCTGAGGAACCCATCCCTGTGCTCCTGGCTTCTGTGCTGTGGGGTCTGTGCTGACCCTCATGGTGGTGCAAGCACTCATAGCATATTTTATGGCTTAGCACTGAGGAAAAGAAACCTCTTTGACGAGCTCACAGGACAATCAGAGCTGCTCAGTTAAATAGTACTGACTCCGGCCTTGATAGTAAGACCAACCTTGGGAAGGAGTTTGTAGGAGCAATGTTCAAAATATGAGACTGATTCTGTGTCCAGAATCCACCCTGGAATCTGGGGCAGACAACGGGGCAGTGGGGTCAGTGTGATCAGCATCAGGCAGGACTGAGATGAGGGGACACAGGCATGAAAAGATGCAGACCAAAGTAAAGGTGCTTTCAGCCTAATTGAGCAATGCTTTTGTAGGAGGTGTTTTGTGTCCAACACACAGCACCAGGCAGGATGGGATGTGCACTTGATGTACTTTGGAGAAGGAGGTACCCTGTGACAACAAATACATTCAAGAACCTCTGACCACCACTGTCCCTGCCTGATGGAGGGCTAGAAAGAGAAGGAGCATCCAGGGGCGGTAGGATTTAGAGGTTTTGCCATTACTCAGGCTCACTTTGCATGCAGGAGAGAAAGGACGTGGCAGCTGGAGATGAGGACTGGTAGCAATAGATGACAAAATTATGTTTACTGGAAGACTACAAAATGGTATGGGGAAGCTCTCAGGAAGGGAGGAAAGGAGAATTTTTTCCAAAAGGGAAGCTGGAGGGAAGAAATAACTTTCTTTTGATCCAATGTTTTGTGTACATTGGGCATTATTATGCAAATAACAACTAACACAAATACAGAAGTGATGCTGGGATGCTTTAAAAACAAGGGGTCTTACACTGTAAACTCATTTACATATGAGAAAATGGACCTGCTCCCATTTACATCAGCAAAGGACTGGAAGAGATGTTCTGGTGTTCCTAGACCTGCCCTCTTATTAACTCAGGCTCTTGTGCAGTAGTCTTGGGGAGCATCTGCTCCTCACACTTTACTCACTAAAAGCCAAAAATGCTTTTCAAAACCTTGTAATGAGCTTTGGACTTACTGTGAAAGCCACATCCATGGCAAACCACAAGAAGAGACATTGGGATGTCATGGATGTTGTCAGTCTGACCGAAGATTTTTCTTTCTGTGACATTGTCAATCCTTCCTTTGCGTAGGAGGCTACATAAACAATATGCATTAAATTCTATTTATAAAACAGAAAGCAGGGTTACAAAATATGATACATGTGTTGTGGGGCTGGAATAGGCATGGAGAGAAACAGGAGTCAGCATACACACTTCAACACTTTAAGCATGAATTGCCTTGAATTAATTACTTCCCCTGGAGGCACCCACCTGACTGTGCAGACATTGCAGGTTACTGAAGGGAGATGTTCCCAGCTGCCACTTAGCTGGGAACATAAATGCAAGTTCCCTGCAAGACCCTCATCAGCTGAGAGCCAGAAGGCAGAGTGATTGTGTTGGTTAAAAAACATATTGCTATAAACTGCAATTCAAATAGCAACTTTCCTCAGTGCTCAGCACAGTCCAAACACTTTAGCCACATCCTTTTTATAGTATGAGTATTAACCATGTATCCAATACCTATGTGAGCTTTTAATTCAGAATTTTAATTTAGACATTATTCAAAAGAAGATTGGCAGCATCTTTAGTCAAAAGACTCTTTGAGGGTCATTTCTTAACAGAAATGTCTTTAACTTCATTTTTGTCAGCTATGAATTAGGGTGAACGTAACATCCTTATCAGCTCAGAGTTCAAATGAGGATCTTTAGTCAGCTCTCACTTTAACTCAAGAAGTTTGGTGCAGGCATGTTATTTTTCCCTTAAAATAATCACATCTTTCAAGTATATACTCAACATCAATCCAAGTTGAAAAAAAGAACTGGAGAGAAAATAGAAAGCTGCACAGAGCATATAATAAAACAAGAAAGCTGAGATGGACTTGTAATCCTAAACTATTCTTACTTTTTAAAACATAGGGCTGAATTTCTTCAAATGTGAATTGTTTTCCCTTCCTCCAAGATGGCTTTAATACCAGCCAAGTTTGAAGTTTCTAATGACATTTATTTCTGAGCTATGTATGTTTGAGAATTTCACTTTGGATAGTTGGAGGCTGTGATCTTTTTCAGGCTTGTATAATGTTTAACATGACTGAACTGATTTTCAAAACAAAGAAATACAAAAGTATTAAAAAATGCCCAGAACAAGAATGGGCATTTCCATTCCATAAGGAATCTGTTTGGAAAAAATTATAGGGAGTTATTGGAATTAGAATCTAAGTTTATCTTAAGTTTTCTGGAAGGGAAAGTTATATTATATGAGACAATTAACCATTGGCTTCGGGTCTGGTCCAAAGCCCAATAAAGTTGGTGGCGTCTTTCCACAGGCAAACTAACAGACTTGGGTCTGACTCATAAACTGTAGAGCTCCACAGAAGATAATAGTTCTACACTGCTTATGTGAAAGTTAAATATAGCCCAGTGTTTGAGAGTGTGTGTATGTATTATGATTAATTTAAAACCCTAGTTAAGATTGGGTTACGGTTTCCATTTAATTCGTATGCATGTGTTTGTATTTGTGTGCATGTACATGTAAGGGAAGACATCTGTGAATGTGTAAGCACACATACAGCTAATGGCACAGAGATGATTGACTCAAGTATATACACATGATGGTAAATATCAGCATTTACTGCAGTAGATATCACTGCTGCAATGTATATACCCTGACAGATCTGAACATACAGTTTCAGAAACAGCAGCATCTGTTTACATTGAACTGCAATAAAAACTGAAGGAGGCATCAGTTAGTATTAGAATTTTATCTTTTCAATGTCCAGAAACAGTTCCTGTGCCTTTGATGTAGGCTGTCAAGCACTACTGGAAAATTGCATCTCTCTAATTACCACATTCAGTGCAGAGGAAAGTGCACGACTGCTTGGCAGCATTTGTCAGTGGGGACCCTGCAGGGACTTGCTTTTTGGATACTGATAACTAAAGTTAGAACACGTTCAAAAAAAAACCAAACAAACAAACAAACAAAAAAACCAGTAAAGCAATCCCTTGCACAAAGGGGTGAAAAAAAGAGAAGGGGCACTATTTTGGATGGTCTTGTAGAAAGTAATACAGCTCTTGTCTGTTCCAGATTTGATTAACCTTTATCTTTACTGGCAGCTCCCTTCAGACAGAGCTCCCTGCATCCCCCATGAGAGTTTAGCCTGAATATAAACTGAGTGACAGGAACACCACTGTTTACACAGGGACATGCAGGTTCAGGCCTGCAGCGAGCACCTGATTAACCTGCAAAACAGTTGTATTCTGCCTGATGAGGGGGCTTCACATTTCGAGGCATTTAGATGTGGTACTGCCTTATCTACTCGGCCTTAAACCCCTGTTCCTCATTTCTTCCCTTAGGTGACAGAGGATCCTCTTGGCTATGTGTCACAAAGCATATTACTGCATTTTAAAGCTGGATTGGGTGCCTGATGACATTTAGAGCTGTGACCTTGCTGATGGCTGTGGTGGCAAAACAGAGGCTGCAGAGGAGGGATGATTAGAAATCCATAGGAGACTGAAGCTTATAAGATGACAATGCCACCAAGAGGAGTGGCACTTTCCCTGTTGCAAAACTCTTCACTGTTATGAGCAGGACCTCTCTCTTTCTTTCTTTCTTTCTCCTACTTTTTTTTTTTTTTTTTTTTTTTTTTAACTCTAATTGCAACTGGGAAATAAGGGTTTACTCAGGTTTGTTTGTTTTTTTCCTCCATGTGAGCAGAAAGAAAGCATTTATATACTTCATATGTTACACATATGAAAAAAATGCCCAGCCATTGACAGTGTGCATTCTGTTTGTGCACCCAGAAGAAAGGTTTGCTAAAATAATTGCAATTTTTTGTAATTTTCCTACCATGCTGTGGTAGCATCCAGAGTAGAAGTACTTCCAGGAGATCTGCACAAAAGCCATACATAGCCAGAGGGGAGAGAGTTTGCTGAGAAGTGACTCCAAGAATAGCAGACATATATTTGCAGGGGAAAAAAAATAGCCAGCTGGCATGGAATGGAGCTGAAGTGACCAAAGCAATCACAATATATTCCATACAGAGTCTGCCAAAGTACAGGTGGAGGGAGGGAGGTGAATAGCTAGAAACACATCCCTAAAGATGTAGCTTGCCTTGAAGAGCAGCAAGAACTGTGTAAAAGACACTGTGTGCATTGTATTGTTTCTGGCAGCAGCATTTATTTAGTATGGGCAAAATAAGTGGGGCATGGGCATGAACATAAACATTGGCAAACAAGCTACTTTACTGGCAATTTGTAAGGAGAACTTCCAGAGTGCTTAATGCATCCACAGCCCAGCCCAGGGGACTGAAGTGTTTATGAATATTTTAATGACAGGTTCTAGGAAGAAATGAAGAGCTCAAAGGTTATCTAGTATAAAATGCAGTGTGGTACAAGGCTTTTTCAATTTAACCTTAAAGGTGCCTTCCTCTCACTGAGCACACTGGGCATCTGAGCATATGTCTCAGGTGCTCTGCTCTAAAATACCTTAAGAAAAGAAAAAAAGTGTATTTTAGGCAGCACAACATCTGTATTTGGTGTCCAAAGAAGGTCATTGAATGCAACCATGTTTTTTTCATTTGACTATTTCCTGTGTACACTTATTGAACCTAAGAGAGAAACCTCATTGAACCTCAGAGAGAAACTCTAACTTGAAGAGAATTATACTGTGTTCAATTCATCTTTCCATTTTATTCTACCTCACCATTCATTATATTTCAATTATACTCTTGTCCCTCTGTCCATCTTTGAACCCATACTTGGGTCCATGCAGTTATTATTGGATATATAGTTGTTAGAACATCCAGTAACATGTAATTGCTTTTTACTATGTATTGATTTGTCTTTTCTTCTAGATGGGAATTTGTATGTGTTATATTTGGCTCCAGTCCTGCAAACAGTTGTGCCCATGAATAACTTTACCCACATTAGGAGCTCCACGGGTCACAGCTTCTCTCTCACCCACTGAATTCTGTGAAGTTACTCATGCAGTTAAATTACGCATAAGTGTATGTGTTTTCCAGATCAGGGCCTCTCCTTGTAAGTTAGATTTTTATAATTAATTTAGGACACTTTTTTTTTTTTTCCTTTTTCTTTTTTTTTTCCCCCTCCCCCCTCTTTTTTTTTTTTTTTTTTTTAATAAAGTAACTAAATCCTTGTTAAGTGGCAATAAATTTTAGAGTTGCACATTTTAATGAAAAAATGCACCTTGGTTTATGAATTAATAACTGCTTTTTAATTTGACACTAAGAATGAAACAACACTGACTTGTTATTAAACCATTTAATAGAATATTTAATATTTAATAATTTAACATTAAGATAACCAACAGAGCTCAAACGGCATAACATTCTTGAATGCTATGTTCACAGAAGTTACCATTGTATGTGTTCATGTGTTAGTCAGCACATAAATGCACTGGGCTTTGATCCTAAAACCTTTGCCAGTTGGGCATGGTTGTGCCTGCCCACAGCCCCCTAAGTGTCCTGGAATGCAACAAGTGGTTGGATCAGGGCCTTAGATCTGAAGATCCCCTAGGCTTGAAAGTGTTCATTTAAAATAATTCTCTGTTTTCCTTTCCATTAGAATCTGTTGCAGCTCACTTTGAATGGGATGCTAGCTCAAGCACCTTCAATGAACTGTGATCGATGAGCAATTTGGTTTCTGGAAGGGTACTGTTTATCCTCTCAGAAGCCTCATGTTACTTTACCTTTTATGTTGTCTTTGTTTTGGGCATGAAAATGCAAACCAAACACTTCTACATGTTTCTAGTTCTAAGAAGGAGCACACCTGTCAAGATGCAAGCCATTGAGCTTTCCCTTGTTTGTAGACCTAACAGTTTAGCATCCTCACAGAGGCAGACAGAGATTTTAATGTGTCAAGATCCAGAAGGACAGTTCCTGGTCATGTACCTGCTCTTGACTTGAGTATTTGCACCTGACTCTTCTCCTGACCCATGCCTTGTCCTGCCCATCTCTACTTGCTCTCTCACCTTGGGCAATGTGCTTAGCTTGGAGGACTTGGTGATTTGTCTTGGTGGGTGTGCTGCCACCTGACCCACTGCAGGTGACATTCACCTCTGACAGCAAGTGTGAAGGTCTTGGCTTTCTGTCTTGCCCACCAGCTCACCTTCTGCTCCAAGACTGCTCAGTTCTACAACCTCCCTCACCAAAATGGACCAGCACCACTTTGAACCATTTCAACCCAGGTAACACCTGTAATATTTCTGCTCCTGACTGCTTAAAAGTGGACTTCTGTCCCCAAACCAGACATTCCCAGAGCTAGTTTCCTTTTGCTCAGTTACAAAACTTGTCCTGCCTTACCACTACCTCGCTTGTGACACCAGCTTTCTATGCTATTTAACACCTGACATGGATTTCAGTGGGGTCTTTTGTGAATGAAGTGGGCCTTAGAAAACCTGCAGGAAAATCAGATGGAAACAAATGTTCACAGCTCTCTAGAAATTGGTGTCAGCTCCCTGATACAGAGAGTTTTATAGCTCTATAAATCAGGCTGAAAATGTAACCAGAAGCCCTGTTAGCTTTCTGTTTCTTTTAGCACATCCGTTTCTTGTAAAATTCCGATTAGAGGGACTGGTCTCTGTAGAAATCATTCACTCTGAACCCAACAGGGCTATAAATCAAAGAGCTACAAATCACCACAATTTGCAGATTCTGGGTTTCATCATTTTATTGCTTTTGGAGAGGTTATGTAAATGTTTTTTGGATAATATTGACCTTTGCATCCTCTATCATATTCTGTGATGATGAAGAAAACTAAAACATTTCCTGAGAAGGAGAAGCTATCTCCTTCATATGACTAATGCAATATTGTTTCTGTAAAGGACTGAGGCAAGAGTGCTTTCTCAAATGAAGAATCTCACCAAAAATCAGTAGAGACTACTCCCATAACTTGGGGCTACAGGAACAACTATTTTCTTATGGAAGCAGCAAAAACAGGGTAGCATTTTACAGGGGTTTCTGTGAAAAGGAAGAATGTGATTCAGTGATGATCATGTGAATAACACCACTTATGAGCCCTCTGCCCCAGCCCTAGTCTGGCTACACAAAAATGATGATTATCTTCTCCAGCAGGCAAAGATTTCACCACCTTGGAATATGAATGACAAAACTGTTCCCAACAAATTTTGCCCTCCCAGTGACAGTAACTTCAATCTAGACTAGCAAACTCCAGATAACCTTGAGATGAGTCACAACAGCCTGCTCAGCAATGCATCAGACTGAGAAGTGGTCACAGCTGTGATTCAGCAATTAACGTGAACATGGAACCATTAGAGGAGTCCTTTTAGAGCAAGCTATGTCATGAGTCAGGTTCTGTGCTACACTTTTACAGGCTCCAGTCCTGGAATAATCCTTCATCTTTACCCACCTGCTTCCTGAGGCATCACGTCCAATGTCATTAGCAGAGTTGTAGGATCTTATTGCAACATATTTCTGCTTACCATCCGATTCACCTCATTATTCACAAAGTACTCTGAGCTTCTGAAACTCCCAAAGATCAGGGAAAAGACAACCAAGCAAGGAAAATGGCTTTGGATGCAGGCTGAATGCACTGAATTCTTTCTTTTAGGTTTAATTTCAATGTGACAGTATTTCGTTTACTAGGGCTAAATTGAACACATATGGATTTTAATTGTACAAAGTTGGTGTCTGAGAGCTCCAGCATGGACCAGATGCCCAGTGCACAAGATGTTATATAACACAGAAGAAAAAATGGTCCTTGCTATTGTAAGCTCATAAGTCTTCGCATTACCTTTGCCAGGACATATGTAAATTCAGATTTCTTTATATTATATGCAGATAATATATAATGAAAGGGAAAAATTTTCAAAGGTGCAGGTAAGTTTGAGACATCTGACTCTTGCTGCCCCTCAGAGTGATTGTTAATGCTTATTTGCCCATGTTGACTTTGAAATGGGCCACTTCGGCACCTAAGTGATATGATTACATTCTTCAAAAGCTCCTTTAAATACTGGAAAACAATCTCAGAAACTGAACCATGTCACTGTTTTTGACATGATTACCTTTAAAATTCAGTGTAGTGTTTAAACAGATCCTTAGTTTCTATTCCATAGTCTATTAAGCCAAAAAATAGGAATTAAATAAGAATTGAAGAGTCTTTTAAAGGCTGTTTTAAGATTCCTCTTCAAGCACTGTTGCATAGTGTTACAGTAGGACACCATCTGCTGTCCAAGCGGAGTCCAACTGCAGCTGCCTCGACAGCAGAACGCAATATCCTAGCTATAAAAATAATGTGACTTGTATTATCTTGGTAATGCTTTTACAAACTAAATTCCCTGCCAAATTTGTGAGTCTGCATTCTATTTTCTTTAGGACATCTGATATTATTCAGTCTTTTTTATTCTTACACAGTGGGAATACATAATAAAAGAAAGCTCCTTCATGAAGCTAAGGTTTTCCTTTTTTTTTTTTTTTTGTTTTGTTTTGTTTTGGTAAAATGACATTCAGGTATTCAGAACACTGAGAAATAAATGCTGTAAATGCAAATAAATAGTAATACTTCATTTGAAAGGAAATTGGGCAAACATTACTGGTTAGTATTACTCCAAGACCAGCATGGTGCAGCCAGTTGCTTGCAAGCTATCTGTGACTGCCCATGGATGATGCTCTTCCCATCCCTGTCTAGCTCTTGGGAAAGCATCTGAGGCTTCGTTGGTATAGCTACAAATTAATGTTAATTATAAAGGAGATTTCCACACTACGACCACTTTATTATTATCTACTGAGCTGAGACCATCTGCTTATTTTTCATAGGCCTCTGAATCTATTGCCAAGTGTTGATGACTTTGTGTTACTGTCAGCGTGGACCACTTCTGAAGAGACCTTGCTGTGGGAGACTCCATATTCAGTTACATATCTCTTGTTTGTACTAAATTAGTCTCAAGCTGTGAAGGTAGATCATCAGGCAAAAATAAACCTGTTGGCAACCTGTAAAAATCATTTAGTTGCTTACATAATTGGTATTATCTGCATTCTTTCTCTTCATACTATTTTGTAGAGAGAGGGAAATTTTCTTTAAAATGGCTTCTGTTTTCTTTTGTTTCAGAGCTGTTTTACTCCTCTTGCCACTCAAAATTATGAAACTATTCTGGAAGAAAAGTGTTGGATCACCATATTGTATCATAAATACAATGTAGTCAGGATATGGCTGTAACTGGTAAGCTGTTGTATGAGTCAGTATAGAAAAGCTGTGACCAGGAGTTGAAACGAGATATGCAGGAAAAAAGTTGTTGGTATCACTGTATGTAGACTAAGGGCCACATAAGTGTCTGTAGGGGAACAGAGCCTTTAAATTCCTCTCTTAGGGCTATGTAATTAGAGTTTTTGGGTTAGCCGAAGTGGCAAGTTAGGAATAAAATCATCTTTAGTTCCTCAGCTAAGCCAATGGGCAATTAGTAAATGATTTTTATGCTACCCTCTAGAGGGTCCTATATTTCCCTAGTGCCTGCATAGGAAACCTCAGTTTGATGACTCAGTGGAGATGAATCTAGGTGTCAGTGTGCATAGACACGTCTGAGCTCCTAAGAAGCTATAGCAAATTAGTATTCTTGCTCAGTTTTGAGAATCATCTAGACATTATCTACCAACAAAACACTTACTGTTATGGGACTAAAGCTTTGGCCTGTGTACTAGTCACCTCTTCTCTCTTCCATCTTTGAGCCTGGCTCTAGCAAGAGTGTCACATACAAAACCCGATAAGGAACAGTAGTTTATCAGAACTAAGCATTTCCATTCTCAGTCCCTTTAGCTGCTGGTCCAGGAAAATGCCTGCAAGACAAATTGTACATACTTAAGGGTTTTCCATGTATTTTCTTCATATATTTGGAAAATTTATAAGAATTAAATTAAAGGCAAGGTTGAAATCACTCAAGAAAGAATTATACTAAAACATGAAGAAAAATTTTAGAAGTTAGGAAGAAAGAATGGAAAATGTTATAGAAAATTTTCTGCATTTTTCTTTAGAAATGCATATTAATTTTTGTATCATTATTGCCACTAAGCAATTTCCATATTTTTTTGTGGATAAGCTGAGATAGATGGATAGTGATCATAAGGTCCATTAAAACAATGCCCAGATATGCTTTTTGGACAGAATCAGTTTTTCTTCATTCAACGCTCACTGCTATGGAAGATGAAATTGATAAATATATCTATTAGGAAGTTAAAGATCATACACCAGTACTCCACTGGCAACAGAGAAATTCTATGAAGAAGATTAAGGTCAATTCTGTAGCACATAGTTCAATAAAACAATGATATTCTTCTCGTTTTTTCACCATTTGCTCAATTTCACCATTTAAACCATTGTTCCTAGTACTCAAGTATTAACAGATGGCTTTCTGCCTGATAGATTATCCTGATATTATATCTATGTTATATTTACAGACCTGGATGCAATGGACCCATGCATAAGCTTTCTGTATAAGTCATTTGCCATCTGCCTGCCATTCCCAGTCTTAAGTAAAGGCTGCTGGAAAACATGCTACAGGCCTCAAACATGTCAAAGGTTCCTCAGCAAGGAAGGGAAGAAATGTTTCTTGGCCTGCTGTGGGTAAAATCAGAAACGATGAGCTGAAATTGCCCAAGAGACATTTAGGTGGGATATTGGGAAAAAATGTCTAATGGAAGAAAGACAGAAATAAATCACTAAGGAAACTGTGCAGTGTCCATAACAAAAAATTCTTTAAGGATGCAGAATAGCATCTGTCATGAGTAGGTTATAATCTGATCCTGCCTTTGAAATGGGAAGAGGAGAGTGAACTAAAAGACTTTTTAACGTCCTTTTCATTTTTGTTGTTTCTGTGATCTTTGCTATTGTTATTATTATTATTAAATTAGCTGTTGTTCCTGCAGCTTCCCCTGCCCTGCTTTGGGTTCACTGCATGTGAAGGTGCCCTTGCAGCTGGCAGCCCACAGGACTGCCACCCTCTCACCTTCATTGCACAGTGAGTGAGCTGTGGTAGCATGAGGACAGCTGGAGCACACTCCTGGCTGCCTACCAAGCCCCTATGGAGCCAGGCAGCCCAACCAGGCCCATGCCCTAGATAACGGGAAGGAGATGGGTAACACTGTACAAAGGCAGCATAAACACGGCTGCTTTTTGCTCCTGCTTCACTGTTGGTCTCTTCGCACTGGATCTCTATGCCCCTCCAGTTCTGAGTGATCCATGGGGAGAGTCAAGCCAAGGGCTTGTCAGCAGAGGAGGACGTTGCCTGTTATCCCTGTGTCATGGCTCCAGCAGAGCTGTATCGTTATAGTACCATCTGGGGATACTCTAGTTCTGTGATAAGAGTTGTTTTTTTTGGCTTACTTTAAATGTCACTAAAAAGTGACAAAGGACTCAGTGTTGGTTGGAACATAGCCAGGGGCCTGTGTGGGTCCAGACACCACCATGAGACTCCAGTCATGTCTCATGGCCTTCAGAATTTTGCGGCTGATTTCCCTTTTTACTGTTGGTGGATGGCAGCTTTCAGCACAGGGCCCTGAGCTTGCCCACTATTTCACAAAGCATAAAATAACATGGCCTACACTGTAAAAAAACAAAAACAAAAACAAAAACAAATCCTTGCACAATAAAGTGAAATACTACAGTAAATGACCATATCAGATAATAGTATTTGTCTTTCTTCTTTAGCTCATGTTGTGCCACTCTCCCTGGCAGCAAGCCCCCCTTTAGCTTGTCATTGCCCTACTTCTGCACATCCAGTCTGCTAGAGGTGTCCTCACACCAGGAGTGATCACCATTTTGTGCTCCTCAGGGATTCATGTCAGATGGCTGCTGGTTGCTTTCACCTTGTCCTGCGCTCTGCTTCTACTTGCCTTATCACCATGGCTTCTCTCCTACAGCTGCTTATTTTGAAGATTTAACTGGAAATTACGTGGCACATTAATTTCACATTAACACTCTGTGCAGGGATCAATTTTGTTCAGGTCAAGCAATGAATTCAAGTGAAGTTTATGGGAATTGGAACCGAGTTATCTTTTATGATTGTTCACTAAATATGTATAATCCTGAGAAACCCTCCCTACGTTGGAGGGATTCACTTCCTAATGAAAGATGTGGTTACTTTGTGCCTGGAGATGAGAAACAGCTATTAGGTTTTCACTGCAGGCTACTGTCAGTGTGATAGGGTGAAGAGCCATAGTCCCCAGTGTAATAGCACTGCCGCCACCATATGTGTGCACACAGGATGGGGATTTGCTGTCCTAGTCCAATGGGATTTTGGTCAGAATAGCTGTATGCACACCGAGATAAGGCATTTTGAGGGTACTGTGTCAGGAATCCTGCACTGATAAAAAGGTTCTAGACAAAACCATAAACAGAGATAAAATGCATCACAGCTCACCACTGCTTTCCTTCAGTCAAACAAACAAGTTTACATCTCAGCTACTAACTCACCATTGAAGTTATCCAGAGATCTAAACAAAACCATACTAACCTGACACTACAGGACCACTTCCAAGCAAAACAATCCCTATGGATATGACTTGAAGATAGAATTAATTCATTTAAATATGAAACAATCATTATATAGCAGTTGTTTCAACATAGGAATATAATGTATTTTGATACATTAATCCCAGATCATCAACATAGTTTATTTATGAAGTTTATATGTTTGTGCCTGAATGTTCCCTATTCTGTACTTTATAAACCTCTCTCCAAAGACAGGCAATGTGGGTAAGACAGGTAGCAGTCCACCTCTAATGAGGAAGCTCTGTATTTCCAGTGCTGTAGAGCAAATCACTGCCATTAATCTGAGTCATATCCCTGTTACCTTCCCTGATGGCAAATCCTGCAGATGAGAGAGAAGAATAATACATGAAGCAGGAGTGGTCACAGTTAGGGTTCAGAAGGGTAAACTTTCCTCTGTCTTAAGCATGCACACACTTGACCACACAGTGCCTGGACACATAGAGCAGGCCCCCCACCTGGAATTGTTACGATCAACATGCATATGCAAAGTTCAGAACCAACCTACTCATTTTCTGCAGCATCCAGTATAGGCTATGTGAAATATTAAAATATGTAATTTTAAATGCATGCCCTTTATTGCTTTATAACTAAGAAACCAGATCGTTTCCCACTGACTTTCCATGTAACTTTTCCCTTTTCTCATATCCCTTGTGGCTCTTAAGTGCGCAAAGGCACCAGTATTAAAGTTTATAAGATATTTATATAAATCAGATGGTTGGTGAGTATTAAATCTGATTTTTCTCAATAACCCGAGGGGGGATATTCAAATATTAAAATTGTTTGAATTTTTAAAGCACATATGGGATTTTGAATAGTTTAGTCTGAAGCCTCAACTCTTGTACACAAATATATACTGGCTGAAGATAGAGTCCTTGAAGTTTTAATCTTGTTATTCACATCTAGTGAGACAAATAGCAAGCTTAGTAGAAAGTCTGTTCTGAAAAATTGCAAAGAGAGTAATGTGGAAAAAAAATAATTTTATCTTCAGTTTTCATCCTGTGATTTATATCTTTGGAAGGATATATCTCTTGTTCTAAATAGTTGATGTCATAATGCAAAAATTGTTGTCAGAATAGCCTCATGGTATTGTAAACTTAGAAACTATCTTTGTTTCTGTATTTCAATATATTTGATAGTGAACACTTTGAAACCTTATATCACTTTCCTGTTCAAGAAAACTTCCTCTCAGCCTCCTAATGCACTTTCCAGGAACTCCTTTTGGTTCCATATTTGTCATCAATCATGCACTAAATACAACAATACAATACAATACAGCAGGTCAGTGCACCCATAGTCTCCCAGTTCTCTTTAATGCATAAATAACATTTGCTTTGATGAGGATTGTTCTGAGATGTGCAAGGGTATGTGTAGAATAGCTAGAGAAGAGGTAGCCATGTAGTCAAAAAGGCTATTTGGTTTAGGCTCTGATTAGGTCAATTCTTGGGACAGAGTTGTGCTTGCAAACCCCTAATTACCGTAAGGCTGAGTTTTCTCAAAAAAGGGATATATTTGCATAATGTTTTGACTATCTTGTTGTCTGACTTATGGGTAGATGTGTATATAGATAAGTAAAATAAATTGAAGCAGAAATGTACTTAGACATTATACCACTATTTTGTCCATAGCTGAGAAATCAAACTACTGGCCCAGGTGTCTGTGCACAGAACCATAGAAACCGTTGTGTGAAAAGAACACTGAAATCAAAAGAAACAGGAAATGATACACTGACAAAAGCGATATTTTTGTTATTGTTGGATGTTTTAATCTTTGTGCTTCAGGCTTCATTTCATACTTCATATTGCAAAATGAAAAACGAACATATTTTGAATGAAAGAGGAGAACTGTGTTCTTTGCCTTTTGAGCTGCTACATAAATGAGTTCCTATTGTAGTTTCTAAGAACTATATTTTCGGGAATGTAGCAAATCTCAACAGGTAAACAAATGCATTTTAAATCTAATCATTGCAAGATTATTCCTGATGTTTATAATATCCTGGCCTCTAAGTTTTCTGCTAGAATAGCTGCAGGGCTTTTGGGTGTGATGGGTAGTTCTTAATCGAATGGTTGAAAAGCTCCCAAGAAGTGATTTGTCATCTTAGACAAGAGATTTTTTAAAATAACCCCATGGCACATGAAATAAGGCTTAAATACCATTATGATAAAAACCACTTAAGCTACTGATAGTCATCCTATGTGTATTTGCACTCCACATGTTTACATAAAAGGCAGATCTGGACATGCTTCAATTACCTTTTCAGCATAGTTCTGAATACTGTTAATGCTATGAAAAATGTTATATATGTAAATTACAAAAACCACTGTAAGTGAAAAGAGTATGTCCATCATCATTATTGTTGGCCCTTGCCAAAAAAGCATCTTGTTAAAGTAGATAATTGACTTTTTAAAATTAGAGGTGAAAGAAGCCTATTAGATCATTTTGTTAACCATGACAAACTGGGCTTGCTGCCATTATATTTTGTCTAGAAGGAAATGTTAATTCACTGATTCATAACAGATACTATTTTTCAGCCTTAAATGGTATTCTTTTCTGTTCAATAATGTTGATGAGTTCTTTGTCTGAGGTGATCACCTGTGAGCTGTTCTCAAGAAGTAGTCTTACCCCTAATTATCATTATAGGTCTACCTATATTGCCTTTTAGTCATGATCCTGGTCTTCGGGCTGATGAAAAAGGAAGATCTTGCACAGAAGTAAATTGGCTCCCAGAGGCCTGAATAAAACTGGGTTTGGCTCCAAGCTTCCAATGTAATGCTGAAGCACCACTTACTAAATTGCTCTGTTCTGCAGTGTCATTAATGAATCTTTACTGACCTTCACTGAAGAGTCAACAAGATTAATTCAGGTGCAGAGAATCTCCATAGAGGTCTTCAGAGACCTCTCCCCATTGGCTGTATGGAGGATGTAAGTCTTTACTCTATAAAAACTGTAAAACCTACTTCTTCATCCCCAAGATACACCTAAAATTTAAGTCTATATGAACCTAAATAGATTTGGTTTCTGCCTTATCATATTTAAACTTGTTTTACCAAATGGAGAACAAAAGAATGAACTTAACACAATTATGTCCTAAAAATTTTGTTATACAAAGTCTGCATTCACTTTAGACCTGGGCAGCCAGGTTTTATTCTTGTTTGTAGTCCAGATCATCTTTCCAATGGAAGAAGATTTTGCTGACTCACATTATTTTTAGAGACTCGTACCCAGTGATTTCAAAGTATAAAAGTAATGGGATCTGAATTGGGGTCAAGAGATGGGAGTACTCAATGTGTTTGTCATTTACTTAAATATTCTGTAATGAGCAGGCATAATTAAATGATTATAGTCTGTGCAAGTTCAGATATTTCATTTTCTAGTGAAACAAATGTTGTCTTTTTTCAGCTCACAGTGTCTGAAACAATGTGGTGCTGCCATTAGATAAATTCTTGCAAAGCATGAAGGGTATGTGTTGCATGCCGAAGGAGTGCATTGAAGAAGAGTTAGGAGGCAAAGTTGGCTGGGATAGCCGTGGGGACTAGGAGAGATGGAGGGAACCTTCTGTATTTTGTCCACAGTATTTGATAGAAAGAGTCTTGTCAATCCCTTACACTGTACCTGAGATCGCTAGCTAGCACAGCCATACCAGGGAGCATATTGGTAATTAAGTGACATGGACAAAGAGTATTCTAGTTTCATTCATGGACAAAGAGTATTCTAGTTTCATTTCTGGACTTGCTTTACTAGACAGCATAGAAATAGCTCTTTTGACAAATGCTTTAGTGACGTGTTCATGTGGTGAAAAAAGTGGTTGTCTTTTCCCATCCTTCACATTTATTTACAGGATAATGTATAGGATATGTCTGGCTGTGGTGTTTGGACAAGAGATGATGTATAGAGTCCTAGAAACTATGCTGTGGCTTGTTGTCTCAGTGCTTTATGATTCTCATTCAGAAGAGTATATCCTATCAATAGCATATTTACATTTGTGGAGAGACCCAAACATGGGCATTTTCTGTAACACTCTGGTCTGTGCAGGACATCAGACTTATCATAACGTTTCCTTCACAATCTTTCTGCCAGAGATTCTAATTTTAACTGGAATTGTCCTATCTGTATGCAGAAAAGAACATTAGTGGATTAAGAAGTCAGTTGTACACCTTATAATAACTTCCTCAAAAAACAGCAGACACTATTTCAGTCTAGTTTTTATTGTATTAGAAAACATTAACTTGTAGCCAGCTTTCCAAGTCATTATGCATTCAAGTAGACAAGACATAGAATACAGTACCATTATGAGCACTGATATAAACATAAGTTATATCAACATTAATAAATATGTGAACAATTAAATATTTGTTTATTTTTATTTTTTATTTTTACTAGAATCTGCAGAAAATATTTCTAAATAAGAAAGACTCAATCATTTTAGGCTTTTCTGTGATTTGGTTGTGTTAATTGGCATCTATGTCAATGTAGCTCTTGACTTCTCTTGATTATTATATATTCAAGCTTGTCATCATCAGAAGAATAAACAAGTGACCCAATTCAGCTTGGTCTTCACCTTTCACCCACGTAAAATTTCAAAAGGAGACTCATTGTTTTTGTATGTGTCGTAACCCTGTAATTATGAAGAAATTCAGTAGCAAATTACTTCCATGGCTTTTCTCCTCCATTCACAGCAGTTGAAAGCATTCTTTCAAGAGACATTAACTAGTCTCAATTTTCCTGTTCTTCTGAAAACAGCATACTAACAAAAATATACACTATATATTTTCCTGAGATAGAAAAACTAGTAAAGTCGGTGGAAATAAATCATTGCCCATTATCAGTTACAATTTCACATGCATTCCTTTTATTGCTCAACACCTCATTAATGCTGGAAAGGTACACACAGGGGAGCACCTCAAAACTTTGAAGAAGTTCCTGCATGCACAAAATGTGTTCAACTACGTATTACAATATTTTTTCTAGATTTCTAGAGTTGGGCAGTCATAGATTGCTATCATTGTCAAAGTATGGAAAAATAATGGAACAAGTTAGAGAACATGTCAATATATGTCCTGTGAAATAAGTAATGTGATAAAAAAAAGCTAGTAGCTGGATGTCAGCCTTTATTGCAATTTATCAACCACCAAAAGAAGTTAGGGCAGTTAATAGGTTAGGAAACATTGTCAATGGATATATCTTTTACAACATGGCTGTTTCTGTGATATGTGTAGAGAAGGTTCTCAAATCACAACCATGTAATGGACTCGTGGTATTTGTCATCTACCTAAGCATCAAGTAGCGGAGTTTTGAATGTGTAATCAGTATGACATTTTGGAAGGCTGCTTTTATTTGCAATGTGTTTTGCTAAGCTTGCCAGTTCTGAAGATAAAAGACAAGCTGTCAGTACTTTAGATAATGAGATCTTTGATCTGAAAATATATAAAACAAACTTTTTTCCCCCAGTACATTTTCGTTAAATTTGTCTGAATGCCATAAATTGTGTGTCTAAGAAATAGGATTCAAGTAACTCCTTTGAGTGCTTGCTTTGTTAGTAACAACCTGTTTCCATTGACAAAGTGCAAATGAGTTAGTCAGATTCTGGAAAGTTGGTGCTAATGTTCTTCTTTTCATCAGAACATGATTTCAAGCTATTTTACAGTGGGGCAGTCAAAATAATCTAGAGTCTGACACTTTCAGTAGGTTAATTAGGCCTAGAAATACCATGCTAGAGACTTTGTTTTAGAGTCCTCTGTACATTTCTGAAATAACCTCTTTGAATTCAAAGAAATGACACAGGAAGAGAGAAATGGTATAAACAAGGTCTGTTGCACCATGATGAAAAGGCTATGTATCATATTTTGTGAAGTTAACATTACTGTATTTCTTTTCTCTGGAAGACCTTGCTTAACTATAGTTTTTAGCAAAGCTGGGCGTTGTCTTAGGTAACACAGCTGAGGTTTAAAATTCTTGTTCTACTGCTGCCAAAAGGAGCTGTTTTAAATAGAGAATTTTTTAAAGTAATTTCTTTGTGATGAGACATAATAATGTCATTATGGTAGCTGGGTGTGTACATCATAGCCTTTTTAAAACTGACTAATTAAACTCCTTGTGAAAACAACAACAGAAGGAGTACTTGGGTTAATCTATGTTGTCATATTTTTAATTTCTTTGTGATACCTTGTATCGTCTTCATATGGTCATGAAAAAAAACCAACCAAACAAAAAAACCAACTCACATGCATTTCAAAAATTATGGCTGGCCCACTGGCACAACAAAGGCAGATACTCTCCAGCTTCCCAAAGGTGGCAATGGGGTTTGGAAAGTTGCAAAGAAAAAGAAGTTGTAAGAAACCTTTTATTCTGGGGAAATACTCTGCATAATGTTGATGAATGAAGAAGAAATAAGTGGAAATGGATATAAAAAACAGTTCAAGGGTTTCTTCTTTTACTGATCTCAGCAGCATAACCTAATATCCCTCTTATTTTGTTAGCATCCGGATATGTCTTACTCTTTAGATCTTTCTTTGTGCTTACTGATTTTAGCTCCTGATCTAGACTATATATTCTTTTCCAACAGCTATGGCGCTACTCACAATGATAGACTTAGCAGGCCTCTGTCCATGACACCTTTTTGTGTAGTTGAGAACTATCGTATAGATGACTTTATTATATTGGAATGTCATGCAGTTATGTTTGTGACCAGGAATTGCTCCCAGCTTTCTTCACAGAGAACTGCTTATCTGAGGTTCCTAGTCAGTTCATCCCATAAGATGGGATGAAACCCATGAACATAGCATAAAGGTATTATTTTTATTTATTTATTTATTTTTATTTCTTTATTTCTTTATTATTTTTATTTCTTTTTCAGGATTGTACAAGCCATCCATTTGAAAGACTGGAATTTAAAGTCTGTAGTTTTGGATAAGGTATAGTGCAAGCATAGATTTTATAAGGAATAATAAGGGGCTTTAAAACTCATTAGCAAGAATAAAAGCAAGGTGTTCTCATTTGTCTCAACCCTTTTATATTCCTCATTCACGTGAAGAATACCTCTACTCTTGTAGTAAGACCCTTAATTATCACTGGATAATAGGTTTGAGTTGTGTAGGTTGAAAGTCTACAACTTCCTCAATGTTAGTATAAAAATGGACATGTAATTCAGAGGTTTGGTTGGCTGATTTACCCTCTGTGTCAGGTGTCTTCACTCTTCCCAATTAATTTGGCTTGGCTGAACTCAGATACATCAACTTCAAAGCAGTCATTTTAGTCATTAGTATTATGAAGTTGCCTAATTTACTGGAGAAATGGTAGAATCCAAAAATACATATTTTGGCAAGGGTTAAACCTCAATCTCAAATGCTACATGCCAATTCAAAGTGTATTTTTTTGTGCAGATTTATCTGAGAGTGGCTTGGCACTAAAGGATTTTCCACTGGCGCTAAAAGAGCCACTGCATGCCAAGAAAGTAAATATCAAACAGAAATGTGCCAGTATTTCCTGCCAGTCGCACATTTTTGAAACTTTTTCCATCCTCTGTGCCATTGATTTCTGATATGCTCCCAGGCTTCCTAGGGAAAGTCTTTTGAGTTTCACCCCAGGATGCTGAAAGTCTTCTAATTTGAATACTAAAAATGTTAAATGAAAAATAACCCCTTTCCCCTCCAACACCCCCAAGGAAAATCCTAATATCTTTTCCTGTGAAAAGCTGGAAAGCTTTGAGGGGGTTTAAACCATCCAGAATACACAACAGAAGGAAAAGTGACACTGGCTCAGGATGGCAGGCATTCCTTCCAGTTTTTGCACAAACAAGTTGGTAAAGTATTTCCCCCCTTTTTCTGAGTCTCCCATGCCATACCTTTCTGATCATACATCACTATTGATTCCTGTGGCTCATTTTCCCACACTTGGCTTTTTAATTTTTTCTTGCTCACTCCTACCCTTGGAGCTTTCTCCCTGCTCCTAGCTGCCAAGTTCCACCCTTGAAACTCTGATCCTTGAAGGCTCTTTCTTTCACCACGTCATCCCTGTACCACTGGCCACTCAGTTCCATGTCTGAATCAGATTTCTTTATGCCTGTGATGCATTCTTTGGGGCTCAGACTGAGAGTTCTCCATTGGGCTTCAGTCTGGGAAGCAGACGGCAGTGATCTACTTTGCCATCAGTAGACATCTTGCAGGCCACACCTTAGTCACAGTGAGACCTTGTTTAATAGTGTATGGTGTACCGAAGAGTTAGTAACAAAAGTATCCAAGTTATGCTTTAACAATTCATTGCAGGAAATGGCATAACCCACAATTTACAAAATTTTATAAAGCATAGACTTTTTTCTGTTTCTAGTTTGTTTTCTAGACGTAAAAACATTTTTCACTATTGCTTATAATATTACGTACCAAAACAAAATTACATTTCATAGTAACCTACTTGGCTTGTCTCACTTCAGGGTTTAAGCATGTGTGAGATAGACCTGATATCTCCTAGATTTGGGGTATGGCACAACACTTAGTCTTTTGCCTTACTAATAAGGATTTTTTTTTTTTTTTTTTTAAAGACACCGATTGAATTTGATCCAGGTATCAAATGTTTTTTTTTTTTCTCTTAACAATTATTTAGTTAATCACATGTTTTTTATGTTCTCTGACTACCACCAAAGATTAAAGATGGTCAGATATCATGAGTTTCTGAAAGCAGCTGTGTTATAGGGGTAGCATTAATGACGGTCACAATCATTCCTGAGGTCCCTTCTTATTTGACATTCCTAATGCTGCTGGGGACTAATCAGAAATAACTAAATTTTCACACGATGGAGGAAATCTGATTTAGAAATAACATTCATGTAGTTAGAAAATTAATTTTAGCTGATGATGTCTCATGCTACATCAGGCTCATACAGGCTCAGCACTTCTGGGCAATAGGAAATGCATGGCCTAGGAGCCTGAATACTGCACGGAGGCTGAATGTGGTCTCTTTTTGTGTGAGTGTGCATGCACAAGCATGTGTATACACATTCAAAGTTACTGAAATAAAGAAAGAGACAGGAAGGGTGTTGTTGAGTGGAGTTGAAGGGAATTTTTAAGCTAAAAAAAAAAAAACAAACTACAAAACAAAACAAAATAAACAAGCAAACAAAAACACGAACAAACAAAGCCCAAATGAATGAAATTATATGCATAAAACTATATTGATACTAAGAAAATGGTATATGGACAAACAATAAAAATCCGCTTTGGGATTCCTTACGTGTACATACTTTTTAAATTAAAGACAACTTTCTGCTCCTGGATCTGAATTGCAGGTTTTGATTGCACATTCTTTGCTGGGATGAGCTCCCACCAAGCAGAATGAGGGATGCACATAGGGATAATGTTGAGGAGAAATGCCCTGCTACATGTGGGAGAAAATTTTTGCCCTAAATCCAAGGTGTTGTATGGTTTGCAGAGTTCTCAGGTTATGGCATTGCACAGTCTCAAGATAGGGTCAAGCACTGTCCATGCGTTCCTGGTGCTGTAAGAATTGTCCAGTCCAGGTCTTGCTGCTTAGAGAAGGTCATGGCCAGATGCTGTGTTTTGAGGCTGTCTGGGCATCAAAGTGCATCACTGCAACTCCAAAAGAACCACAGCCCATGGCCTCTTTGAGAGATCACATACTGCTGGAAAACACTTGAATGCTTTGTACTCAGAAAAATCAGTGAAAATAAGCCAAAAATAAAATGAATAAAATAAAATATAGAATAAAATAAAATAAATACAATAAAATAAAATAAATAAAATAACCCCCAGTCCACTATTTTTACAAGCTGCTGGAGTGAGAAATGTGGGAAATATTTTCACTGCAATGGTCATATCCATATAACCAATGCCCCTGGATGAGGGCAAAATGAAAGACTTCTTTTACCTTCCTGTTCCTTGATGACTTTCATTTAAAATTTCACATCACAAATTAGTGATGATGAATTCATTTTTCATAACTATCTGTGCTGGGGACCTCTGTGGTTAGCAATTAGGCATCATAAAACTGCCCCAGTGCAAATCCTTATTTTAAAAAGTCAAAACTGCTGTAACTTTGTTTATATACAATGATTGCTTAACCTTGCCTAGAACTGGGCAAAGACTCAGTGAAAGACAAGGTCTCAACTATGAATATATTTGTTCAGCTATATGCTACTGATCAGCAGCATACAAAACAAAAAGAAAACCAAACAACAAAACACAAAAACCAGAACTTTTGTACTTGCAATAACTAAAAAAAGCTGTGCAGCAAAGTCCCTTTTTGTCCTGGTTTCAGTTAGGACAGATTTATTTTTCCTCCTAGTAGCTGGTAGGGTGCTAAACCAGGACACTTTTACAGGTATAGCACACTGCAACTTACCTGTGTAATGAAGTGCCAGTGCTGTGCCCCTTTTTCTCCCATGATGTGTTGTTTCCCCACAATAGGTTTTATAATGGAGATGAGCTCAAAATCATAGACAGTCTGAGCTGTATCAGCTCAGCATTTGTAGCGACCTACCCACACTGAAAGTCAACACTTGTGACTGTACTTAGGAGAAAATTCTCATCAAGTCTCTTTCCTAAAAGGAGCTCAGAAGAGAACAGCATGGAAACAAACACAGCTTGATCCATCCTTAGCCAGTGTATGCCTTTTTTTTTTTTTTTTCCAGTGTATTCAACAAATTGATCAGATATAGATCATGCTTCTCCTCAACAGGAGAATACGGTAAAGGAAAGAAGAAATGTGTTTTTAAAAACAAGTGATATTTGATATAAAAATTGCAGGAAAACAATTATGCTGGTTTATGTTAAGTTGGAATAATTCACTCGTTGTTACCCAGCCTGTTAGCATAATTGGGCACACTGCAACTTATGGAAGGTCTCTGCTGCCAACTTCCGTTCTGTAATTCATTAGCATCAAGTTGCTGTCTTAACATATAACTCATTAAAATCACAGATCTTCATAATTTTAACAGAGAAATGTCCTCATGCTTACAAACAGTAAAAGCCTTGGAAGCTTTCATTCAATGGACTGAGATGGAGAGTGGAAGTGATGATGCGAGGCATGGGGACAAAAAGTGAAACCCCATCCTGGTTTGTTAATGGACATGATTGCAGTGTATGCCAGTATTTTGGTCCCAGTCAGTATTTGATCTGAGCAACAGTGGATTCAGGTTTGTGTGTTCAAAGAACCTGAAGTAGTTGCTTACCACAGTGCTCTTGGGTGTAAATTATTTTCAAATCAGATTGGTCTCACAAACTGCCATAGGCAACCCCTGCTTTGCTTTTCAATGCTTCTACAAGTCAGATGAGCTAATCATCTATTTCCAGTCAAATGATCAGGGGCAGTATCTCTCTGGGGTGCAAGACTGTGTGCTGGGCTGGACCTAGGAATAGCACCATGGAAAGGGACTTTGTTCAGGCAGGTGCTGAGGAAAGTATGTAGTGCATGGCTGGAGCTGAGAAACGTGTCTCCTCCATGGTTCCTTTGGCCATGAGGCCCCTTGGTAGCTGTGTTGGCCCCAGACTTCTCACTTCATCACCCCATGCCAATTGCAGCTCATTAACAGATTTTGGCTTTGCTGTTTGCTGTATTTCTGAGGGAGAATAAGGGGGACAGTGCACAGTATAGATAGAGCTTTACCCTAGGGGATGTCAGAGAGAAGCCAGTGGGGTAAGTCCTATATTCATTGTGTGAGACTTCACAGCTCTGCTTATAGACTCTGTCTACAGGAGAGACTGACCTGGTTAAATGCAGATTTTCCCTTACTACAAGCCTGACTTTTCTCCTCTGGGGTCTTGTAAAACTAGAAGTTCTGTTTCTGTTAAGAAATACTGAAGTCAGACACCTTCTTACCAGTACTGACTTGCCGGGAAAATTGTAGCTTGAGCTAGAAGGAAAGACCTTTTGTCAAAACCTGGAAGAAAATAGGAAGGATGCTGGCAGATTGGAGCTGCTACCTAGAAAAATAAAATAAAAGAAAAAAGAAAAAAAAAAAGAAAGAAAAAAAGGCCATAAACTCTCAGAGTCTGGGGCCATGGGCACACATTCTCTGCTAACACTTTCTAGTTATTTAACAGTTTCTAGTTAAGTATGAACTAAGGCACTTTGTTTGCTTTCCTGTTCATTAGGTTACTGTGGAAGGACTATGAACCTGAATGTTTGACTCCATATTAATTTGCATTGTGAACTCTCACAGCTCCTTCCCCATTGAGTTAGCTTCTGAACACTCAGCCCATGATGGAAAAAGAGTCCATTCAGCTACACTTCACAGCTTATTTGGACATGTTGGGAAGAAGTGGCCAATGGATTTTTTTTTTTAATTATTTTAATTATTATTATTTTTTTTTCCTCTGTGGTAGCTGTTTGGAGGTCTACAGGAATTTGTTGACATCAGAAATGCCACTCAGCACAAAACTCTGCACTGGAGCTTCAAAAGAAGTTATTGGCACCATAGAAGAAACACAAATCCACTCACAAATCCGCTTCAGCAGAAAGTTTAGCAACATGGAAGCAGTTTATTCTATTACATTTGCCCTAAAATGCCCATAGGTTCCTTTGTGCATTATTCCTTTGACTCCATTACAGTGGTGGTAAGAAACAGGTAGGATGATGGCAATATCTCAACCTGCCAGCTTTTGCTACAGTATTTTCATGGGTAAGTAAGGAAAGATTCAGGTCTCTACTAATTTGCTCGTATATGCCATTTTATGGAAGCAGCTGCTAAAGTGAGATTCTTTACAAGTCTGACTCTCATAACCTGAGAGATCAGAGGGACAGTTCATATGGAATGAAGCAGCTATGGAGTCAGAAATCCATACAAAGATCATTTAAAGCATTTTCCTTGAGGTGTAGATATTGAACAGGAGATCAAGTAGTGTTATCAATCTGAGATCATGCCAGTGCTTTACTAGGTGCTGATAAAAAACACTACAAATTGCCCCTCAAATTTCCTTAGCAAAAGTATAGTTTTCTATTATAAATTAAAAAATTATTAAATCACACTGACTTGTATGGTCATATGGAATATTATTAGTGTGCCCATTACCTTGCGGGGTTGTTTGTGCTTAGATATAGTTGTACTGTGGTAGAGATTAGAGACCTAATTTGGGATTGGTGTCCCGCAGAGCAGTGATGCATCAAGAAGAAAAAGCTCTGCTCTGGCTGCATATGTCTTCTTAGCCGAAACAGTACTTGACACATCATGTGCTAAAAACATTGCAATCATGTTATCTAGTCCTGCTATAAATCAATCAAGGCAGTCAAAACATGTTGAAGTCTGTGGACATAGAGTCACAATTCAATGTGATTGAGTGAAAACAAATTAACAGATTGAAAATCATCGTGGGGGCTGCTGTAGCTCAGTGGTGTTCAGTAACGTGTTGTACCCAAATACATGTTGTCTACATTTTTCTTTGACCATGTTACGTAAGAGCTTCCTACAGCATGTGTTCAAATTCAAGACTGTCCAAGACAAATGCGTCCCATTATTAAGAGGTGAAGCAAGGCCAATATAAATGCATGGTGTGCTGTGAATTATGCTTACTTAGTAACTTGCCAATATCTGGATTTGGCAGCTATGTGGCATGTTTGTAAGCCCATACTCTATCTTGGAGGTGCTGATAGCTAAAATCAAAACATTATAATTAAATACAAAAAGGAGAAATCTGAAAATCTTTTTCAATCAGTGCAGGATGGACGTTATATTTAGCTACACTGACTTGGGGGCATAGAGATACCTGATTAATTTGGAAAAAAAAAAAAAAAAAAAAAAACACACAAAAAACAATCTATTGCTTTGTATCACATTACACACAGACACACACACACACACAAAAAAAAAAAAAAGAGTCATAGAACTTCAAATAACCTTAAGGTATGTGCAATGCTTTATTGTGGAAAAGACAGAACCTATTTAGATGTTTCAGGAACTTTGTGTTTTGTCTTTTCTTCAGTAAAAAGCCTTTCCCTGAAAGAAAGAAAAAACTGGAACCCTGTTTGTCTTTGCGTAATGATCTATTACAGGGTGCTTCTCTTTTAGTATTTGATGCAAAGACTTCTTCCCTGCTAGAAAACACCTTTGATTTCCTAATGAATGTGCCAGATGATCTGAGAACAAGAGGGTGTGTTTGTAATGTTTGTAATCATTGGAGTTTACAAGTGGAACAATTCTGTTAGGCAAACTGGATGGAGGGGAGGTGAAAGACTGCCTTAATCCCCTCACAACTTTTCCATCAAGAAAAGAGAGAGAAAAACTAATTTCCTCCCCCCCACCCTCCCCCCAGTCCCATGAAAAAAGATGTAGATCTTTAAAAAGGAAGAGGAGGATCAAAAGTTTCTGAAAAAAGCATTAAGCACTGATGTTGAAAGCTTTTAAATACCTGGTTCTTCAGGTTATACCAGAAAGCGTGACCAGACAGGTAAATGACCACTGAATCCAGACTACCCTTATCAGTAATTGCTCATTTTTTTCTATACATCTTCTGATGGTAGGGCACAAAATTTCTCCACTGGCGCTTTGCTTCTGATGTCTCCTTCCAGGTGCCCCACCTCACCATGGTTTTTTTTGGTTTAAGAACTCAGAATAATGGGAAAAACCTGTCCTGCTCACTATCTCCTATCACATCCCTTCTGTTCCCACTTTACAGAATCACAGAATCACAGAATTTCTAGGTTGGAAGAGACCTCAAGATCATCGAGTCCAACCTCTAACCTAACCCTAACAGTCCCCACTAAACCATATCCCTAAGCTCTACATCTAAACGTCTTTTAAAGACTTCCAGGGATGGTGACTCCACCACCTCCCTGGGCAGCCTGTTCCAGTGCCTAACAACCCTTTCAGTAAAGAAGTTCTTGCTAACATCTAACCTAAAAATCCCCTGGCGCAACTTAAGCCCATTCCCCCTCGTCCTGTCACCAGGCACGTGGGAGAACAGACCAACCCCCACCTCGCTACAACCTCCTTTGAGGTATCTGTAGAGAGTGATAAGGTCGCCCCTGAGCCTCCTCTTCTCCAGGCTGAACAAGCCCAGCTCCTTCAGCCGCTCCTCGTAGGACTTGTTCTCCAGGCCCCTCACCAGCTTCGTCGCCCTTCTCTGGACCCACTCAAGCACCTCGATGTCCTTCTTGTAGCGAGGGGCCCAAAACTGAACACAATACTCGAGGTGCGGCCTCACCAGAGCCGAGTACAGGGGGACAATCACTTCCCTAGCCCTGCTGGTCACACTGTTTCTGATACAAGCCAGGATGCCGTTGGCCTTCTTGGCCACCTGGGCACACTGCTGGCTCATATTCAGCCGACTGTCCACCATCACTCCCAGGTCCTTCTCTGCCTGGCAGCTCTCCAACCTCTCCAATAGCTCTCCAACAAAGCTCTCCAATATTCTTACCTGAATATCAAGCAAAAGAAGCAAAAGAGTATGTAGGAATAGCTTAAACACAGAGACACTGGGGAAAGTCTTAGCTCTGTAAGGTATTTATTATAATAATATCTAATAATATGTATTATATATTTTATGTATTAAATATATAATATATAATAATAATTATCATCATTATATAATAATAATAATAATAATAATAATAATTGTTAATGAGTTCTTCACATGGATCTCTCTTGGACTGAAAAAAAAAATTATCTTGTGCTGTGTTAGATGTAGTACAGGTATCCACAATCTTTCTTTTGATATTTGGTATTTTTGTTGGGTTTTCAGAAGCATGCAAGTACTGCCATGAAAATATAACTTTCTTTGCTGACAATGTTAAAAAAAGGGGAAGAATAAACTTCCTACTCAAAGAAGTGTAATTTTTCAACATGCAATAAAAAGAGAACTATATCAGATGAAAAGAGAAATACTTTAGGCCATTTAGGAATTACAATGAATTACTTCTCCCCTTATCTCTCTCCATGCAAGAATTCTTTGACTTCAGTCTTTGACTTCCATCACACACCTCAGGGTGAGGGGATGCAGTTTTATCCTGCTGGCCCCTTCTCACAGAGCAGCATCATATGCAAAGCCCAAAGGTTTTGCCTGATCCCCAGACAGTGGGCACAGCATGAGACCCTATTGCAGCTCTGCAGACACACCATGATTGTGTCAGATGGCAGTCTTAGTGTCACTGTGTATTTGGCTTAAAGGACTTGGACTGGTCTTCTGTGCTCACCTGGCATACTTTCTGATATGTTTCCCAGCCCAATTCTACATTACTCACTGCAGGAAAGTGGTGCACCAAGAAAATTTAGTATGAAACAGGCTTGTAAGGGGTTATCATGAAAGAATCCTGCAGGAATTACTGTCATTATCTGTAGAAAGGCTGTAGACCCAAGGCAGCCTTTCTGTAGCAAACAAGAGATTTATAAAAAATACTACATATGAAAATTATATACTATGTCTGGAAAAGGCGAGATGTGCCTGCTACAGAAGTTTGTAAATCCAGGCACTGCTTTTAAAACATTTTTAAGATTAGAAGCCTAAGAAGAGCATGCACAAGATTAATGAACAGTGCAATATAGATCTAATTTTTACTTTTCATACTTTAAAAGCACTTGTAAGATGTTATTGCATATTGGAAGAAAAAACATCAGTCACCTTGGCATTATACAGATGGAATCTCCAACACAGCTCTGGAAAAAACAGAAGTTATGCTAGACCTGGACTGTATGAGTAAGGTTGATACTCAGGTAAATGTTTGGTTCAGTGAGTCTAGTAACAAATCAGTGTAGATCAGAAAAGATGTACTTGTCTAAAGTAATTATATCATACATATGCAATGTAATGATAATTACACCAGCAGGAAGGGCTCTGACAGAGCAAGAATGCCTGCTAGATACAGAGGTATCATTATCCTATGATAAATGCTACTAAAATTCCTTTCATAGGGAATTCTCCATATCTCTTTTCTTCTGTAAAATAAGGGTCATGGTTCAAGTTGAAAGAGGTGTTTTATTTCAATAACTTGGCCCAGGGAAAAAAAAAGAAAAAAAAAAGCAAAAAAAAAAAGCTGTGTCTTGACATATTCACTGGATGTACAATATAGTGTTAAATTAAGAAAGAGAGAGTATATCCCCACAGCTCCTGTGACTATATCTTGGGCAAGTGCATTTTAAATATGGATGCTAACAAGGCTTTGCAATATAGTTGTTCACATCTGAGCTATTCATAAAAGTTTCCTGGAGTTTGTTCTCCAGAGAAAACGGTGGTAGGTGGTAGAGCGGCCTGAGCAGATGGAAGCAGCGTGTCCCCAGAGCTGTCCCTTGGCTGCTGAGTCTTCAGTTGGCAATTTTGGCTCCTGTGTCCTTGGCTGCTCTCTAGAGTTTATCCTTGGCTCTCTCTTCCCCAGCTGCCTGTCTGCCCAAAACAGAGCAGAAAGTGAAAATATTGTTGTCCAGTTAACTTCTCTTTGTGGGGAAAGTAGGACAGCAAGAGGCAGGTTGTCACAGAGAAGAGGACAGAAAACAGCAGACTGTGTGATATCTGACTGGAGCAAACCAGCCAGTGCCAACACTGCTGAGTTCTAGGGCATTGTTGGAAGCAATACTGAGATTGCTCATGGGTGCATGAGGGTTATGTGCAGGCTCAGACAGACTACAGTTACACTTTCTCTGTATTTTCAAGCTTTTCTTCATTCATGAACAGTACTCATACATTTCTTTAAGGAAGTATACTCAAAACTCCAGAGCACATTTTTGTGACAAGGAGTGATTTGCATGTAAAATCCCTAGGCCCTCAGCACACATGGGACCCCGACTTTGGGTTTAAAATATGTCTGTAAAGTGGCTCTGATGTAACGTGTCCTCCATAAAACCTAGCCAGATCTTCCAGGAAGTCTGGCTGAAGCATCCCTGTGATGCTGTGGGAATTCCCAGCACATTCCTGCACACCACAAACATCTCTCCTCCAGGCGGCCCTTCAGCTTTGTGTCTGCCTGAAAGATGGAATTCTGGTCAGAACTTACAAGGTCCACAGCCCAGCCCATCTGCTGTGTTCTACTCTAGAGCCATTAAATAAGACAACACTAGATAAAAATAAAGAAATATGTTATAACTTAGAGAAAAGACAGTTCTTAACAGCTGCTGTGAAGTTGATTTTTTTTTTTTCCTCTCAAGGCCAGCCCCACCCTGGAAGCCCTCCTCTGCCACTGAAGCCTGGCTTGGGGCGTGCTTTAAAATTGTAAAATAAAAGTATGTATTATTGCTGGCAAATGCCCTGTGAACAAACAATAATAACAGCGGAGAATTTTAAACTTGCATTAGCAATAAGAGCTATTAAAAAAATTAAATAACTGTTAAACTGTTCAAGCTGCTTCTCTGTGTGCTGACCTGAATATATTTCTTTCTAGGCAATTAAAATTCTGCTGTAGAAATGTTGGCTTTCAAGTGCCTCACTTTACCATGCTTTTTATTTGACTCACTATTTATGTAATGTAGAAATGAAACCAGAAATGAAGTCGTTATATAGTAGTAGCCTTTCTAAGGCCATTCACAATTAATATTATATAGCATAAGTATTACACATTTTCAGTCAAGGGTTTATTATCAGACCCATGGTTGAATGAATCTTGCAAAGAAATTGCTGCAATTATTTTGATTTGTAACACCACATTTGGTTAGCCTATTCTGCTTGTTCTTCTTATTTGTTTTCAGTTCATGTTTAGAATCTCGGTTTGCAGTAATATTGGCAGAAGTAAAAAAAAAAAAAAAAGATCTTGAAAATTCCCATATGAATGAATGTTTCTAACAAGATATGTAACCCAAACATTTCTATGGCCATAGTGAAATCTCTGAGGTCTCAGCTCCTGCACATGGTTATTATAGACATCTGATCTAGGAGGGGTAGTTTTGCCATAAGTTTTGAACAGTCTTTCTGATTCTGATAGTGATTCTGATAGTGTTGGATGTTTTTTTTCTCAGTTACTAAATTCTGAAGCTGTGATACAGGCAACATCATAGTTTATAGTTTCAAATGTTTAATGACAGTCATGTTGTTCACCAAGATCAACCTATAAATATATTCCCCCCAGTAATAAAAGTCCAAAAGCTTTTCCACTCATGAAAACTCCCAGCATATTTATTTCAAAATCCCAGATTAGGATGACCTCTCATTTTTTGCTTGACTTTCAAATATTTCATTGCCTGAGGTTGACAAATACAGCCTAAGTTACCAGTTTCTCACCATAACGATTGAAGAGAGTAGCTGGGGGCACAAAGCAACCTAATAAAGGTTTGGATACAAACCATGATTCAAGATAAAATTATATCAAGTGTTCTGCATATAGCAGTTGCCAAGGTCTCGAAAGCATTTTTTTCTCTTTCTCACTGGGGAGAAAAAATCTCCCAGGGGTTCCCCAAGGCAATGTGGTCTGCAAGCCCTTGAAGATTAGGGTGGAGAGCTGGGGACACAGCACTGGCTATTATTCTGTCCTGTGTGATTTGAACTTGGTTAGTGTCTGCGACATTTCTTAGTTCTCCATAATAGCAACAGCAACAACAGCAATTGCCCCTTTAGTAATTTCCTAAGAATGAATGACATTTCTCTCTTTTGCTTTTGCACAATGATCATTTATTTTTTCATTTATAAATTAATGCCTCAATATTTTTATTTTGATTAATGAGTAGTGGTAAACACTTATAATACAGCAATTAGATTAGATTAGATTAATAGTTTCTAGAGCAAGACACTTTTGCATTCAAAAGAGTTTATTATGATAATGTGTTATGTTATGTTTCTCTTACTGTTGTGTTCAGGCTTTCTTTCCTCATATCTTTCATTGTTTTTCACAAGCTTTTCACAAAGTACGGCTTTGATCTTGTAAATGTCTTGAAACTGTTTACCTACCAAGAGCTGTCCTCTGTCATGCAATTAGACAATTATTGCATGCAGAAATACTTGCATAAGTGTTTGCTAATTATTGTCTTAGAGTTGCATTGGGAAAGGGCTGTGTCTTGCAAGGTGACCAGTGCTGTTGGATCCAGTTCCTGATTGTGTGTATTAGACATGTATGTACAGGGTTCAGCTAATAATTTTATACTAATAGTAATATATATATCCATAAATCCACGTGGTATATAGATATTTTAAAGTACATTTTTTTTCTTAACTTTAAGAAAGTTTCCATGTGATTTTGATATATGACTTCAGTGTGATGTTTTTGTGAACAATAGTAAGCATTAGCCTATGTGACATAGTTAAATTGACTTTTACAATCAACTTTTACAAGTCTGATTGTAGTCTCTTCTGAGGGACTTCAGACAGACCTGATTCATTGTGAGTAAGCAATCACAGAAAGTTTCACCACAACTTTCCTTTCCTGGGGAACGCACAGGTTTTGTTTGTTTGTTTGAAGGTGAAAGTTAATCCATATTTGGAACCATTATTACAAATATCAACAAAACTCAGTTTCACAGATAGACTTTCAGTTCTGTAATGAAAAGCTAATCCATGGATCAATGGATCAATCAACCAGGCATGGAGGTGCCTACAAATATGTCTAAATTTCCTTTTCTTTTTTTCTTTTTTTTTTTTTTTCTTTTTCAGTCCTGTAGAGTGGGATTGCAGACAGGAGGAATGAGAATGTGAGAATGACCTGAGACACATTTTCCTTGTCCTTTTCCTTTTTTTTTATTTTTTTTTATTTATTTTTATGGATGTGACTCAGAGAGTGATTACAAGTAACGCAGCTAGTGTCTTCTGTTCAGGCACCTATGGAAATAACCATGATGATTTGCTTGAATGATGGCAGCACTTGGCACTGCCTGTCACGATTAGCACTCCTGTGTGCTGGCTGGGGGACAAATAATTGAACAAAGAGATATTCCCTTGCATCAGGATCTTCTCCTGCAAATAATAGAATAGATGTAAGTTATCTCCCTTATCATCAGCTCCCTCCCCTCACACATTTGCTGGGGCCTCAACGGACCTATATACACTAGATTTTTGGAAAATACTCTAAGCCTGCAAATTGGCTAAATCAATGAATTTTTTTTGCAGCCAGCTAATCTCAGCTGCAGAAAGCCTTTTGAAAGTGTTTGCTGTGCTGCAGACCAAGTGTTGCATGCAGACCCAGGCACCCAGTTCACCTTCACTGGGAGCTGTGGGTGTGAGCAGTAGTTTGTGGCACTTCCTGAAGAATTTCAAGGGAGAATATAACAAACAGTCCAAGTATTCATACCAAGAGCTTTGTTTCCAGTTTCACTGCAATAACAATTAGCAGCCAGTTGGCATTTGGCCATTGAAAATTATATAGCCAACTGACAAAAAGTATCATTTTATTCCTGGCTTTATGCTTTCAAGCTGGGTGGCATAGAAGGAGTTTTTGTATTTTGTGAGTATATAATGCTAACCTCTGCAGAATAATGCAGTGTCTAACTAGTCAAAAGTCCTTTCTTCACACAGCCAAAGGCTAATTGCCAACCGGCTTCACCGACTTTCATCACTACTGATCTTTGTTCAACAGTAACATTTGTCAGCATTTAATCTTTCTCTTCCTCTTTTTGCTTGTTTCTGTCATGTACACTTTTTTTTTTTTTTTTTTTTTTTTTTAATCCCATGCATATGCATAAAACTTGTTCTGGTTTGAGAAAAAGTTTGAAGACAGTTCCAAACTTCTAGCACTGTGACCCGTTTTAAGAGCTGAGCAGGATCAGTTCATGACTGTGCTCCAGAAGATATGCACATAACTCCCAGGACCTCACAGCACTCCTATTCTGCCTACCCATAGCTGCAAAGTGCCTGCAGCTGGGTGCTTCCACCCCCCAGACCCACCAGTGCCCCCAGAACTTTGTGTCCTCAGATGCTTTGATGGCATCAGCCTCCTTTTGCAGTTGGACCTGTTTGCCCAGATTTCTCTACTCCCCAAGGCTAAGCTGTCTTCTTAGCAAGCTGGCAGATTTCAATCCATCCTCTGTGGTTCCAGCCTGAAAGCTGAAAATACATAACAAGCAAATAGTGGTTTATGACATTATAATTGCAAATATTATCTTGTTTTCTTCTCAAAGAGAAGAGGTTTGGAATGAACAGAAGCTTGCCAACACGTGAAGTTTTATGGGCTTATGTCCCAAAACTTTCCTATCTAAGTCACTCATTTAGGAGCTAAATCAGTGTTTTGAATGCTGCTTAAAAACAAAGGAACTCCCAAATAGAAAATAATTGGATTCTTTAGTAAATAACCAATACTAGAACAGACAATATCAAAATTGCGGTAATTAACATAACTGTAAAATGAGAAAGTAACAGAAATGAAAATGGTGCTCTATCCATGACTCCATTTAATTTTGTTCACTTATATGCTAGTCTAAAAGTACAGTCAGAGATATGCTAAGTAAAACACTTGAAAATGATGCAAATCAGGTTGTCCATGACCTTGTAAAATATTCTCTAAATTTTTCCATTCACTTAACTATAAAGATAATAGCTGAGAACTATTTTCAACAGTGCCCGAGGCACAGTGAGTTGTCAGCTCTCTTGCTTTTGTCATAGTTGTCTTTTTTCATTTGAATTCCCCAGTTCACATTTTGTGAGAACTTCAGCTGTCCTTTTTCTTTTTCTAGTGAATATGGATAAAACTTACGGACTTTGAACCCAAAAGGTTTAAGAAAAACTTTAAAAAGTATGGATTTATTATTTAAAAATAATTTATTATTTATAAGATAAATTTTGAGGCACAACTTATACCTTTTAAGATGTACATCTCCTTAAACACTAGCAAAATTAGTTTTTAAAACTGGCAGACATTATATAGGTATCAGAATAAAAGTGTTGATTTTTCAGACTGATTGTACAGCATGATGAGAATTTGTAATTTCCCTTAATTTAATAATCTTTTAAAGGAAGTCTGAAGCTATGTTTTTATTTTAATATAATAAGCTTACTTATTTAATAGATAAGTTGATATCTTGATATAACAAGGCACATTCAATCTATTTAATGTTGAGTCTTTTTTGATTGTGACATATCAAGATATCTAAGTGGAAAGCAGTAACCTTGTGAAAATACAGCTAGTATTGCAGTCAGGTCATATACAGTAAGGTCATGATGGGAATGTAAAGCCTCAGAGACACTAAACAAAACTTCCTGCCATCAGTTTAAGCCAAAAAATCTATGCTTTTGTCACCATCTCATGAGATGAAGCTTTGTAAACTGCCAAGTCAAATCTTTCCAAACAAGCTACAGGTTAAGTTCAGAAGAATAGAAATTATTTTTATTTTAAATGTTTGATGGCTCCAGTAACCTCAGAATAACTTAGCTTGCATTCTGGGATCACTTTTCTGCAAGGGGGCAAAGTTGCAAATGGTATAAATTAAAAGTGGTAAAAATATTTATTGGCAACTTAAGTTTTAGGAGCACAGTTTTATATGTCTCTGTTTGCATAGCTTCAGCAAAAATGGGGTAATATTAATACCACAAGAAGGTCTGTTTACATGCTGCTCCAAGAATTTTCTTGCAAAGGAAAAACCCTTGCCTTTGCCATTATTCTTTATGACCACAAATCTTGGTTAGCTTAAAAAATTGAAGTCTCTTTTTATGTTTATATGATTCTATATTTTGATTATGGAAAGGAGAAATAATTACTTGGAACCTCTGATAAAACTCTTTATTAGGATAATCACATCACTATTTTTTTGTCTATACAGGATTTTTTATACAAGCCTTTCCATGTGCAACAGCCAGCCTGCCACTGGTCCTTGTTCCCCCTGGGGCTGTGCTTGGACACTCTCAGTTGTGCATCTTCATCCCACCATCCAGTTGTCCTTGGCCAGGCAGAGAACACAGCAGTCACCATGCCTCTTTCCAAATCTGACACAGGGTTTTCTCTTGCTAAGGCAGTTTCCAATTCCATCTCTTTGAGGGTACCTCAGTTCAAAATAACGTGAAGGCGAGGCAGAGTCCTCTGTAAAATTTATAGTGAAAACTTTTCTTTTATGAGGGTTCAGTATACAAAAACGTTTAACAAAGCAGTGCCAATGGGACAGGAAACAGAGTTCTCTCAGCTTCAGTGTCTGTTCAGAAGTGGAAAGTGTGGAAGAAGACAACCTAGTGGTTCTTCTAATAGTCTCATGGCTGCTATCAATTTTCGTCACATGAGGTTCTCTCTACTTAGATGGAAAATAACGATATTTTAATTTTGCAAATTGGTGAGAACTCTTTTCTCATTGATGCATCTCAGCAAGTTTATTGCAAAGCTAATTCTTGCTGACCAGCCTGCTACACTGACCACTTTCTAACTTTTTTTGTTGCCTATTTCTCTAGAAAAAAAAAATATTTTTCAGTGAGTACAACTACACTATCTGAAAAAAAAAATCTGTAGAGTTAGAATTGCTTAGTACATATTTAAGATAAAAAGTTAGACAGACATAAGAGAGAAAGAACTGAAGAAAGGAAAAAAAAAAAAAAACAAAAGCATGATAAATGCAGAGATGAAGAACAGAAAATTTTGTACCCCCCAAAAAAAATCTGGAATGGTGAGAGTACAATACCAATGGCTAAGTTGTGTCATCAGAGCAAGTTTGTGGAGGAAACATCTTTTAGATTATCCCTGTTTTGCATTCATATAGCTTATCTACAGCAGGGCTGTACAGGTTCAGCTAGATTGTGGTGTTACTCTTGTGCAGATGGAAGTGGAACTGAAACATCTGAACTGCAGGATGAGGAAATGTCATAAGACAAATTTGACCTGGTTGCCAGGACCTTTAATGGTGAAAACAGACCTTAGGTATTCAAGAAATCATGCTGCATAGACATCTACCTGTTTCTGTGCTTTGGTTCACCTCAGTTTTATTTATTTATTTATTTATTTTAGGTTGCAGAGTGAAGGACAGCATGGAAAGTTTTATAGCTTTGACCAGTGAAGTTAACCTGCCATTCCTCATACCCAGATAGACCACGGTGTTTTCCATCAGTCACAAAAAGAGATATATCTATGATATAGCTAATTTAGGTTTGTCTTGATCTGATTTGCATGGGTTTTTGTTGAGGAAAAATTAACCATGTTTTGCTTTGGTCAAGATAAACCAATGGCCTTAAAATTTGGAAAAAATATATATTCGACCACACAAACTAATAAGGCACCAGTGTTTTAGCAGACATTATAAAGCATAAAATTAGATGGAAAATTGCCTTAAGCCCCTGTAAATTAAAATTGCTCTTTTTATAGCAAAAATGAGCCTTATATAGCAACAAACAATTTTGTGATCTTCATTTAACTAGTCAATTTCATATGGCAAACAGTATTTATTCATCCTGCTCCAGTGACCTAACCAACAATTTACAATGTGATGCCTTGCATATTTTCACAGCATTGTAAAAAAATGAGGTTCTGTAGATTTATTTGATCCCTGTTGAAAAATTATTTTTTACCTCCTCCTAACCAGTGTAAACTGGAAATTGTTCTTAATGTAATTCTTTTGCTTGCCATCCACTCATTAATCAGGAAACTAATTAGAGCCAGTTTGCTTGCTCTAATTTGAAAAAGTGAAAGTAACATATGTTGACAGTTAATTTGGATTTTTTTTTTTTTTTTTGTTAACAAGCACACAAGTTTTTATAATGAAATAATATTTGATACTGATACAGAAAAACATGGACTAATAAATTGCAACAGGCTGGGAAAATGCAGTATGTTAATCACTCTGGGAATAATAACCTAGATCATTTAGTACTCTAGTTTTCTGTTGATGATTTTCCATTTTAGCTATTTTTATATGGTATTACAGTGACTTGATTTGGAACTTTTCAAACACACGTCAATACAAGTTTTCAGCATTTTGCAAGTTTGTACAGGCCCAATGCAATTTCTGAGACCGAGTTACAAGAAAAATATTATGCATCTAGGCTCCATTTCAAAAACTTCTGTTGTCTTGGCTTTTAAAAAATGTCAATATGCATAAAAGCGTGCTAGCTGACAGCCTGCAAGGCTCTCTGTTAAAGCTTGATCTGAAGCCCACCCAAATCATCTGCAGTTTTTGCTGTGAGCAGATCACTGGCAGAGGCAGTACAAGCATGCCCCTCTGAGCTGCCTGTGAACTAGAGACTGACCTCTGCCCATCTGGGTGGAAATTTGCTTGCAGTACAGGTATCCTGAGGTGAGCAATCTTCAATCTACTTCACCCAGAGAAACCAGCAATTGCTCCAGGGATCTCAAGCATATCATCTGAATTAGGCATTCCCTAATGATGCCCTCCTTTTTTTTTTTTTTTTTTTTTTTTTTTGTTTGTTTGTTTGTTTGTGCAACGTGGAAGTTCCCACAGAGTGAGAAGGCTGTCTGTGTTACAAGAACTGACATAGTCAGTTGGTTTCTGACATAATGGAAGGAGTCCTGAGAAGATCTAGGAAGGGACACAATGATTTAAAAAGAAAGAGAATGGAGCCAGGCTCTCTTCAGTTCTGCCCAGTGCCAGGGCAAGAGGCAATGAGCATAGGCTAGAACCTATGGTTTAGACCTTCTGTCTAAACTTCAGAAAAAAAGCTTCACTGTGCAAGTGATGGAGCATTGGCACAGGTTGCCTAGGGTTTGTGAAGCCTCCTCCTTGGACATCTTCAAAAACCACCTGGATGTGGTCCTGGGCAGCCTGCTCTGGTTGGCCCTGCTTGAACAGGGGGTTGGACTAGATAACATCTAGAGGTGTTTTCTAACCTTAACCATTCTGTGATTCTGTGATTCTGTCAGGTAAAAGCCATTGAACAGCACTGTCCTTTAGTCATGTCCGAACACACTGAAACAAAACTGCAGAGCTTCAAACTCCACAGTCCTTTGGCTGTCTCATCAGTTAGATATCCTCTTTAATGTAGTCACTTTCCAGGACTCCTACGCTCTATGGAGAACAATATAAACATGTGTTAAAATTTTAATTGCATCTAGACAGAAAGCATGAATCAATATAGTAGGGAAGAAAACATATAACTCTTCAAACTACATTTTAGCATAAATTCTTTGTTCCTCAGATCTCTGTTTTGAAGCACTACAGTGCCAAATTTTAGAGCTGGAAAAAGCAAAGATACTCTTGACTGAACCAGCTTCTCAGCTGTTCTGATAATAATTACTACCTCTCCCCAAATGGCTAAGCAATTAAATCAGACCATCATAGCTGCGCCACTGTGTTGATTGTTGATATAATTTATTTTGAAGGCAAATGCATAAAAATACAACATCTCTAAGGTCAAATTTCTATTTGGAGATTATATCAAAATTTATCTTTTCATCTTAGAAGACAATTCTTCATGCACAGATTGTTCCAGTTATTTACGTTGAAGTTACTGCTCTCTGTTGGCTCTATGTGAGGAGATAGGTCCCATCCCAGATTTGGACACTGAGCTGAGCTATCATCCTCTCTTACAACTGCACTGTGCTCACCCAAGTGTGAGAGCAAGGTGTCCAGAGGCAGACACTATGGTTTGAAGTGTTGCTCCAAGCTGAGCCTGCCTCTGCATTCCTACCTGTGATGTGCAGGGTAACATGCATGTGGAGGGGATCTCTATTACCAGGCTTACTCCTTTCATGTGCCTAACACTCACACAGAAGCTGCTCTGACACTCTGCAGAAGTGATGCTGTCCCTGGGTCCCACTGAATTAAGAAAAAGACTGAACAAAAGTTCTCCACACAGGTATTTTCGAAGGAACAAAGGGAATTTCTATGAAGAAGATCATCCAGTCTCCAAGAAGAATGCAAGTGCTTCAAGGTTTTGTTTTTAAATGAATGGTGGAACAGAGACAGCTTAGATACCCCTACATCAAGTGCAGGATGGCTAATGTGTTCGTGGAAGTCTTTTCTGCCTGGACGCAATGTGACAAGTAAGGGAAATAAGGCCATGAAGGAGTGACCTCAGGGACTCTTGCACCATGGGCATCACACCTGATGCTGCTCAGCAGGCAGGTGGAAGGAAGTAAGAAATCAGGAGGTACAGTAGATACTTTCAGACTGGAGCAAGAGACTAAGCTGTTCCCAAGGTAGTAAAGGAATTGGGACCCCTCCTTGAACAACATAGCTGTGAGTTGCTGTTCACTCTACTCCTTTTGAGCCCTGTCCAGAAGGGTTGTGCAGAAAAAAGACTGGTGATTGGGCCAGTCCCCTGAAAATACATAACTCCATCCTATCATACGATATGATAAAAAACAGGGCTGTATCTATCAGATAGAGTAGGTCCAGACTAACACAAGTGGAGGTATCAATGCATTACCAAATTAATTATAAGATTATTCTATGGATATTGAACCTTGCTGTTGCATTACCAAGCTTAATTATCCATGATTTACATGTTCAGTTTATGGAAGATGATATTTCAACAATAGACCTGGGAAGGTGTTGTGCAGCTATACAAGTGGTCTCGATACTATTAAAGGCTAGTCAGGTAAGCTACCAGAAGGAGAATGAGCCAGGCACAAAGGATCTGTTCAGAACAATTCATGAACATATTTGAGGACAGATACCTGGACTACTTGCCTATTGGTCTTGACTAGATTTGATATAGGACTTTCCCCATCTTTCGGGGAGATTTTGGGATGAGAAAAAAATATTGTAATTACAAGTGTTCATGCATATATCTGTATGCATACTAATACATATGCATTTCACTTTCCCAGATATACATAGAGTTTTTAAATGAAAAACAAACAAACATGTAAATCTCCTTATAAAAGCTCTTAGGCAAACAAATAATATTAGCTACAACTGTAAACTTTTTTTTTTCTTTTTTCTTTTTTTTTTTATTGATATTTACTTTCTGACTAACCAATTTTATGCAATACTTAATAAGATAAAACCAAGCAAGACAAATCCCTATTTGAAATCCAAATTGTTTTTAGTAAAATGGAGATTATCCCTTAAAAATATGTTTTGCAAAAATTGCAACCTTGCACTTAAAATTTGCTTTAAAGCAGATGAAACATTTAGGTTTCTAATCTTTGCCTTTCTCCCCAGATTCTTGGATGCCATCTGGAGAATGCCTGGAACTGGTAGAGAAATGCAGGAAGAAGTAAGAGACAATTCCAATAGAAAGGAAGGAGAAAATCTCTGAATCCAAAATGAATTCATTTTTTTCCCCTTCAAGCAGTATTTGAAAAATAGATTTGACAAGCAGCCACTAGAGGTCAGATGTGTTTTTAATTTAACAAAGGTACTTTTACTTTCTCTATTCTAGCCTATTTTTGTGTCGTTCTATTTTTTGATCAAAATTAAACTTACAAATAAAATAATTGATCATCTTTGCTTTTGAAAATAAATTCAACAGCCCAGCATACTATGAAAATGATTGGTAGCACGAAAATGTAGTAGTCAAACAAGGTACTTCTGCAGAGGTAGTTTTCAACATAGTAGTTGAAGATCTTCATGGTTTTATGGTACACTGATGGAACTACATGATCAACTAGTAGGCATTAACATAAATCCATTAACTTCAAATAAATGTCAGTAATTCAAACTATAATATGCAATACACTCTGCCAAGGATTTAAGTTTCTATTTTGAAAGTGGCCTGAATCTGTGACAAATTTTCAAGTTTCAAATCTTCACATTCCTTCTTTAATTTTATTTTATTTTAGATTTGATGTTTTGAATGTGCAGGGCATGCCTGAGGTTTTTTTAGGAGTTTCACTTCAAATGAGACAAAATAATCCTCTGTTCTGCTTTTCAAAGTCCAAATAATTTCTGAGTTGTTCCACATGAATCCACAACCTGCCCACACTTTTCAAGTCTTTCTTGCATTCAAAAAGACTTGTGATTCCTCTCTCCCCAAACAAGGAAATCAGGCCAGTATTGGAATACTGAAACACTACCTGGGTGGGTTTCTCCACTATTATTTCTAAAGATTTATCTTTTTAACTTTCCATGCTGAAAACATATTTGTGTGTATGCCAGGGAAGCAAGTTAGAAGTTTCTAATGAACTGGCAATATTTTTAAAGGGTGGAAATGCTGTGCTTAAGCTTTACTCTACCTTTAAAATTAATTTTTTTTCTTCAGTGCAGCATCACAATGACCACACGCTGTATGATGTAGCACTGCTGTAGCTGAGAGTAGAATTTGGGCCAGGCACGGTAAAATCATTTTTTAACATAATGTACTTTAATCCTGAACCATTTAGCCCTAACCACAGCAAGACAATGACTCAGCGTGGATTTAATGACTGCCCCCCCCCCCCCCCGGGAAAGGCATGCTAGCAGATAGTGATTCATTTATATTGGACACTGCTGTGAAACATCTTGCAGACAAAACTCAAATGAATTACTGTACTTAATATAGTTTATGTCATTTATTCATTGCTCATTGCATTACCCTGAATCTCCTCCCTGGCAGTTCTCCCAGCTAACTGGCCACAGCAGTTATTAGGGTACTGAGAAACACAAGCTTTCCTGCCTGCTCCAGCCAGAGCACTATCTGCCATCACTCCCTTTGCCCTCTGCTCTCCACGCTGGGTGAGAGATCGGTGTTTTACAATGTACCTGCTTAATTTAATGACTCAGAGGGATAAGTGTTCAGCAGGACAAATATCTGTAACAGCACAACAAATGAAACAACAGCAACATAGGGTCTTTCCATGTTGAATTCAAGTTTGTAGTGCTGTGAAGAAGGTTTTGGTCCTCTGTCTTTGTACTACATGTACTACTTGCTCTACTTGTATTACTTGTGCTACTTGTACTACTTAAACTACTTGTACTAGTACTACTTGTACTACTCATATTTGACTGATGGAGATTTCAAATCCCTTCAAGCTGTGCCAGTAGGCCTGTAGTGTTTACAGCTTTTCTTTGGCCTCTGTAAAATTTTACTGTTACTTCTATGTTCAGCTTCCATCCTTTGGTTTGACTGGAAACACAAGTGCACACACCATGCATTCATGCTAACTCAGGCAAAGTTTGTGGCTGCCCTGGAAGGACACCTGAAAAAGGCTTTCCTTAGCTGGGAATGGAGAGGAGAATGGGAGAGAGTCCTCCTGTCCTGCTCCCACCATCTGTGTGTGGTGGCAGGACTGGTTGGCCATGCAGCTCACGTGAGTTCCAGAAAAGACATGGGGTCAGAGCTACTGTACTGAGATGTTGTAGCAAAGCAAGCTCTCATCTGCCCTTGTTCAGTGAAACAGGACTCCTTGCACAATCTTTTTAGATCAAATGACTCCCATAGCCCACTTGATTTATAGCTTGTTATTTCTTACCCTAATTGAAACTACTTTATGAGGCCTCAAATGCTGAAAGGGGAAACACCAATAGAACAATAATGAATGAAATGAAAAGTTCATCAGCAGGATGTACCTGTGTCTTAAGCAAAAAGTTCGGTCTAAGAAGTGTAATTAACAACACAATTGATTTTATGTCTCAAAATCATGAAGGCAGAACAAAATGAAAAGGCTTGGGAAAAAAACAAAAGCCACCACCTGAGTTCCTACCTTCTTTGTGCTATTGAGTACAATGTTATATACAAAGGCATGATGCTTAATTAGATCTAAGATCCTTTCATACTTTTTGTGATGATATTTTTGTGAACTACACTCAGATCTGAGACTATGGTGATGCTTCAGGTGATGGCGATGCATGTGATGTTCTTTCCAGACATGTCCTTGGGATTTGTACTGAGTCTAAGGAAGAAATGTGATTCTGGTCACTCCAGATGTATGGTAAACAATATGGTAAGATCATATAGTCAATCGTGTGTCATTGCCTTATCATCATCAGCAGCAGCACCTGATAACATTTTATTGGCTAGATCATTTCTAGCCTTGGTTAAAGAGTTTCTGAATAAAGAGATCCTGGAATAATTGTGACAGGACTGCTGTGCAAGGGTGGAAAAATTAAAAGCTGGAGAAAGAAGAAAAATATGTCTGGTCATTTACCTGATAAGTTTGGTAACCTGAAGTAGGTATACCTGAAGTATAACTCACTGTAGCAAATACTTCTTCATTAACTCCTGTCTGATATTTTCTGTCACTTTTTCTTCTATTTTAGGCAGCTGAGCTTTCCTATGCCAGAACTGATTTCCACTCATACTCTTCCCTCCAATCTCCTGCTCTGCTTTGACATGCTTTCCCATTTCCACTTGACATGGCTGTGATGTTAAGTGAAGACCGTGTCAATTTACTGGCCTCCAGAGCAACCACCCTGATGCTCATTATCAAAACAGATGCTCATCTTAGACCTAAAATATCTTTCTTCTTCTTAATTATGTCATGGCAGAGCCTGTGTTACACAGCAGCTCATCTTCAGATGCACATTGTTAGCAAACTGATTCAGACATAACACATCTCCAAACTATTTTCCTAGCCAAAGGTTGAAGCAATGCAGAGAAACATGTCCTACTTCATTTCCCAGTGAACCTACCAAGAAGAGCTTGAGTCTCTTATTCTTTTTTTTTTTTTTCATTCACTCATTCATTTTTACTTTTTGTTTTATTTTGAAGAGATGGTAATGGGAGCATCACAAACACCTGGCACAGAGAGAGGGGAGTCACTTTTCTGGAGAAGTGCAAAGAATCTAGGAACACTGAGAAAGCAACAGCTAACTGAGCAGCATCAGGCTACATAAATTCAGCTGCTTTATAACATTTTCCAAGCAATAATGATTTCTTCATCATGTACTCTTACAGATTGTGAGAAAGAAGTTCTTGTACCAAACAATGGCTCTTGCAGTATTTTTAATATCCAAGAAAAAAAAAAGCCAAAGTATCTATTAAGTTGTATGTCTCACTGATGATTAGTGGTTATTACAGTAATACAGATCAGGAGTCTGAAGTGAGGTTTGAGAAATGATGGTGATCCAATTTTTGTTTGGCAGATAATTCAATTTAAGATGTCCTCATTTTTAAATCTTGACTACTAACTCAGTTCAATCAACATCTGGTACTTTTCAGATTATGTTTGTTGGATGAGTTCTCCGCAGGCAACTTTATTATTATTTTAAGTGAAATAAAGATGAAAACCTCAAAATATATGACTTCCTGATTGCAACCCATTTTTTTTTCCCTCTTTCTCAGAGCCAGAGCACAGAAAGGCTCTTCAGGTGCTCTTGCTGTAGGTAATGGTGAGGCTGTACAGCCATAGGGCAGAAACCATGCCATCTGGCATTAGCTTCTCTTCTGTGATGGTGACTGAACACTGCCACAGGCTGCCCAGAGAAGTCGTGGAGTCTCCATCCTTGCAGGTATGCAAAAGCCAAGACATGGTCCCGGACAGCCTGCTCTATGTGTCCGTGCTTGAGGGTTGGATCAGATGGCCTCCAGAGGTCCCTTCCAGCCTCAGCCATCCTGTGATTCTCTGATTCTGTGACTCATGACCCACAGTATTTACAATTTAATAGGAGCTCTGCTCCTGCAAAGAGCAATACCCAAAGGAAGAAAGGTCTGTGACTTCTCTTTTACCTCTGTTATTTTTGTCATATTTCCTAAGGAAGTTCATTTATCTCTTCAAATTAGCCTCTTATTTCTTCATCTCTAGTCAAACTCACATATAGGTCCAAAGAAAAATAATTCCTTCATGAGTAGTAAAATATAGAGTACAAAAATATACTCTTTAAAATGGGTCTGTTCTAGTAAATACATTCTTTCACTTGTGCTGTCTATTTAAGGGGAATGAATATTTATAGGGTCACAAATTCTGTTACCATAGCAGAGCTGTTTAGTGTATAAAACCAGTTGCGTTTAGGAGGAGGATATTTAGAAATCCATTTCCATGGCCAAACATCTGCAGTTTTACCACTAGAGAGCAGTATGTAGCAATGAATGCTATTTACCAAGGTGGCTTGAAATAGCTGGGTAACTAAATGCATTGCATTCACCCGGAGTCAGGGAGCAGACAAGGGAGAAATGGCAGAAGGAGAAAGCAGAGAAAATATTTTCTTATTTTTTAAAATCTCAACTGCTCTTTTCCTGTCACAGTTTCAGCTTCACGTATGTTCAATTGCCTGCATCTGTTAATGAACTAAGAGGTCTTAAAAATCAAAGGTAAGGCGAAAATAAAACAAGGAGTTCTTTGTCCTCTCCTCAGGGATTACACATAGAGATGTAGAATGACTTCTTCAGAATATCTCAGTGCTTACTCCAAAGGGCACGAGAGAGTTAAGACCAGATATTTTTTCCTACAACAGCTTGGAGGGAAAGGGGTGATAGAGAAGGTGAGGGACACTACAAAGGCTGCTGGAGGTGGTGGTGGCTCTGTAGGCTGAAGCCAGTTGTATGTGGGACTCCATACCCAGAAATTAATCCTCCTGTAAGGTCCACACTGGGGACCTGCAGGAGGCAAAGTTTGTCCTTGCAGGAACCACAGTCCAGGGATTTTTCTTTTTGAACACACCAAATTTCATTATATCAACCTCAGGTAGGACATCTTCAGTGGTGTCTGACCTCCACCTTTGGCTTTTAACGTGTTGTGTTCAGTGCCATGTTCCCTCCTGACTGCTTGTGTCATCTGTCCTGGCCAGTATAGAGGGGACCATCCCATTTTCTGAGCAGTGGGACTCCACTAAGGAGTGCTCTGCACTTGTGGCTACTCAGCTTGTTTTGCACAAGGGGTATCCACCATACAAGAGGCCATCTTACACCTTCTCCTCTGCTTTCTGGCTAGCAGGGAAACCAGGCTGACTCTTCCAAGGCATTTGAACCACTTACAGGGGTGTCAGATTCCATAGCTCCTTGCTGGCGAGCTCCATTGCCTCTGCCTTATGTCATCATGTCCTTACATCCGATGTGCCCCTGCTTTGCTGTATCCTCTATGATAATTTATTGCAATCTAGTCCCTAGAGGAGACAGGGCAGATGTTTTTTTAAGAGAAATACAGCGACTTGCACCAGATGTGCATCTATGTTAATTTACAGATGATTAATTCATCTCACCTTGGCTAGGAACCAGGTTAGATTGATGGGTGGAATTTATTTGTGTAGTGAAAATTAAGCAGGGATTTGAATTCAAAACTGAGCCAGTCTGGCAAGGGATGTCAGACAGGGGAACAACTAGTAAACACCAGGATGCCCTATCCTGGGGGACCTGTGCTGTTCCCATGTCTTTCCAGACACCCCAGTGATCGTGGCACACTCCCTTTCCCATTCCTCCCTGTCTCTGCAGCTACTTCTGGCAGCCCACAAAGCAGCAAGGCTGACCATGACACAGACCTCATGTTGCAGTTTTACATCTTTTGCTTGTCTGTCAGCGTGTCTTGACATACTTATCTCTGTAAGACGACGAAGTGAATAACCCTGCTCATTTACAGCACACATGAGCACACTGGTGATATTTCTTCCCTTGCCGCAATGAGGTCATTATGTCCATCATACTGACACTACAAGGATACTATGGATCTTTAGTAAGAAACACATGCTCTATTCTTTTTAATAAGATTTAAAATTATCCCTATAAGAAGCATTTTCTTCTTTTATCTCTCTTACCTCAAATGAAAAATCTTTGGTGGAGACGATGGCATTTTTAGCCCTTCTACCACATAGTACAGAATATGCACTACTTTATGCTTTTTTTTTTTTTTTTTTCTTTCTTCCCCTCTATTTATCTATTTATTTATTTATTTATTTTTGACCCATTATCCTACCAATATTGTTAATTTTGCCAAGTATCTGAAAACTTGGCAGTGAATTTAATATTCTTCCCAATGGGGATTTTTGCAGACCCTTTTAAGGAGGGGACCGTTAGTCTGGTCTGAGCTGGACTTAGAGCCACATCACAGTTCAAGCTCTGTATCTCTGCATGAGCATGTCAAAGCTGATGTTAGATGCTGTTTTAAAAGATGGCATCCATTACCCCGGCTCAGGCTTACTTTTGACAACTCATCTAACAAAAATCTTCCTTGTTGCTGTTTGCTGTTTGCAGGGTGACAAAAAAAAAGCATAGTAAGGGTATGGATGGTGATTGGTGAGGACTCCAGGTCACAGCAGATGTTGCCCAGGAGTGGACTGCGTTGATCATCCTTGTCTCAGGGTCAGCAAAACTGGGAGGCAGAGACCTTAAATATCTTCTGGTTTCAACCCTCTTGCCATGGTCAGGGATGCTACCCACAAGATTGCAATGAGGTCTCCCTGGAGCCTTCTCTTCTCCAGGCTGAATAGCCCCAGCTCTCAGCATGTCTTCATAGGAGAGGTGCTCTAGCCGTCTGATCATCTTTGCGGCCCTCCTTTGGACCCATTCTATTTTCTAGCTATCAAAGTGTGAGGGTATGTCATCTTTAATATTTGAAGTTAGATTAAGGGAAAAAATAAAAGGAGAAGTTAAAATTCCGGCAGTGCCCTCCCATCTATGCTCCTTTGACATCCCAGTCTTTTTATGGCTTATTGGAGGTGTTGGCTAGCTCAAGGAAAAGATCGTGCCTGTTGACAGGCAAAGCAGGAGTCAGGTGGGGACTCATACAGTGCCACTGGTGTATTTGAAAAAAAAAAAAAAAAAAAAAAAAAAAGAAAAAAGGCAAGGATTTTCATTACTGAGCATGAAGAAAACTTGAATACTTATGGAAAAAAGATTTTGTCCCCAAAAGAAACTGAGGTGAATGCTTTTCCATTTTCTACCCTAACGTATGACTGGTAAAACAGAGTTACATCTCACCAGTGGGACTGACATGAACCAAAGTGGTTGCAAACTCTCTTTTTCTCTCAGTTTGTTTCTGTAAAAGACAGGAAAGGGACTGCAGGTCTGGCAGAGAGGCTTTGAGAAGAAATATTACTAGTAGATATTTCTTAGAGATAAATTGACCTCATACATCAAGGAGAGAGGACACCTGCTTGCTGTAGGCTGCACTAGCTGTACTGATATGGCTGTACTGAATATTGGAGTAACATGTAGGGCAAGAGACTCACCCAGTCACTGCTTTTGGTCACTCACCTCTCTGGGGGAGGGATTAACAACAGACCTTCCATACTTAACACGGCCTAATTCTTGGTAAGGGGAACTTACTGCACTTGATGTCACTGCATGAGAAACCTTTCAGCCTTATATAGTTTATGTCTCTCAGTTACTGTCAATTTGGGCTAAATTTGAAATGCTGAAATCCAAAGGTCACCTAATATCAAATACATAAAATATACTTGCATTTGGAGAAATTAGGACAACTTTTTGAATTCAGGGTGACTCTTCTCAGGAATATCTTAGATGGCAGCTGCCATGATGCATCAAGGAAGAGGAATTTCCTTAATAACAGAAGCAAAACTGTTTTGCTGCTTTATGAAGAATGTTCACTGCTCTGAGCCCTCCTATGGGATCCTATCAGCTCTGGAGGGAAGGAAGTATGCACTTAGACTTGCCCCTAAACTTCTATTCTTCAAAACAGCAGTAAAACACTGTGGTTTTCAATTTACGTCTTCTGTCATGGTTATTTCTCCTTCTTGTTCCTGAATCATCCATATGAATTACACAGGATTTGCTGTAGCACTGCTCCTAGAGCTTGACAGAAGTATTTGATACTGTTGGTCCATGCTGCCTCACTGCACAGGGCCAGGTTATTCAGTCCCTGGCCATACCCTGGGGTACAGGCAGACTTGTAACTATGGCTAAGCATAAGATGGGGAGAGCTTCTGCTATGATGATTTAATAATCATGGAGTTCTCTTCACTTATCGGTGTATAGACAGCTGTGACATTCATACCAACCTTTGAATATTTGGTCAGGCTTGTAGAGTGAAAAGCCTCTTGCAACAGACTTTTTCTTCTCCAGGCAAATAGATGGACTTTGTCCATAACTGCCTTCACAAGCCCTGGTCATTTGGTACTTGAGATAAGATCTGACTCTACATACACCCAAGATTTGAGCAGTTTGTATAATCAAAGTTAATGCCATTAACACCAAAATAATTGAGGGCTTGTAGGTTCTGGCTCTAAAGCAACAAAAGCCATTTTATGACTAAGCATATGGTACTGCCACATTGAAATCAACAGGTCTTTAATTGTTAATGGGAGCAGCACCAGAATGAGCATAAATTGATTGCTTCCGGGTCTCAGATCTCCAGAGGTCCTTTCTATTTACAACACTGTTAATGCCAACTAATCTGAAACACAAAGTAAGATTTTTTGCCAAACATGAGAGGCTGGGTCAGATGGACTAAAAGTTAAATTCAATATTTAAATCTTTAAGTTGAGGCTTGCTAGTATTTCCAATAAACATTAGCTATAATAGTGACTGTGTCTTAAGAACTGGACACTGGTGTTTACTTTGAGTCTCAAATATTTATCTGCTTTTTTAATGACATATCATCTTCCAGCAAATTTGTAAACTGCTTTTGATGAGGCAAATTCCACTTTTCATTACTGGTAGTCTAAATGTAGTAGACATGGTAGCAAAGCCAGTATGTTGGCTGGAATACTATTTTAAGCAGTTTTGTGGGATTTTGCTCTTTCTTGGTTTGTATGAATGAGGCTGTTGAGGAGAAAGGAAGTAAAAAACTTGGTTACAGAAAATAGCAATTTGTTTGCCTGTTTACTAGCTTTCAGCTAGACTGTTAGTACAAGTTCATCACAGATCAACTGATGTTGAAGGAAAAAAAAACTTGGGAAAAAATGCAGTCATCACTGTTGAGGACTTACGTGGATTATAGAGATGTGATCCCATCCACATCTTCTGCCTGCTTTTAGTGTCTGAGTAAACCCACAGGTATCTAAATTCACACCTAGCCTGACCTAGTTACTTTAGTAACTCTCTGGAGAGCCTCTTTCATGGAGAGAAACATCCTCATTCCACCCAGCAATCTGCTGTGATCCTGCTGAGGAAGAGGTACCTCCAAATTCTGTCAGACCCTACTTGTTTGACTGTACATATATTTTAGAGAAAATAGTCTAGTCACTAGTGTAAATATATATATGTGTGTATATATGTATATATGCATATATATATATTTAAACACTAATAGAAAAGAAGACCACGACTGAAAATTCCTCCTGAACAAGGACATTTTCTGAGGCTCAGAAACCTACAAAACTGAGGAGGTAATCTTTCAGCTAATTAAAATACAGACACTGTTTTCTAGCCTACGGGCCCATTTCCAGGAAGGAGAGATGAGGTTCCAAAAACAGAATGGCTGGAAATCCCCATGGGAAATGACATATCAAAATTGTAGTCACAATTTAAACAAACAAAAAAAAACAAACAATAAAAAATCCACTATTTTTATTTCTCAAGGAATCTCTTCTAAATATTATCAAAACTTTTTAAGTCCTCTACACTGTGTTCAAGCAAAAGATTGTGAAAAATCTGAAAGGCAGACTTTCTATTGTATGTACCAGTGGGAGTAACCTCTACCATCTTTTTGTTCCTGTAGTGGCAGGAGGATAATTAGTGATTTGTTACTTATTCCTTGGGCTAATGCATTTCTCATTACAACTCAGACTGGTTTTGTTTTATCCAGTAGTCCTGTAGACCTCAGGATCCATGAGGGCAGCACAGACTTGTATTAGTGGCTTGCTTACCAGACTGACCTGCTGAGTAGGTGAAGTTCAGACATGTAGAGCAGGTACTGCTGGGGAATGAGAGTGCTTGAAGAGCACAGGAAGTGCTGCATAAACAAACCACACCATGGGTATGTCTACACTAGCTTTGGTAAACAGCCTGACAGCACTCTACCTGAGTGGACATATATTTGCCCTGACCACATGTAAGTCATGCATCCTTGTTAGCTTGTCCTCAGTCAAGACCTAATCTATTCTACCTCTCATCAGGTTTGGTATTTTCTCTGAAGGACAGCTCCTGAGTCGAGGCAGCTTGGAGCAGAGGCAAGAGTATGACTTCTTTGCAGCTGATGCAGATGGAAGCTGGACTCCCTCCTCCCCACCCGCTCTATGGCTTTGCCCCCTGCCCTGCCACTAACACACAAGTAATTGTGGGGTGATGTAGTGTAAGGAAAGGACTTGTATAAAAATGAACAAATATTTGTAAAGGATGTGGCAGGTATGTATGCCCAGGTGGACCTCAGGAATGCAGCAGCTCCACTGGATCAGGTGAAATGGCCTTAAAAACAGCTCCTCCATCTCAGTCACCTGAAATAGATGGAACAGATGGCTTTGACATGGGTGGGGGAGTTGTACTCACCAGCATGTCTATTGCCCATGTACACAGCCCTGGGGTGAGGAAAGGAAGGATCATGTCTGTAGGGCCAATATGTAAGGTGAGCTAGATGACTTATCTGAGAACACGTTCTTTCAGTGTTTAACATATTGCATCAGTTTCTGAAGCATGCATTGGGGATGGTGGAAATGGTTTTGAGAGCCCGTGTTGGCTGCTAGCCAGGAGAACCCTTGAACGAATAAAATATGCTTATATTATAGCTTCAGCTTCTTGTTAAACACTGACCAGATGGTTCTAAGTGCTGGCCTATAAACCCCTTCCCACAACAAAATCTACTCCACACAGGAATATTTGTTTGTGAAAGGCGGGAATTTACAAGTCCTATGGTGCCCGGCTCCTGAGCTGATGTGAAACATCAGAGGTGGGGTATTAAATCTTGGCTGTGGCAGCATTTTACCCACAGTGGCGTTACCACTGAACCATGAGTGAAATGATGTGCTCCACTTGGAACCAGCCACTAGTCATATTCACCTCATATACACTTCTACTTTAATTGCCCAGCATCTGTGCTATTGCCTTATTCCCTGTAGCCTGACAAGGAGTTAAATCACTTCACATTGTAGAATAAGGCAAGACATCATGTTCAAAGGTAATACAATATTCTTGCTTTGGGTCTAGATGCGGACTTACATTCTTGGGAGATGTGTTCTCTATAAATGCTTCTGAAAAGCTTTTTTCATCTGTGAGGATGTGGAACAGACTTACTCTGTGCTTCCTCTGTGTCAATCAGTAGCAGCACTTAGTGTGTTACCCTGCATCTACACTGATTTTTTAGGAGCATGATTTCCCATACTCACCAAACAGGGCTGTGAACTTGAGGCAGTGCCTCCCTCCATCCCACTCAGGAAATCCCCATTCCTCAGATATTTATCCAGCACTTGAACTTTGCAAAAAATGATAAGCCAGCTGCTCATGTTAGCATCAAAGAGAGATTAAATACTGCCAAGAAGACACGAATCTTCCACCTGAAATGACACATCCATCTTTTCTGAAAGCATTTAATCTCCAATTGTTCCCCACAAAAGGAGGCATAGCGGCATTTTCAGTTGCTACAATTTTAACAAGCAGATCTAGTTAGAAAAGAGGAGGATTCCAGAATCACTGCACAAGCACTCCAAATGCAAGCTGTAATTTGCTTGCTGGGGCAGCACTTGCCAAAGATCTTGGAGGGGAGAAAGGAGATAGTGGAAGGCAAAATAATAACTGCTTCACTTGTGTCAGTCTGCAATAAGATGCAATGAATCATTGGGTTTGAAGGGAAATGAAAGGGTGACGATTTTGTTTTAAATTAGGAAAATTAAGTTTTCAGTGGTCTATTCTAGTGGGTAATGTGAAGGGCTGAAATCCTAATTTCAAGGGAGCAGAAATAAGTGACCTTGTTTACTTCACTGAGATCTAAATGTCACCCTGACTCTCAAGAAAACAGAATTACTTTATTGTGAAGACACGGCCTTCTTTGGATACATTTCAAATAGAGCAGCTGTGGGGTTTTGCTTGATGATACAGGTCTGTATAGCACTGATCATCCTTGAATTTTTTTATTTTTTATTTTTTTCAAAGAGAGCAGTTAAGGGCATATTTCAAACATTTGAATTTCAAAGAACATTCTTAATTGATTTAAAATTAGACTTCAAAATCTAAATTTTAACATCTTCAAAGATCAATTCCATAGGATGTATTCATCAAAAGGTGGGCAGGGATGTGGGAGGGGAAACAACCAAAAAAATCCCCAAACAAAATGAAAACGCACACAACTCTGTGACTGAGAATTTTTTTCCCTTTTTAAAAATAATAATAAAAAAATCTTGTGTGTGTTTGTTTTGTATTAAATCTGCAGACACCTTATAAATTTGATAATGCAGAAAGGACTGGATTTTCTTTGTAAGAGCTGAGTTAAACCTCAGAACCAGGCTGGATCATGAATACAACCAAAACACCCTATTTCAGGTCTAATAGGATTCATTACTTGTTTCCACATTGCTTTGTGGCCTGAATCCCTTTTGAGAAAATGCAGTCTGAACTTGATGATAACAGGAGGTTATAAATCTATTTTAATTAAAAATAGAATCACAATCCCCTAAAGCAAGACAATAAACTATTCTCTTGCTCTGAGACTAAGATGACCAGATTTCTGGATGACAAATCTAGGGTATTGTGGAGCAGGTGCTGTGATTTTTATCAGAGATTGGAGGAAGTATGGTACACCAACAACAGAAAAAGGGTTGCTATGACTTTATATATGTGAGCACTAATATCAGAACACAGCATGGCTGTATAGTAAATAATTACATGTCTACTAAATTCCAAAATCTAAGGTGAACACTAAGAAACTCCAGTTTCCTACAGATGTCTTTCTACATAGTATCAGTGAAGTAACTCATTTAGAGATTTATTAATATACTTGATAAATACGCCAAATAAAAATCACTGTGAAAGCCACCCATGGCCTTTAGTAATTTAGTATGCTAAGAGAGTTTTGACAGTGCCTCCCAAGCTAGAATTCCTCTGGTCTTAAAACTGTGTTAACCAGAAATAATGATGGTGTTGCCATGTGTGGGTGTGCCTAGGCCCTGTTTATCGTCATTGTTTTTATAGGAATTTTTCTCCCTGCAACTTTAAAGTGTGCATGGCTGCACTGTGAGGATGTTTCTTTCAGGAACACACCTTTCATAAATGTGTGTGTGTGGAAATAACAGGAAAACTTGCCAAATCACAAGTCAAATTGTAGTGCATGGTGAACTTAGCATCTTTCTTGTCTACTTACTGCTTTCATTCCTGGTATTGCTGCAGCAGAACAAAGCAAGAGCACAGTTGTGTTCTCCTCCAGTCCAAACTCTGCCAATCCGTACTGCACACACAGCCACTCCGTGGCTGTCCTCAGCCTCTGGTGGAAGGAGGACCTCAGCCATGTCAGGGTTGTGTGCATCTGCTCTGGGTCCAGTGGGCATTTGTGCTGAAGTACAGCTGGTGGAAATCCCATGGAGGTCAACTGGACACATGTGCTTCGAGTCCTCCACAAGCACAAATGCTCTTCCTCTGGACTCAGGCCTGGTAATAAATGAACATAGGCCCAGCCTCATTTGCGTTAATCTCATTGCTGCTCAATATCAGAATATGGAAGTTCTCCTTCTCACAGTGGAGACAAAGAAATGTGGATGAAAGCACCACTGATGTGGGCTGGAGGGTGGCCTGGCAAGCAAGAGCCTGATAGGAGTGAGATTTGAGGGAGGCAGAGACAGAAATGAATGGGGATTTTGCAATATTTTAAAGAAGGCTTCATTTTGATACTGCCTGAGGTGGGCTCCTTAATGCAGCAGAGAGCAGAGCTTTGACTTGAGGAATGAGTTGCAGAAAGAAGGAAACTGGATGGGATGGGACACGAAAATGAAATAAGTTGCTTCAGGTCATATGACAGCTGAGTGACAGCTGAATATCCCAAATGCTTATAAACATGCATGCCCTGCCTCTGTTCTCTATAGGGGCAGTGCAGGTTCTTTCCATCAATACCACTTTGTTACCTTGGCAGAAAAAGGAAGACTAGAAAGTCAGGGAGCAGATGGAGACTTTTTTTTCCCTGATTGTTCTGAGCTAGTAGAAATTTGTTGATGGCTCTAAAATTAGCTCAAAGGATTAGCTTGGAAGGGAAATACTGTGCTTGAGTTGCATGTTCTATGTGATTTCTTACTTTTTTTTTTTTTTTTTTCAAATTTAAATTTAAATTATAAAACAGGAAGTAAAAGATGATGCTTTATGGGAGCATGAGCTAGAGTCATCACATCCCATGTTTATGTTTATGCTGGTTTAACCCTAGCAGGCACTTGAGCAGCACCTAGCCACTCACTCCTTCTCCCCAGGGGGGACATGAAGAGAATCAGAAAGGTATTGTGAAAAATCATGGGTTTTGATAAAGGAAGTTTACTAGATAAAAAAGCCATGCACACAAGCAAAACAAAGCAAGGAATTAATTCGCTACTTTCCATCATCAGGTAGGTGTTCAGCCATTTCCATTAAAGCAAGGCTCATCACGCAAAATGGTTTATTGGGAAGACAAATGACATCACTCTGAATGTCCCCTCCTCTCTCCTTATTTTTCCCAGCTCTTATTGTTGAGCATGACGCCATGTGGCATGGGATATCCCTTTCGTCACTTCAGGTCACCTGTCCTGGTTGTGTCCCCTCCCAGCTGCTGGTTACATCTCAAGCCTCCTTGCTGGCAGGGCACCATGAGGGCCTGAAAAGTCTTTGGCTTTGTGTAAGTACTGTTCTGCAACAATTAAAGAATCAATGTGTTATCAGCATTACTTTTATTAAAAATGCAAAACAGAGCATCATACAAACCTCTGTGAAGAAAATTAACTCTACCCCAGACAAAATCATGACACAAGTGAATGAAGAATAGAAAATTTTGCATCTGTTACTGTGAAGAATTTGATTTTGCCCACATCCATTCCAGGTGCTTGAGATATTAAGGAATCACATGAGTCATTGCAGCAACAAGGAACAAAGCTGGTATATTGTATGTATGATGGCAGGGAATGTTATGAGAAAGGAGGTGGGGTGTAGGTGGCACTTGATAGCAGGGGGACTGCGTAGACACATTTGCCTATTCCAGGAAGGGCTCAGTGCTCAAAGGCTTCTCAGGATCAGGCTGATGACCACAGGAAAGTTTACCCACCTGCTGGCATGTGTCAGTCAGGTACTTGCAGACCTGCTTCCACCAGATCCTGGGCAGTTTCTGAGCTTAAGCCTGGTTTGTTGGATGGACAGTCATTGGAACAGGATTCCTTCTCCAGTAAATTTTATTTTTAGAGAAGCCTTCCCCCTTCCCAACCTCTAGTTTTATCCCTGTCATCTATTGCTTAGCACAAAGATACTACTGTTTGCTCTTGCTTTGCCCAACCTTTGACATTCTGATAACCATAAATTTTGCATATTTTTATTTTTCTGTCAGATGACTGCGTGGATCTACAAGTCATGAGAAATTTCCTCTAAATTATGAAAGCAATAATTACATAAATCAAGATATTCAACAAGAGAAGTTGCCAATGATATATACAATTTCATAAATTCAGAAAGCAGAATGGGACTGTTTCAAGTCATTATTTCAGAGAAGAAAAAGAGTAAAGGAAACTTTAAGTGGCAGAACTGTAGTCATTCAATAAATACATTCTTTCTTAGAATAAGATTCTCATCCTTGCCACTGGTGTGTTGTCTCCCAAGCAGAATCAAGCTCTTTTCTGTGCAAATTCCTTATTGCAGACTAAAACCAATTAGTGAAGATGAGTTATACTTAAAAAGATAACATCTGTGGTGCACAGGAATCTGTGAATTGTTCTCACTTCAGCTGTTGCAACTTGAACTTTACAAAATTTCTCCTTAATGATTAGATTTGAAGAAACTTCTGGTTACTCAGTTTTATGTTTATGTAATCCAGCTTGATGGATTACAAATCCTGTGGTTTTGTTTGTTTGTTTGTTTTTATTTGTTTTTCTGCCTTTTATTTTTTATTTATTTTTTTTTTTCCCTGTGAAAAAGAGCTTTACATCCATCTAAATCATGCTTTTGCCAGACTCATTCAGACGTTGGACTGGTCTTACTTTGAAGCTTTGAACATTGACCAAACTCAAAGGAAACAATCACACTCCAGGCTATGTGGGGCTAAGCATGATACCCACAGAATGGTAGCTCTGCAAATAGGTAAAGCAAGAAGATGATTGGGTGGCTTTATGTTTGGGTCTGCATAATTTGGCCTGGGCTCTTCTTCCCTCTTGTGCTGCTGGATAAGGCAACTTTGTTTTCATTTTCTCTGATGTGCTATGGCTTTATTCTTGTCTGTGACCTCTACCTCTGTGATACGTGACTTGATGAGGTGATTGGATCTTTTGTTTATGGTTGCAGTAACAGACTGTACATTTGCAGATATTCCTTCCAAAATCTGGGTATTTATCAGTACCAATAGACTGGGAGGATTGTCTGGGATGGGGGAGAGTAGAAGAGAGAGGGAAAGCTGTTGCACTTATATAGCAACTGATCATACAATGATCCTGTCCATTATTTTCCAAATGTGACAATTCAGGGTTAGATTTTCTCATTCTCAGAAAACAAACCTCTCTGGGAAAGCTTTAAAACAGAATTCAATCCATCCATTAGTTTTTTATTAGATATTTTGTTTAGACTGTATGTTTATTTGATAGGAACAGTGGGAGTCTCTGTTGGTGACTGTAGGAACTATCTGGAAAAGTAATTATTGTGCAAATTCCCTATTACTTGCCAAACCTACATATATATATATATTTAATGTTAAAACACAAATTATTCTCTAAATCCTTTTAAACCATTGTTTCCTTTCTGTTACTGTGGGTATTGACTTTATTCATGCTTTCCTGACAGTTTCAATTAAATTGATCAATTTTTTCCGACATTTATGCCCAATCTTCTTCAAGGTATTTGAGGATTTAACCTTTGGAGAGCTTGGTGCTTAGGCATACTAGATAAGTTTTCTATTGGGACTAATCTCTTGAATTCAAAGGAATTAATCAAATGAACTTGCTTATGCCTAAATATCTGCAAGGTATGGTTCAGCTGGGTGATTCCTCTAATGTATTGCTCCACAGTGTATTGGTACTACTCATAAAGGTAAATTTATGAATAGGTCTTTGTAAGATTTCAATTAGCATTTGTGCACTTGGAGAAATAGGTTTTGATTTCCCTTAATATAAAGAGATTCTTATCCTCCAGGATAACACCTTACATAAGCTTGCTGTTATAATTCTCTTACTGGAACAGCATGAACCATTGGTTTTAATAAGGGGATTAAGTAAAATAGGCAGACTTTATTTGGCTGCATTGTCTAGGAACACATTTTCCCTGCAAAACTTTTCTTACATTGGAAGATCCATTTAGCACCTTGTTTTGTGGAGTGTGTTTAAATCCATTCCCTCTCAATTTAACACTTAGATAGGTGTTCATTAAATCTATATTATCCAGTTTGTTGGACTGAGCCCACAGTCATTAAACAAGGTGGTAATAGTTGACAATATGTTTGGTGGGCCATCAAATTCTTGTTTTCCAATGGAACTAGGGAATACTAGAGAATCAACAACTTGTTCCTCTTCATGAGGGAAAAGATACAATCCAGTCTTTATGAGGATCAGAAGACTTTTTGCATCTTCTCATCTCATCCCATTTTGTCAGAGGTGGTGATGGTTTTACTGTTGATATCTCAAAAGTCTTTTTTTTTTTTTTTTTTTTTTTAAAAAAATTAATTTGGAATTAAATTAAAAAAAAAAAAAAAGAAAAAGAAAAAGAAAAGAGAGAGAAACAAAAGAAAGTAGCTTGTCTTCTCTAGAGACAGACTCTGTGGCCACAGAACAGAAGCAAAAAGGAGGAGATCGAGTATGGGAAGGTAGCAGCTCCTGAAATGGCTGCCAGGGTTTTTCCATACTGTCAAGTGCAACTCAGCTCTGTGCCCTTGCATAATACTTGTGGGGTTCTTTTTGTTTGTTTATTTTTCCTTCCTCAAGGAAGAAGACTGTCACCCAAATAATAAATATTATTCAGGTTTTCCTCCCTCCCCCTTTTTTATAAAAGAAATAACTGAACAAGTGTTTCTACTCATGGAAACTGAACAGAAAACTGTTTGAAAGTGTAAAAATTAGCAAAGAGCTCTTGTAAATGGAAAATTCCAACAGAGTTGTTTAAAAAATCACCATCCCTGGAAGTCTTTAAAAGACGTTTAGATGTAGAGCTTAGGGATATGGTTTAGTGGGGACAGTTAGTGTTAGGTCAGAGGTTGGACTCGATGATCTTGAGGTCTCTTCCAAGCTAGAAATTCAGTGATTCTGTGAAAAGGATTGTCCCTCCTTCGTGCTGAAACTATACTTCTGACCAACTCTATATTTAATCTTTCTGTCGGAGAAGCTAATCATTTTGGGAGAAAAGTTGCAAGAATAAAAACTACTCTACTTGCGTCTGATATAGACTCAGTTGCAATTTAGATCTTTGCCTTCTGAGAACTGAATATACCTTTCAGGTACCTTTGGTAGAGCTCTATTAACCTACATTCCTTTAGTATTGCTGAATAGGAACATGCACCTGCAAAAACATATGTATGTAACTGCAGACTCACAGAATGGTTCAGACTTGGTGAAAGTCCAGTCCAACCCTCTAGAGCACATTGCTCAGGGCCTCATCCAGCACCACTTCAGATATCTACAAAAATGGGTACTCCACAAGCTCTCTGTGCAACCTGTTCCAGTTTCTGACCACCCCCACATTAAGAGTTTCTCCCTGCCTTGATCCTTATGATTTAAATGGAATTTTCTGTCTTTCCATTTGTGCCACTTGCCTCTTGTCCTGTCATCGTATATTGTTGAGAAGATGCTGGCTCCATTTTCTTTAACCCTATCACGTATCTCGACACATTGGAAATGGTGTCCCTGAGCCTTCTCTTCTCCAGGTTGGACAATTCCAGCTCTTTCTGCTTTTTGAGTGTCAGATGTTCCATGCCCTTAGCCATCTCTGTGGCACTTTCCTGGATCCACTCCAGTATGCCCATGTTATGTTCTGGGAAGCTCAGCAACGGACCCAGATGCATCTCACTAGTGCTGAGCTGAATAGAAAGCTCACCTCCCTTGACCTGCTGGTAACAATCTTCCTAATGCAGTCTAAGATACCATTTTTTTTTTCTTTTTCTTTTTGCCACAAAAGCACTGAGACTCATGTTCCACCTGCTGTTCACCAGTATTCCCAGGTCCTTTGCTGTTTTCCAGCCTCTTGGCCTCCAGCATATGCCTGGGGAAACCCTTCTCCAGGTGTAGAACTTGTGCAACAAGCCAAAAGTATTGGTTCCATTATCAGCCCTAGAGGTACATCAGTAAAGACTGGCATCCAGCTGGACTTCATGTTACTGATCACAAAGTCCTGAGCCTGCATTTCATCCAGTTTTCAGTCTACCTCCCTGTCTTCTTCTCTAGTTTGTACTTCAGTTTGTCTTGACAATGTAGGAAACAATGTGTCTTGTTGAACTTGAATAAGCAAGGTCCTCTACTCTCCCCTCATCCACCAAGATCATTGTCTGGTTGTAGAAGTCTATGAGGTTGGTTAAGCATAATTTTCCCCTTCATAAGTCTGTGCTGACCATTCCCAAGCACACTCTTATCCTTTGTATATTTGAAAAACATTTTCAGGAGGACTTGCTTAGGGATAGAGGTGAGGCTGGCCAGCCTGTAGTTCCTCAAATTCTTCTTGCCCTCCTCGTAGAAGGGAGTGATTTTGCTTTCTTCTAGTCCTTGGAAGCATTTCCCAATCACTGTGACCTTTCACAGATAATTGAGAGTGGCCTTGCAATGACATCAGCCCATAACTTTTGTTTGTGCAGCTTGTCAGGCCCCATGGTCTTGTATATGTCCAGATTGTTTAAATGTTCCTTACATATCCTTTATCCAACCAGGGTACATATCCCTGGGGTACAGCTCCAGACTTTCCCATTGGTCTGTGGGGCCCAGGATCCCTGAAGTTGGATCTTACCAGTAACGATAGAGGTGAAAAAGTCAGTGAGGACTTCGGCCATTCCAGCATCTTTTATCACCACTGTTCCCTCTAGCAATGGATTCATGCTGATGATGTGTCTGTAGAAGCCTTTAATGTTCCTTGCCAGATTCAACACCAGGTGGGCTATGGCTTGCCTAACCCTATCCCAAGAGTGCTCAGGAATTGTCTCTATATTCCTCATGGGTCATATGACGTTGAATTCACCTGTTGTCTTTCATATTTTAGTTTTGTCATGAGCTCCTTGTTATGCACATCTCTCAGTGCCCTGGATAACTTCTGGTATGGGTAATGACATCCTCTTTGAAAATAAAAAAGTGTAGGGTATGTAATTTCAGGGGGAATAGATTTACTATCTACAGCTTCCATAATACAATGGGATATTTATAAATTATATTTTGGGATTTTGATTTATGGGAATTGACTGAAAGGATAAATGTACACGTTTTTTATGAGCTGTACTCTTTTCTGCATGTTTCAGATGAATTTATCTCTTAGAGTTCATGCATCTTCCAGTGAAGATAAATTAAACTTGGCAATAAACTTTTCATATTGCAGGCTTACAGAGACAAAGCGGATCTTCTTGCTTTCTTGTATTACAGCAATCTTTTTCCAATTTATTCAAAACTATCTCCAGCATCAAGTAACATCAAAATGTGTCTGGCTATTGTTGATAATAAAGCCTGAGTCAGCTGCAAAGAGGCATATTTCAAAATCAATGAAGCTAAGTGGAGTGGGGAGGAGAAAAATAGTCCACTCAGCAGCTTTCTGAATTGCAGTCTGACATGGTTACTAGAAGACATACATTTGTGGACAGTAAGAAAGATAAAATGGTGAAATACCAAAAGGTTGATTGCAAAATATTTGAACCAATCAGTACAATTAGTTTTGTAATCAAAGTTTACAAAAAGAAAAAAAAAAAAGTTGAGAGTTATTGTTACCAACTTTATTGTTTTCACTATAAATATGCTGTTCAAAGTTTTTATGTAGTACTCAACCAGTTTCAAAGGTGATAGCAGTGCTTCTGCAGTTTTTATTTTTAGGTCCAGCTCAGTGATGCAGATTATAGAATCACAGAATGGCTTGGATTGGAAGGGACCTTAAAGATCATCCATTCCAACCTCCCTGCCATAGGCAGAGATGCAACTCACTAGATCAGGTTGGCCAAGGCCCCATCCAGCCTGGCCTTGAACACCTCTAGGGTTGGGGCATCCACAGCTTCTCTGGGCAACCTTTTCCAGTGCCTCACTACCCTTACAGTGAAGAATTTGCTCATAATGTCTAATCTAAATCTATCTTCCTTTAGTTTAAGACCGTTCCCTCTTGTCCTATAATTATCTACCCGAGTAAAGAGTCCTTCTCCATCCTTTTTATAAGACCCTTTAAGTACTGAAAGGCAGTAATGAGGTCTCCCTGGAGCCTTCTCTTATCCAGAATGAACATCCCTATCTCTCTCAGTCTTTCTTCATTCATAGGAGAGGTTCTTCAGCCTTCTGATCATCTTTGTAACCCTCCTCTGGACTCACTCTGGAGACTCTGATACTAAAACAGTGTCTGTTTTCAGGAATGAAGCAGTGAACATGGGTTACTTGCAGTTTAACAAATTAACTTGCTTCATATAGCACCAATAAAAGGAAACCTCTATATTTTATCATATATATATACATATATATGTATGTGTATATATATATATACATAAATATGTATATATACATGAGGAGATTTGTATAAGTTTTATATCAGCATGGTGCCAAATCATACAAGATTGTATGTGAAGGGGAAGATCTGTGGATATATCTTCTCTTGGAGGTCTCCTTTTGAGAATGAAACCCTTTTGATTTCATTCTTCTTTCATATGTTTGCTTATATAGGTTACTCAATGCACTCTTTAATGCATCTAGTCTTACAGCAATCTAACTATGGCAGAACTTACTATTAAGTGACCTGCATATTTATGTAGGATTGTGGTATTGACTATTCTACATAGTCACATAAAAGGAAATATCACTGTCTATTAGAGATTATGCTGATTTTCTAGCATCAATTATTTGATATGGTCTGTTCCATAGATTCTTGATATATTGACATATTCTGATAGTAGGAATCCTACTTAAATATTACTGTGTTCAATACTGCAACTAACATTTACTGAAAATATTGGTTCCTTTCCCTCATTTCTGAATTAGAATTGTGGCTCCTGATCCTGACAGGACTTTTGACTTTCACTAGCTGTTCAATGGTGTTATTACACAAAGCTTCACCTGACTGCCCAGGTAAAAGAGAGAAGGACGAATCCTTAACGTAAAGTCTAGCTTGATGTTTGACTTTAAGCAAAGTGTATGGAAGCACTTTCATTATACAGTCTCTGTGGTGGTGACTGCAGAATCTTTTTGAAGAAAATAAGAAATCACTGTGCTTTTGCAGATCCAGGTTAAAAAGTCTCTAAATGTTCTTCAGGATTCTAACTTGTTATAGGAATCTGAGACTGTTCTGAAATTATTGTTTGCTGCTGAATTTTGGATGATGTTCTTTCCAAAGAACAATATGCATAATATATATTTACTGTGACCTTCAGGTCTTTGCTTTTCAATATTATATGTCCCTGGGAGATACTTGAAGAGAATAGAGCAGTCTTTCATTGGCTTCACAAAAATTTTAGCAGAGAGGAAATGCTTTAGACACGTTCTGGTATTTGGAATCCATTTAAAATTTGGACCACAAATCTAGATATAGTCAAAAGCTTGACAGGCACAATGAAATAGCAATCCATTTGATTGCTGTGTAAAATGTTGGTCTGTAAATCCAAAAGCTACATGAGAATTTGTGACTAAAGGCAATGCTGGAATGCTAGAGGGGAAGGCTCAAAAGGCATAAGTTTTATTTTTGGCACTGTCATCAGTTTGCTGTCTGATGCTAAGCAAGCTGGTTTTGCCACAGTGTTCATACTTAGATCCTCAAAACTGCATTTAAATAGCTAAATAAACAGTCTGATTTAGAGGCATCAATGTCTAAACTTAATAATCTCTTTCTGAGTTGTCAGAGGTATTATGAGGTGTAATTAATGTACATAAAGCACTTCACAATTTTTTCTTTACCTGTCTACATCTTTGTCCAGATTTTTATGCCATGCTGATGAAAGATTCTCCATTTAAAGTAATTACTGTATGTATGAAGAGATGACTGAGAAAGCCTAATAGCATAATTACCCTTATCAATAGATTTTCTTGAGTGCAACTCTTTGTTGTCCTCCTTTGAAGACAGTGATGATTAGAAATGATTTTATTTGCATTATTTGTGTTCTGAATAAGACTGTTTTGTGAGGACATAAGTGATAAAATGATATTACAGAAGTCTGGAGGAAGTCTGATGCATTTGCAGTTGATTGAGGAAAACAGTTCTGCAGTAACTGAACCATTTTTCTTTGAACAAACAAAGTGTCAGGATACTCAGCCTGGCTCTTCCTCCTTCCCATCCTCTTTCTTTTCCTCCTGTTCTGCCAAAGTGACTGAGTGACCCTTGAGATCAGCTAAGAACTTTTGACTATGAAGATCATGGCAGAAAGCCAAGGGTTATATTGGGTTTATCTTAGGCCAGGGGATAAGCCCATTTGTTCTCACAAGTGCTCAATAGTAAGCTCGAGGCAGATGTGGTTCAGACCTCATGTTTGTTCTTTAAGGCCATGGTGGAAATTAGCCCAGATTGCCCCTCTTACAGATTGTTATGTTGTGTCATTCTTTATTATTATTATTATTATTATTTTTCTTTTCTTGTATCACTTCATGTCATCTTTTACCTTTGATACAGAGGATTTCAGAGATGGCATATGTACCCGAGGCTGCAAATAATTTGGCCATAGGCTTTCTCCTGGTGTTCATGTAACGCGTGGCAAAGCTCAGGCTCTTAGTACTTCTCCAGCATTATAGGTACTTAATAAAAATGAGACAGTAGTGTTTAAAGAGAATGAAAGTGGTTTAAGCCAGTAGGCAGCTAAGCACCATATAGCTATTCTCTCATTCCCATCTCAGTTGGGATGGGAAAGAGAATTGTAAAAAAAGGTAAAATTCATGAATTGAGATAAAGATAGTTTAATAGAGAAAAAAAAAAAAAAAAAAGGAAGGAAAGGAAGGGAGAATAATAAGAATAAGAATATACAAAATAAGTGATGCACAATGCTCACTACCCACCAACTGATGCCCAGACAATCCCAGAGCATCAGTCTCCCTATTCAATTCCCCCACCCACCCCCAGTTTTATTGCTGAGCACCATATTTTATATATTTTATTGCTGATTCCATATGGTATGGGACATCCCTCCAGTCAGTCAGGGTCAGCTGTCCTGGTTCTGTCCCCTCACAGATCCTCACGCACCCTCAGCCTCCTCGCTGGCAGGGCAGCATGAGAAGCTGAAAAGTCTGTGTGAGCACTGCTCAGCAACAACTAAAACATCAGTGTGTTATCAGTGCTATTTTTCTCCTAAATTCAAAGCATGGCACAATATCAGTCTCTATAAAGAAAATTAACTCTATCTCAGCTGAAAACAGGATGGAAGTGAAGAAAGTCATACATAATGCTACTCTCCGCTGTACTCCCAGAAGCGTCTGTGGCTTAGCCCAGCTCCTTATTGGTGCATTTGCTCATGGGCCAGGGCCAGACCCAGGGCTGTAAAAAGGCTGAACAGAAGATACTTGCTTTATGTTTTATTCTTTAGCTGAGTTCATAAAGCTTCTTACCTAGCTCTTCTTATATATATACAAATATATATATATATTCTTATATATATATTATAATTTAGCTCTGCCCCATCATGCAGAAATAATTTATGGAGTGTTATTGAAATTTCAGAGGAGGATACTAAGCTAAGTAATAAACTTTACAGCAATTAAAGGCAAACAGAACCGCTCAGGGGTATAAAATGCAAATAATTCCCAGATGTATGGTTAGTGACTGGGGTTATAAACAAGGAGACAGTTCCTATCCAGTTGAAGAGGAAGGCTACTAGAACAACGTGAGTGTATTTCTTTGCTTCCTTGACCTGGACTATATGTCCTGATCAAGGATATTTTTTTGTTAATAAACAGCCTGCTTCCCAAGTTCACATCTTCTGGCTGTCTAACTGTCAAAGAAGACAGCAACAGTGAAACACTTATTGGACCTCACAGTGGAGAAAAATAGATTAATTTCTGCAAATGAAGAAAAAGCTTCTTCTTTATTAAGCAGTGGAAAGCAAACAAACAAAAAGTTGTGATCTCCAAATAATATTTTTTCCCTTCCTATGTCTTTGGAAGTACTTCTATCTGACCTTAGTTTACTAAAAATATATTTATGTTTCCTATTCTCTCTCAATAGGAATAACACCTTTCTGATTTATTTGCCAGTTATTTATCTCATGCAAAAGTCATATGGTAACTGGGCAGATTTGGGGTCTGTTCCCTGGATTCCTTCAGGGTTTGTGTTTTATTTCAATAAGAATATGAAGTGTATTAACAATCTGGAAAATGTGGTTCTTCTCCCAGAACAACTGAACTGCTATGCTCCAAAATCTGTCCCTTATTTATTTACTCAAATATTGTTAGGAACATTTCCAGGTATTGAAACACATCTGTCTGTACTGGGAAATTGTTAGAACAGGTCCGTGTGCAGTTTTGACCTGGGGCAGCTGTCACTCTTCCAAACAAGTTTTGGATGTGTTTGGGGAGATAGCATGGATCAGAAACTATTGCCAAAAGGCAATTTGGCCACAGCTGTCCCAGTTAGATAGGTTATTTAGTAGTTAGGACATGAACAGCCACATGTCAGAGAGTTCCAGAGAAAGGCACAAGAACATCAATGTATTGGTCTAAAAGTCACCTCATGTCCTCAGCTGCACCATGGCTCAGTTTTGGCAGGATTCAACAGCCTGGGAACTTGGACAGTGTCCTGGGAAGAAGGAGGTGTGGGTTTGAGCTTTGTAGAGTTCATATGAATTTAAAAAATGTGATTCCTCATTGGACAGTCTATTCAAAAACTGCCATTGACTCTACTAAGTTTTATATCTACTTGTACAGAAAAAGGAGCAGCCATTGTATTTCAGTATCTGTTACTTTTTTTTTAAAAAAAAAAAAAAATGTTTCTTCATTATAGAGCAGTGAAGCCAACTTGTATATTCATTTTAAAATTTAAACAGTGTAACAATGATTTCAGATGCTTCAAGATTAATTTTTTATAATCTTCTGTTGTCAGAATATTACTGATAAATCTTTCTATGTTACTTGACATTGATAAAGCCTCAGCTGAGTGTCTATATTTAACTTTGAGCACATTTTAAAAACGATGTGGACCAAGTGAATAAAGATAGAAGAAAGGCAACAAGAAAGGTCATGTTTTCTAGACCTCTCAGCAATGAAGAAAGATTGAAAGGATTGGATTTTAGAGTGGAGAGAGAGAAACAGACAAAAGTTTTCAAATATACTAAGGTCTACAGCAAAGACAAAAAAGAACAATCCAATCCTCACCTCTGTGCTGAACAAGGCAGGAAACAATGAACTTAAATTTCCAGAGGGCAAATAGAGTACCAGGTAAAACTTTGTAACAAAAGGGCAAGTGGGGCTCTGGAATGGATTGATTTGAGCTTCTGGGGACTTTCAACATGAACTTAAATGCTTCCAGGCAAACTGCTATCAGGAATGACCTGTGATAGCCAGTCTTGCCTTGTGCTGAAGGAATCCGTTGGGAGGTCTTGACCTTCTTTCTTTTTCTACAACTTTGACTTTTTTTTTCTTCTATAAGGTTTGAATAATAATGAATTAAAGTCAATATATTTCCATCCATTGCAAAACATTTTTGAAGGGGTTTGTTGTTCTTTGTTGTTTGTTTGTTTGTTTGTTTGTTTGTTTCACTATCTCTTTGGGTTCAAAATCCTCCTGTCTGTCTGAATACATTCTCTTTAGGGACTAACAAAATAAAATAAGATTTCAAGGTGTATGTTTTGTATGTTTATGTATTTATCTCTCTTCAAAATATTATTGTCTTAATAGGTTATGCTACATTATTCATCTGAACAAGCATTTACCCTATGCTAAGCAAAGTCAGGATGTGAATTTGATGATGAGGACATGCTCTTCCTCTGGACATTGTCTTTGAATTTTGTCTTAGCTACTGTCAGCTCTCTTGCAAGATGTTGTTGTTTTCATTGTTGTTGTTGTTGTTATTATTATTATTATTATTATTATTTACGATGCTGGAAGTTTAATAGTGTAGTCTTGGGTGGCACATAGGTTCCTGACCACAGCAAGCTTAAAGAAAGAGAGTGAATCCAAAAACAGTTGCAAAAATACTATTGGTGGAACTTGTTCACAGTAATTTTTACCTGTATTGTCATAAACTCCCCAAATTGAAAGATTTTAATGTGGAAAAAAATATTGGTTAAAATACAGTGATTAAATGTTTATAAGGTAATATTGTGTACAAGACTTTGACACTGTAACGAATTTCTGGAAATCTGTCTGCATCACATTAGCTCCACCCACTGATGCTACGGACATAGCAAAAGCTGCAAGGGACAAAAAGGCGCTCCTCATTCTGGTATTTAGATAAATTAACAACCCACACCAAAAGAACTACAAGGCAAAAGATCAGATTCCTCCCCACTGCAGCTCTACTTTTCTTTCTTTTCCTTTTTTTTTTTTTTTTTTTAATATAATTTCATAATCCAATATTTAATCTGTGCCTTATTAATTAGTAGCAAATGCCTCATTATACATGGAACATCAGTAAAACCCTGTCACCTTGAATTATACTTGCAGGCTACTGTCTTTTCTGACTTGGGGCAGAGGCTAGGCATAAAACATTTGCTAGCCCTCAGCTCCAAAATCCAATGCATGAGCAACTAAGTGACCAAAGTGTCTACTTAAGCTCAGGTGGCTGATACTGGAACAAAGGAGCTGACAATGGAACTTGTTCTAGTTGCATTCACAGAAAAATGTTTTGGCAAAATTGGAAATTAATGTCTTTGAATAATTTTGGGGAGCCTGACCCCAAAACATGCAATTTGGACCTCTTTAGGTTTCACTATGTTATGTGAAACACTACAAGTCTCCTAAAACTGTTCTTTCATGAGGTTCTTGCACATAGAGAGAAGTCTGCAAAAGGAAACAGTCTTGGGTCTGACTGCTTCCTTCCAAAAACCTCTTTAATGTAACAGGCAGGACAATAGAGCAGATGATGAGTTTTTCTATAGTTCTTCCCTAATGATCATACAAACTAATTGTAGTTTCTCAATGATTTGCCTTTAGTAGCAATCCGCACAAAATAGGCAAGAAGAAAAGTGACAAACAACAACAGTATCTTTCTTAATCCCTTCATGATTTCCCTCTTACTTCTTGGCTACGGCCCTCAAGAACACCAGTTTTGTGTTGTGCTGTGTGGATGGCTCCACTGCTCCTTGTATAACTGGTATAATGGTAAATTAAGGAGTCAGTAAACTTACTGGATTGCTGAAAGGGAATATGATTTCTTGGCAAATTACAAGTGAATTAGCTCTGTTTATCATTTTTCCCCCTGGGACTGTGACAACTTGGAAAAAGATGTCATTCATGAAAAGGGTTAATCAAATCACAAATCTCATTAAGACAGTCAGTGGCAGCAGGTTACTGTGAACTGAAAGAGAATAGCTTTTCTTTCAGCACAATTTCCATTAAAAATAACATGCAAGATGTGAAAAAAGTCACAACACAAACCATAGGGAATATACTTGGTGTAAAAGCATACCAACGATCAGGAAAATCTGATTCTCACAGTAAAATATACAACATGTGCAAATGGAGGATAGGCTTTTAAAGTCCATTCAGGTATGCACAATCCCCATAGCTTCTAGTTGTTTTTCTCATCTTCTACAGAAGTAGGATGCAACAGTACATAATGGAACTGTTGGTAAGTAACTGTACTAAGACTCTGTTGAAGATGATGTGTGTCCTTGTCAGTCATGAAGAGACTAAATTTACTAAATAAAGAAATGCAAAGAAAGTAATGATTTCTATCCTGCTTCCAATTCTAAAGACTTCTTTAAAGATATTTTGTCCTAGGGAAAAAAAAATATATATATATATATTGTAGGCAACTTAGGTTACATTTTCCTCATGAATCTAATCAGCCTAAGGCAGAAGAAAATATGTTTTGGAGATGCTTGAAAGAATGGGAATGTTACAGGAGAAATCTGGAGTTAGGATCAAGAATTTCATGAACATGGACTAGGGAAGGCTTGTTTATTTCAATAAAACAGAATAAAGAGGAGTTCTGAGAAGATCCATGAGAAAATCCTAGTCAAACAGTTTATTTCAGAAAGTGGGTGTTCCTGCAGACAGGAATGAAGCATGGACAGAAATGCCATGGTTACCTGCTCAGACCTTAACCAAGATACATTTCTAGATACAGAGAAGTGTGGGCTTCTGTGAGGAAGGAAACATACAGTTTGCTTGCCAAGTCACAATGTTAGCTTTACAACAGGCTTGTGTTTAAAACCCATGACAGCTGGAAGTGGAAAAATCAGCCAAAAAAAAAAAAAAAAAAAAAAAAAAAAAACAGCTTTTGCTGCCTGCTGCCAGCTTCCAGGCGCGAGAACAGCCTGGTCCCTGGGTTGGCTCTGCAAATGCTGTGGCCTGTGGTGACCATAGAGCACTTTCTTGCAAAGTACATCTATGGCTGTCTTTGTGCAAAGGTATGACAAGGGACTGTGATGTGGTTTTAGTACTCATCTGGAAGTGTATGGCCTTGATATTTTCCCAGTACTGCTTGCTTCCCAAGTTGGTAGAGGAGCCCCTGGTTAGAGGGAGGAAAATTTGAATGCAGCAGCTGACAAGGAGTGGTTCAACCTCACCTGCATTTCTCCTTGAGCCAGGGAGCTGCCGGTGCTTACACGCTCTGTGTGGGTTACCAGGCTCCCTGCCAACATGTTAATAGGTGTCCTTATTCCAGGATATGGTTGCTGCTGAAGGAGTTGTCCTTGTATATATTCAGGTGATGTAAAAAAAATGATATTGGTATCTCTGGAGTGCGCAGAATCTTGTACAGAATTTGCTGGCTTGGAGAGGAGTTGAATCCTAGAAGGCAAACCAAGCAATGGGTTTTCTGAGGGTAGGACTATCTGAGCTGTTGCACTTTTGAGTTCAGCCTGGTGCTAGACCAGACTGCTGAGCTTGCTACTGTCTCTTCTCACATGGCCACGGAGATACCTATGTGTGTGAGAGTGAGCCCTGTTGAGCTGTCTGGGGACAGAATAATTCTTGTAGAGGATTGATAGGGCTAACACATGAGGACTTGAGCTTCAGGAGAGAAGTGCAAAGTTAGATAGGCACATTCCTTAATGCATTCCTACACTTACAATTGAGAGACTGCAAAGGAAGCTACTTGCTTTCTCTCTTCCCTATGTATCTCACCTGGATTCAGTGTTTCCCTCCCTTATTCTGTGGTTCAATGACATGTAGTTCTGTGGGATGTTCCAGGTTCAGAGGAATGAATATTTCTGCAGCAGTTTCAAGGTGAATGTGTCTGAGACCACTTTATTGTAAATGTAATACATTTTCTGTTGAATAGAATAGAATGGAATGGAATGGAATGGAATGGAATGGAATGGAATGGAATAGAATAGAATAGAATAGAATAGAATAGAATAGAATAGAATAGAATAGAATAGAATAGAATAGAATAGAA
>CM021734.1:83355309-83451192 GCA_011075105.1 Heteronetta atricapilla
AATAGAATAGAATAGAATAGAATAGAATAGAATAGAATAGAATAGAACAGAGGTTAAATATATTCTTTTAGGAAAGGAATTGCTACACAAATATATTTTCTGTCTTTGGATATCTGGAGATATTTAATTTCAGTAGTGTGGGTTTTTTTATATTTAGGTCTCTTCTAACTAGTGTCATAATCTGATGCTTTTTATATGAAAATATCATATCATTTATATTAAGTTTAGAGTATTCCTTGGAGCAGTGTTTGTACTGGTAATGTTTCTTTTCAAAATGAGTGAATTGAGGCATAAAGAAGTTGCATTAACTAGTCTGAACCATAAACTCTGAGTAGGTGTCAGCTGATTTTCATGTTCCTTTACTTCATAATTCTCTTCTTCATTGGGAATTAATTAAATGGACGTAGATCAACATTTATCAACAGTACAGATCCCTATGCATAGGTAGCTCTCTGCATTACAACAACCAAAAGAGGATGCATTTGTATGAATCTACATCTGGTGCAGTTATATAGATAAGATTTGGAATAAGTCTAAATGGTTCAGATAATTTGTATCAGAATAATGACAAAATCAGAAAACAGTAGCTAAAAAGTGATTAATAGCTTCAACAGAACAAGATAATTCCAAAATTAAGGAAAAAAAATACTTTTTTATTATAATTATTTTGTTTCCATAAATGTTGTCAGTCATTTTGGTTTATAGAATCAGATATTCACTGAAATAGCAGAAGATAATAGAGGAGCTGTGATTGCTATGTAATCCCCTAACCTTGCAGAAAGTGGTGTTTTTATAAGACACGGTGGGACCACTCACCAGGTCACCAGAGTTGGCAATGCTGCAGAGGAATGACCAGACTATAATACTGTACTATTGCTTGACCAGACTATATAATACTGTACAGGAGAGAGAGGAACCACTTGGACAGGACCTTATGGGGTAATTGCAACTATTTCCAAGCATAAGGGAAAATTCCTTTCTATTTTTGGCACCAAAGAGCTGCCAGATGTGGAGGTCTCATGTCCTGAAGATGCTGAAGGGGCCCATGACTCTTGAACTACTACCATCTGGAAATTTTATTAATCTCAGTAGCTCAGTATATTAGTTATATCTTGGAAACATAGCAATCTCTCCAAACATTGAATAAGCTTCCTGAGCCACTGCCTCACAGCTTACATTCTCATAACACAGAAACAGTATTTAAAAAAGAATCCACTAATTTTGTTAAAAAAATTGTTTTCAGTAAAGAAAAATTCTCCAAGTAGAAACTTACACATTGTCAAATCATGCAGACACAGCAAAGCTTACATTGCCATGGAAACAAAGCTAAAGATGGTTTATGCTGTGAAAAACAACTTGCAAGTGCCTGTGAAAAGTTTATAATAATTACACCTTTTTGGCTGATATTGAAAGACATGATGTAACACACGTATCTTGAGTTAGAAGGATGTTTTTATTTATTTATTTATTTTACACCGAGGCAAGATACTTTCACCTTTATTCTTACAAGTCTGATACCAAAAACTATCAGCATAGATATATGAGCTATACTTCTTCCAGTACACAGTTATAGTCCTCCTTTAAGAAAAACAAGAACACAAGAAAACAAGGTCCCTTCCATGCCCATCTAATAAAAGAACTCAGTCAGGATAGAATATTACCATAATAGGTTTTCTATGAGTCTAGCTATTCATGAAAGAGTTTTAAAATCTAGTACCTAGTGTTTAAACAAAACATACTTTATACATTTGGCTAAGCTGAAATATCATACATTGCCAAATGAAAAAAAAAAAAAAAGCTTTCTAACCATAGTTTTCCTAGCAGCTCTGTAGGTATGTAAGGCATGCAGTTCATTTCCTGCCAAGGCTGAGAAAAATGGGTAGGTCTGAGACAATATTGCTAGTGTGCTTGAAAATATTTTAGCAGTTAATGTTGTAGCTGACTGCGTGTATATATTTTGACTCTTGGTCTCTGTGAAAATTTCCCAGGTACAGCTTTGGGTCTGAGTCCATTTTAGCCATCAATTTCATCAGAGGTCTCACCAGGATTTTCCAGAGCACTACAGTCATTGGTGAGGAACACCAAGTCCTGGAGAAACAAAAGAGATGGCTAATGTTATAAGGAGGAACACAGAAGATAATGTAAGTCTGAGAAACTCAGGCCCTGATCAGCCTTTGCTGAAGTCAGGGGATGGGATGGAGATGGAGGGAGGTAAAAGCTGTGTTCCTGTTGATGCATCCTGACTTACCCTTCTGCAGTAGGAGATCATAATGGTGTACAGGCTACGGGCTTTTTCCTTCAGATCACTCACTTCAATCACTCTCTCACATCTGGGGTAGGCCACAAAATCACGGAGTTTTGTCAGCACACAGTAATTCTGCAAAGCATACAGAAGAAGTACTTGTAACAGTGCACAAATGAAGATTTATGTTCTTGGTCCACAACTTTCAAAATTATTATTGCCTCTCTGGGAACCTTGAATTCCTGCCTCTGTATATGTGTAATCTATGTAACCTTTAGTGAGAAAAATTTAACATTGATATTTCATAACAAAGACTCTTGGTCCAAATAAGTGCTCAGAAAATTTCACAAGCACAGTTTTGGTCTGCCAACTTCTTTCTCATGTGCTTTAGGAGACAGCTGTGCCAATGCAATCACATCTGCTCCTGCAGTTGGTGGGGTGCCTGCAATATAGGTGTACTACATTCCTTTTACGAAAATGCCTCGTTTAGCTGGTGAACAAGGTTATCAAGGTCTTATACACAATTCCTCAGTTTCCATACAATACTGTAAGCACCAGACAGATTTTTTCTGAGTAAAAATTTTCAAATTTTTACCTCATATTTTGCATTATTAAAATAAAACAGAGACAATATTAATTTTGTAGTGTCTTTGTAATGCAGGTAGATAAATATTCCATCTTTTATTTTAAAGCAAAGGAAATCAAGGCACATTGCTTTGCAGTGAGGAGAGGCATTGGCATCTCCAGAGTTAGGATCTGAATGGTACTGACTTGCAAGATTTGACAGTGTAATTTTCTCCAACAAAACTTGTCAGGGATTTCTTGGTTGGTCATATATATATATATATGTATATATATATATTACCTTTTATTTATTCAGCAGAGCACTGAAAATAACAACAAAATATGTCAGATATCAAAGATATAAACTACACATGCAGGAGATTATTTTGTTTTGCTGGGAGATGATACTGATGTCTTTTCTCAGTATTTAACTTCCATATCCTCAAGAATACATTTTCATTTTGGATGCAACAAGTGGCTATTTAAAACAGGAAAAGCAAGCAAATTATCCATACCCTTCTGTTAATTGAAGCTGCAGGCTAGAAGCTACATACAGTATAAAGAAGTAGGTGTATTAAATGAAAAAGATATTCTGCATTTTCTCTTTTAAATTATTATTCCAAGCTTTGTTGTACATTTTTAACTATTGAAAATTTTCTGTCACAATAAATAATGTATAAATGATAATCACTTCAAAATATTGATTTCCTCATTTTTGAATTTTTAAACAAGTAAAATCTCAGAAGCTCCATAGGGATTTTCATAAGATTTAAAATGAGATTTTTTTTTTTTTCTTAGTGACTCATCTTTCTAGTTGATTAAGCTTTTAAAAACTAGTTTCAAACTACTCTTCTGGGGCACAAGCTCAAGGGTTATGCTCTCTTCTAAGAGTTATTAGCTGTTTCTCCTGCACAGTGGTAAGAGAGAAACGTGAAAACTTACGTGGATGTCCAAGTACAGCCTGGGCAGCATCTCCACGCATGGGTCCTGCAGGAAAGAGGAAAGACCTGTTGCAATTCTGTTTTGGGAGCAACTTGTATCAAAAGCAAGCAACCTGTAGTGTCTTTACAGGAACAGTTTTTATGTAGACTCACCACAGCCTTGGAGGTCTGCAACTTCTTAAAAGACTCTGTGATCTCTTTGCTCAGAGACAACACCCTGGAGTAGCACGTTGGAGGGGCTGCATGGGCTAGCAGTGCAGCAGAGAGCAGAGCGATCAGGCTCAGCAGCATCTTCATTGTGGCAAGCTTGTCCAAAGGAGGAGGAAGGGAGGAAAAAATCACCGTTAGTGGTTAGGCAGCTACTGGTAAGCGTCAATGGATGAGTTTGACAAGTCAGCCCCCAATTAAATAGTCTCCTGCATCAATGGAAAAAAAAAAAAAAAAAAAAAAAAAAATCTGGGGGTGGTCCAAGGAGCAGCTTACTGCTGTTTTAAATTTCCTGCCAACCTATGAAGCAAGGCTGCTAGCACTTTCCTGCCTGGGAGCAGGGTAAGGAGGGAACAAGGATAACAAAAACAAACACTACTGGCACACTGCATTCCAGAAAGAAAATAACCTAATGAACATTTCAAGCAAGATGTGTAAGAAACAGCATAGGGGTAGCAAAGGGCCATAGGCCTTGATCCTGTATTTGTTTTGGCACATAAGCCTCTTTCTTGAAAACATAATGTACAACTGTGGGATTTCATACGCTGCTTATGAGAGGTATCCTTCCAGCACTGGTATATGCTGACAGTACTAATCAGATGTGCTTTTCATCCTTAGGAGGTCTGAAAGGTTGTTGCTATAAAGGAAACCTCCCAGATTTTCTATCATTTCCCCTTTTTAACCTAAGCAGCCACTCACTGTTTCTAAATCAAAACAATAATATTTGCTATGGCTGTCTGGGGAAACTTGTATATTTACACATATGTGGTCTCAAATAGAATTAATATATCTCTGTATGGATGTTGTAAATGTAAATGTATAAACACCATTTTGCTTTCTCAGTTGGATTTATGAGGCTTCTTTCTTTTATTAGATTCCAGATGGAGCCAAGACATCCAGATGCTGGGATGCAGGAGTGGGGCTGAACATATGTTGTTATATATTAACTGTCCTGTAAAATGGAACTACCTTTGAATGAAGAACTGTTTATTTCACAAGTTACCCTCCCCCGGGGTGGGGGCCCCCCCCCCCCCCAAAAAAAAAAAAAAAGTCAGCAAAATCCAACATCTTTCAAATTCTTGTTCTACCTTGGTATAAACCAAAATATAGAAGTATCAGGTAGAGGATGCAATCTCCTGACATTAAAGTAGTGCTGCAAGGGTCATCCGAAGATGGGAGAAGGGGAAATGACAGAATACCAGTAAGAGAAAGGGGCTTTCCACCAGCCATTTTTGGAGACAAAATCAGAGTCTTGAAAGTAAGCTTTGGGAAAAGAAGAATTCTGTATTTTGCAGGGGACTCTGACTGCAATATCCCCAAATACCTGGAGGAAACAGGGAAATAGAGCTGCATTGTACTATCTTGCAATAAATTTCTCTGCTTTTATAAAGGATGATTTATTTAGTAACACTGTATTTCTGAAGGACAATGTGATAAAGACCCAGTGAGGAAAGAAATATTTCAATTGCTGGGAGTCCTGGCAGTGGGGACTTTAGGACTGCCCTTGGTAAATGAGCTGCTGGGTGTTGTTTTCAGTAAAGGGAGTTGCTTAAACAAATGAATTAAGAGGTGAGAGGAAGACATAAAACCTTCTGTCTTTGAAAACAAGATGACCCAAAGCAGTTGGATCATAGATCTGAACACAGCATGCCCAAGGAAAGGATGCTTCTTTGCATGAACGTTGCCCATAAAGAAACAGGCTCTTAATCTCCATCTCATTACTGTAAAGGCTAGAGGAAGCTAGAGGTGAAATATTATCCTTCTATCTCCTTCTCATTTGGCAAGCTGCTAAAATGTAGCTGCTCTCCAGAAGAGCAGTCTTCTGAGCAGCATAAATGCTCTCTCGGTACAAGAAGTCAGCAATCCAGCTGCTGCTCAGGGTGTCTTCAAAATGAAGCATTTCCTTTTTTTTCCTTTATTTATTTTTACTGTGAGCATTATTCTCTCTCCTGATATGTTACCTATGCTAAGCCTATGGGGATTATTTCATTTCAAACCACAGTAAAATACTGTGAATTGTGTTCTAACAGTGAGGTATATGAGTGCCTGCGACAAGCCTGGCCTCATGGCCACCTTCTCTAGAGTCATATGCCAGCAAAACTACTATCCAAGTCTTGTATATTTGCCAGATTCAGGCAGCTGAAAGCTGTTTAAAAGCCCCTTTCTTTAGGGTGGGCTAAAGTTAAAGTTGCCAACAGTGTTTTGGAATTACATTATAAACTGAGCTATACATTGGTTGCATAGTGTGAGAGAGGTAAGCATGTAGCATCCTGTGGCCTAACACAATACCCTGTTTCTCAAGTTGGAGTGCAAGCCCCACGCCACAAAATTCTTACCTCGTGGTCACATCCATGGGAGCCTGACATAAGTGCTGAATGGCACCTATTGCAGTCAGAGCCCTCAGCTCCAAGAAGACATCCAGAGAAGGGAAAGCCCAGCTCTTGCATAGCACTTAGGGCTTATGATTTTTGTCCCAAAGTATGGTCCTGTTCTGAGGTAGCCACAAAGGGAAGGGACAGGAAAGGTCTGTCACCCACCACATGTGCAGCATGCATACCCTTAAGGTTCTTTTTCTTGAGAACTGAGATTTACTCAGCCCCGTGCACTTGTAGAGATGCTTTGCTACCAGCAGGCAGGGAAATGACCCACCCATAGAGGCTTCTTCTGCAGAATGAGGAAATACAATAACTTGCTGAACTACCAAGATATTGGTCCAGAAAGCAAAGCAAAGGATGGATCCTGACCTTAACAAAATATTTAACCAACAAACCAAACCAAACAAACAAACAAACAAACAAAAGTTTCTCTGCTTTGTGAAGGGGCAAAATTGTTGGATTAATTTCCTCTGAAGTTTTTGCTTAGGAAAAGGGATTTTTTTCTTCTTTTAGAAAAGAGCTATAAAAGAATTATGAGTTGAATATCCTCACCTAAATCTTTTCCTCTCTGGGCCAAATTTCATGCATAGTTGATTCTGACCCAGATGGATATTTTCCATGTCTCCTAGCTCATCAGCACTTCTGCTGCTGAATATGCAATTCAATTCACAAAAGGCAAAATTCCTTCTCAGTTATCTTCTATTTGTAGCTTATCAGCTTATCCCTCAGCTCTGAATATATTCAGATTATGGTCCACATATGGGCAAATAACAAGCTCACTGATGGCTTCAGGAGAAATCACTAGTGACAACAGGCACTGGGAGTCTTTCAGTCTATGGCACCTGATACATCTCTGAACCAGATATGCAGTTACTAAAGGCCTTGAAATTCCAGACACTCTTTGTGGTGACTGTTTTTATCCTGTCACTTATGAAAAGTTACTTATTAATTCTGAGACATATCCTGCCTTGGGCAGAAAAGATCATTAATGGGGAGACACAAGCTGTTCTTCACAAATGTTAATAGGATCTGAGAGGGGATATTCAAAATGGACATGGAAATAGCCCTGAGAGCTTCAGTACAGGAAGGGACAAAGTTCAAAATGTGTTACAATTAAAACTCTCCTCAGGATCGCACCTATGGAGAAGCTGCTATTTGCAGCCCTTCCAATCTGTGTGGTGATGTCCAGGCTAACATTAAAAGAGAGCACAGCAGGAGGAAACCAGTACCATCATATCTGGGATGACCATCACAACAAGGACATCACCACGGACATAATTTACCATATTCCTCCTACACGAGGGCTCTGAAGGCTGAGAACACACTCATAATTTCTGAGTTTAATGTCAGCTCATGAAGATGATGATGTCACCACAACTTCTGAGAGCTATTTACAGTGTATTTATTTACTCTTTTTCACAAGGAATATTCCACAGCAAAAGCAGAGACACAGGCTAAGAGGGAAACTAGAAGCCTATCATGACATAACTGTACACATTTTTTTTTTTACTTTTTGAGCTGTGTTGTTCTCCTACTTTCAAGTTACTGAGAGCTCAAACAATAATATTTTTCCAACAGGCAAAGGACTCACTATGCAGTCAGAAATTCCTCCTGTTTGAATAGTGTATCCAGGCCTCCACCAACTTTTGACAAAAGCTCTTTCAAGTTACTGCCTTCCTAATACCAAAATCCACTTGTTTAATGAAAATGTTTATTTTAAAATAGTTGGGGTTGCCATGAGACACTTCATGAAACCAGCTTCTGATTATATTGAAAAATAGGAAAAGTAAAACAGTGTTTTACAGAGAAAGCCATGTGTGTATTTAGGAAGTGATTCAAAGCCCATGGCTCAGCTTGCTGTTGTGGTAAAGGTGCCACTTCTTGCTTCAGAGCAGAGCTGAACTGCCATGTGAGCTTCCAGCTCAGCAGAAAAGAGGTGTTCACAGCCTTCTGGGAAGGCCTGGCACTTTGGCTAAGACCCTGCCTTGTTTTTCTCACTGTTGCCTGCGCATTATCCATATTGCACTTTGTAGAGTCTCATTGTAAACATCAGCACAGAATTTAGGATATGGACTGTGCAGCCTCATGCATTGCCCTGGTACAGATGGCAAGATGCATAGAACAGCACAGTGTGACCACATTTTAAGCTGGGATGATTCAACGTGTCTCCTTCAGGCAAGCAACTCTTCCCTACAGGTAGCTTGAGTAGCTCAGCCAAGCTCCAGATGAAGGACAAGGAAGGAAGGTCCTCAGCACTGCTGCTGGGCTGGAGTTGCAACACAACTTCTCTGTGATTGCTAAGCACAAGTCCTCTTTGTTCATTCAGTGGTATGGGCTTCTTTTTTCTATACAGCTGTTATTTTTCAAAATGTACAAGTATATTGAGGAAACAGACCCCAAAGCCTGTTCTTAGACAAAGAACCATTGCACTAGAGCAGGGCTAGGGCAGCAAGCTCCTGCTGTCCCCTGGGTGCAGTGTCAGCACTGTTTACAGGATGGCCCAGAGATGTCCTCACAAGCTTCTGTCAGGGCAGTAGTCATCACCTGGGCGTGTCTGGGTCCCAGCTTCTGCCTGTGTAATGGGGATGATGGCACTTCCCTGGGAGGCTATGAGAATGTGGCCATTAACGACAGGGAGACAGGAGATTATGTGGTTTTAGCCCTGCCAAAGATACTCTTTTCAGTGACTGCAAGGTTTGTTGATTCTAGTGCAGGATTTAGAGCCTTAAGCCTTCACTGCCTTGCTAAGAAAAAGGCAGTTTTACCTCTAAGTGGCTCACAGGCATCTCCAGTGCAATAACAGGGATGCTTTCAGCAGCAGAGCGTGCCTCTGCCTCCATCTGGGTTTTGATGGCTCACATGTGTGAGCTATCCTAAATTACAACCTCAGAAGCAGGATGTTGGGAAGAAACCCTTGTTCAGATTTAGAGCAATGTTCAGCAGTAAAAGCAAGTTATTCATGCTTTTCTTCTCTACCCTCCCCTCCTTCCCTTTTTCTCTCCACTTACATATGCAAATGTGGCAGATAGCTCCAGGTCTTATCGTTGCTGGTCAGCATTCCACCCTCCCTAATTACACTTGCAATGAAAAATGATGTCAGCTGGCAAGGAATGCATCAGTGGCCATACGACTAAGCATGTTCATCTACCAAATTTATCAGCCATACCAACCCACTGGGGAATTCCAGGTCTGAATCAAGATGAGGTCTGAGCTATCTGTTCTCAGAGGGTGTCCTTCCATAGATCTCTTGTCTATGACATGGTTAATCTGTAAGGAAATGAACGACTTCATTTTCTAGGACTGGTATTCCTGTACCTTTCAGAAGCATTATGTTGCTAGAAGAAAATAAATGGATGAGACCGAAAGTGCAACCCTTAATAACAACCCAGTCCAAGCCAAACAGGAATCCAAAGAAACTTCTCTGCTGAGCTACATCTTGCACAGGAGCATTTCAGTAGCTCCCTAGCATGCTGGTACACTCGGTTTTCTATTTATTCTTGCCTAGAAACCCGCAAACGTCAAAGCTTATGTTGCTGTGTGTATTTCTAGATGAGAACAGCTCTTCCTGCAGACTAGTACAACTGCAAGGTAAAATAAATTATTGTTTCAGCTGGCTGAGAAAGGAAAGCATGGGTCCATATAATACAATGCATCTCCATAGTTCTGCTTTCATTTCTATACAGAGCTTTTCACATTTTAAGGTTAAGCATAATGGAAGAAATCCTTCCTCCACCAAAATTAATGACACAAGTCTCAGACTCCTTCAGATCCAGAATCTCACCCTAGATTTAAACTTACATTCGCTCCATCAGATGCATTATTTCTCCTTTCTCACAGAAAGCATTACCTTTCAGAGTCCTGTTTGTTGGAGATATGACACAGGTTCAAAGACATCTTTGTCAGTGCCCTAAAACCAAACAACATGGCAAATACCTTGTACAGCTGTAAATGCTCTTCTGTGGCACAGAAATATATAAATAATGTGATATTGCTGATTATCTGCTCTACTTGGAAAAATCTAAAAGTGATAAAAATAAGTGGAGTTTCATTCTGTTTAAGAAAATTACTAAACTTATTAACCATTATATTTACATTTTGTCATCTTGCCTTGAAAGAAAGAAAAAATAATTATCTGAGCATGTCAGAAGCATAGACTGAGTTTCAGATGCAATTATAATTTAAATCTGAATTTCATTCTTCATCATGACTCTTCTCTTTTAAATTTTGATTTAAAAAAAAAAAAAAAAAGGAAAAATAGTCTCCTCCTGCTTCTGAACCACATGCAATGAATTCCCAGATGACTAAATGTCCTTGCAAGTGTGTTTTTACTTTGTGTTTGTTTAAGTTAGGTGGCTAAGAAAAGAAACAGTTGAAGATATGTGAAATGTAGCTCCATCCATGCCAGAAATGCTCTAGCTGGGCGTGCCAGATAGGTGGAGGTAACATTCGGCAGGTACTTTGCCAAACAGGCCCCCTCCTACCTGCACAGCTGGTTCATATGTGGCTTCCCAGAGAAGACCCGTCCATTGCCATGTGTGTTAACCCAGCACACTTTGGCTTGGGGTGTCCAGAGAAGCACGTGCCAGGAAAGGGATTGATGTTCATGGTCACAGACTGGAGTCACAAAAGGAGTCAGATCCTATTGTGGCCTGGAGGACTTTCTCCACACCAATGTACCTACTCACATGAACAGTTTTAGAAAGTTTTCGTTTTCCATTGTAATTATTCCCAAAACAAAAGAGAAATAATGATACAAACCTGACACAGCTGTGTCTTCACTGAGGTCTGTATGAATAGGAATATTTTGAGTGATGAATCACCCCAGTTGTGTTGCTACGCCTTTCACGTGCAGAACAAGACAATGTATTTAACACAGAAACTTTTAATTTGGGACCATTAAGCTAATTTCCATTAGAAGACTAAGCAAATTAACATTTATTTTCCTCCTTTCTATTTGGCTCCTGCTTTTTCTTTTTGTTTTGATTTTTTTTTTGTTTGTTTGTTAGTTTGATGTTTTAGAAGGGTCGTGGCTGGGGAAGCGAGAACTTGGCTTGATTTAAAATGTAAATGCAATTCTATCAATCTTTCCCTCTGCTAATAGGCTGCCTGGGCGTTTTAAGGGCATATAGTGAAAAGGAAACTGTGACTGCTAAAGAAAAGCCAGCCCCCTGCTGTTCCTGTTCATATTTATTTCACAATCAGCCCATTGAAATGGTGTGATTCACACTCTGATGCTGTCGTTGTCTAGCTGGCAAAGTCACTGGTGAATTTAAAGTTTCCCAAGCTGAAATCCAAGCAAACTGCATCTGGGGCAAAAAGCAATCTTATCAGCAATGAGAACTAGTGAGTCACTACAGTGATCTCTCTTGCTGAGAGCTGAGGCTACCCTTGCAAATGAGAAGCTCTTGTGAAATAAGAAGGTCTCTTCAAAAAACTGTGAGAAACGTGTTGCTTTTGAAATGTAAAGTGTCCTTCTGATATACATATACATAGAGTATACAAGAGTAAAGTCATGCTAAAGTTTGCAGAGGTAATTTAAATGTTCTTTGTTACAACATTGTTCCTGGAGAGAAATAGCCCCAATATGGTGAAAGCATGTGTGAGTGCTCAAGAGGAGAAAAGGCTGCCCAGTTCTCCAATAATCTTGTGTAAATATTAAGGAAAACCCCGATCTGTTTACCTTAAATTATCCAGAGTTAATGTATTCATCATCTACCTCATCATGATCAAGCAGTTTGCATGAAATAATGACTTCCTGGTTACACAAAAACTACATGGTCAAAAGTATTATCTTTACTATATTAATTATAAGCTATCTTTGTGACATATATTACCATATACCCTACTACTGACTTAGCTTAAAAACAACAACAACAACAACAAAATAGGAGCCAGTATCAATGTAGAAGATCAGAATATCCTAAGGAAAAAAATAAAGATCAGTAAAGACTGAATTAAAGGAAAAATTAAATCCAACATTGTTATGTGTTTGGCTATATGCTTTTTGCATAAAGTTTTTCCTGTAATGCAAGAGCTCATAATCTGGCAATGGTAGAGGATTAAAAAAAAAAAAAAAAAAAAAAAAAGTTGCTTACTATAGTATATTTACTTATTATGCATAGGATGACTACTATAAGCTACAAAATCAGAATTGCAATGAAAAAGATGAGTATAACCTTAGAATAGGTCAAAAGTTTTGTATCAAGCAGGGACAGGGATATTGTCACTGTTGTAGAAGCAGGGGCTGCTCATCTGCGATGTTGTACACACTTGACTACCTGAGGTCAAGGAAGAATTCAAACTGCTGGGGATGGCAGAAAGAAGAGAGAGAATATTCAGTGAATGGAAAAGATGGGCCAACATGGGTATCTTTCTCTTCTACCTCCCTTTCCTTGATACCCCATTATTTTTCCAATGTTTAGGTCTTTACCCTGCTCTCTTGATGAAGCTGGCTGTGGGCTCCTTGGCTTGGGGCATTCAAACCCCATCCTAGCCTCCCTTATAGTCCATTTTTCCACAGCTGCCACATGGAAGTTTTGTAATAGGGATAGAAAGGGAGGTGCTCCCTTAGACAGCCTCACATATATACATCCACATTGCTCTTAAGTGTAGAAATTCAGGTACACAAGGCCTGCAAAGCCAGGAAAGCTGGAAGCTCTGCTGCTGTGCTAGTTTGAGTTTGGCACTGCCTCGAGTGCTGACCAGTAGACATCAATTTGGCTGATAAGAGAACTGAACCTCCAGAGGCATAAAGCAATCATCCATGGTCTTCTAAGAGAAATCTCACACCTGCCTGAAACAGAGTCTGAGGCCTCCGTGTCCAGCCCAGAGAAGGATCTGGTAATGCACTGACCAGAGAATTATGTTTGCCCTGCTGGAACCTAGTCTGAATACAGCATTAAACCGTTGCACAAGCGACTGTACACAGCTACACTGTGCTCTCAGAAAGGGTGGGCTTGCTCCCGGGGAATGTGAGAAGCACATGTACAGGCAGCACAGCAGCTGCCACACCAAAAAGCACGTTCAGAACATCAACCCATTTAATTCATTAATTGTACACTAACAAAAAGGTTGGCATCAACTTTGTTCACATCAAAAAGACACAGTTTCAATTCTTCCTATTGCATAATTTAGGTACATGCGCTTCTGTAATAAAACAATGTGCCGGGCAGAGAATGATAGCATTGTCTGGACCACTTTCACTCTGACACCAAAGAGAAACGGAGCGAATAGAGTCAAAGAAACCAAACAACATTCAGGGAAGTATGAAAGTGATCAAAGCCGACTCTTTGATTCTGCTTTACACACTTATGAAAGAAGAGTTATGTTTCCAAACACAGTGTGTCAGTTCCTGATGCCAATAAACTGTCTTGGTTTAGCTTTATACTTTGATAGGAGCAAGAACAATGACAACAAAATCTTTAGGGAGATTGCCTAAGCCTTGCTATCGACTATTGAACTTGCTAGGAGAAGGCTAAATGCATTTGTTACTCTCTGGGGATGCTGAGTCCTCACTGAGAGAGGCCTTGTGTCTGGCCTGGGTAGCCCTGAAGAGGAATCAGCATTTGCAAGCATGAGGAAAAGCCCCAAGCTGATCTTTTTCTTCATCTGTATTTAATACACCTCCTTGTTAACAGACCAAACCTCAGGGGAAGAGAGCGACTTACAAAGCATGTGGAACATGTTTAAATAGTGGTTTGGAAAAGGTGCCTGATCATAGCCTTTTTATAGCTAGAAAATATTGATTATTTTCTTGTATTTATTTCCCATTCTTTTCCAAAAGACACAAGCAGGGTTTCAGGGCTTCTGATCTATATGCACTAGAGTAAAACACTATTTTTTGGTGTTATAATTTGACCATTAATGATGTCAAGCATTAACCTTTTTTTATACCCTAGCAGAATGTACTTCTTTTCTGTCTTTGTCAAATCTGATTTTCTCTCCATGCTGCAGCACTGTGAAGTACAAGCTGCCCACAGGGAGGTATTTTGTTTAGCTTCGCAGACACATTCCTTCAGGAAATATTGAAGCCAAACTACACACACCCCTACGCACACACAGGAACCGTATTAGAAGAATTCAAACCTTGAACAGGAAACAAACAGCACTGGGCCTGGGGTCTGAACTTCAGAGCATGTTGGATTGTGTTTTTCATATTTTTCTTTGTTTTTACTAGCTGAGGCAATGGACCAACACAGGCACTTTCTCAGCATGGAGAGCAATGCACAAAGACACTCTCTGGCCATGTCAGAGCTAAAAAAAAAAAAAAAAAAAAAAAAAAAATTGCATATGCAACACTTATTTGTTTTCCTCATGCATGAGACAGACATGGCCAGCAGTAATTGTTAATATGAACTAGAATTAAAAAATGCTGAAGATTTTCTGCGATGTGAACATCCAACATGTGACTGGTGGAAAACTGGTGCAAGATGGGAAACGAGAGAATAAATAGTTGTGTGTTTATTCGTTTAAACAATGTTTTCTTTTTGCTCACTGAAAGTAGAACTAAGAGAAAAGTCAACCTAAAAGTACAACAGATATGGTAAAATGATTACAACTATCAGAGTCTGGCCTACTCCTAGGCCAGAGCTGCTCTTAAACTGAATGTCCTTCTAGCATTTTACTTTCTAAACTTTGTTTAACTCTTATTTATGTATTTATCTTTTTATTTATTCAACTTTTATTTATTTAACTTTTTATTTATTCAACTTCATTTTGTGGGTTTTGACCACAGGAAGGAAAGACAAGAAAGACTTGTGGGCTGGACACAGACAGCTTGGATGAACAAATGTGAGGACAAACGATGACACATGGTTTTGCAACCAGTCCCAGTGATGGCCTTCCCACCTCTGCTGTCCAAGCAAGGCCTGTGAGGACCTCTCCTTATGCCTGGAAGTGTCAGGACAGTCCTCCTTGCTGCTCTCTCCACTAACAGACTCAAGGGGCAGCAGAGCAGAGGAAGAGCCAGAAGGTCCTGTCTTCAATGGCCACTAAAGAGGGGGGACACACTGTATGTCTTTATTTTACCCATCATTCACGTTCTCCCTCTGGCTGAGAGCTTTGCTTCTTTTAAGACACATTTTTGGAAAATAAGCCTTTGTGACTTTGGTAAAACAAATAGGTAGCAGAAGAGAGGGAAGGACTATGCCTGTGTTGAACATTCAAATTTTTATTAGTAAACAATTCTAATAATTAGACAGCAGATACTTAAAAACTAGGGTAAGACTAATGTGAATGAAGATGCTTCTTTCCCCTAGGATTGTTCTGCTGCTTAAACTGGCTTTAAACAGTAGGTGTGAGAATTGTTTTCTTGGAAGAAACACAAGCTAATTTTGGATTAGGCTGCTGGTACTGAGAGATTCTTCACATAGAGCTGGTGAAATTGCTTGAATTTCCAGTGCAACACATGAAGGAGTTTCAGCTGTGTCAGAGAACAGAATCTGATGTTGTGATGTTGACTTTTTTTTTTTTTTAAAAAAAAAAAAAAAAGAATTCACTGGTTAAAAGAAGACTGTTCTTTGGGGGGAACCAAAGGCCCACATCCAGTTACACCAACATGAATTTAGACATACTACTGAATTCAGTAAAAGTACCCTTTTCTATAAAACCATATGCAAGCATGTGTCTACAGCATAGGTGGTAGGAAAAACTACCCAGAAAACACTGTGGACAAATACTTACATGCAACTGCCTAGTCAAGCAAGTTATGCTATGGTTGAATCTGTGTTGGAGATTTTACTGAATAATTCAGAGTCATCTTTAATAAACCATGTGGCCATTGGCCCTCCTGAAATATACATGCCTTAGGGGATGTAAGGAATGTAATGATTTTTTGCTTTTTTATGTTTATGCGTACTTTATTTTCTTAATTCCTTTAGTCTTTTGGCTCACAGCCTCAAGCAAGGGAATGAAGCATAGTGTTAATATAATTTACTGGAAGATGTTTGAAGCACAGAATAAGACATTAAATGTGATTATCTCCTATGCTGCTGAGAGTTTGAGACTAATTTCCAAATGACATATGTTGTTACCACTACTATGGATTACAGCTTAGGGGCCAAAGTCATAGATCAAGACACCCACTGAGATAGAAGCTGTGCAAACATGTGGCAAAAAGATGATCTCTGGGTTGGAGAACTTTGCTGTAACCTCTGTACACTTTGTTCAACCTACTGTCATTTTTCTCCCAAGATTATTTTCTTACATCAATTAATAGCAATAGATTTTCCTTGTCTGGAAATTGCACGCCTTGCTTACTATTTGTTTCATGAAATCAATAAGTGAAAAATGTCTGTGTTAACATGGTAGATTCCTCACTCTTGCATCTACTGGCATCAATGAATCATTCCGACTTCAAATAGCAGATTTAGAATGTAATCAAATATCTCTCCTTTCCAAGACAGCTTTGTTCCCCACACTGTGTTCCTGAGTGTTTTACCTCTTCTGGTGTTAATCATTCGCACAGGCAGTTCACAAACCTCTGAAAAAGTCTGTATCTGGTTTGGGTGCTGTTGTTCAAGGTTAAAAATATATATATATATTTTTTTACATACTTAGGGCACTTGGGCTGGCCAGCTTTTCCTCCAACAGTTTTTAGAAGTACAAATGCTGCTTATGTAATTTATTTTATCTGCCAACATTTAAACAGCACATTCACTGTGTCAGTGTTTCTGAACAGTTTCTCCTGTTGGGGTCTAAACCTGAAAAGCAAATCCTTCAATGCTAGTACCTCTTTGACACCTGGCCCAGAGAAGAGAGAGCTGTTTCAGAACCCAAATGCAGCACTTAGCTGTCTTGCCTCAGCTCATGTATTCAGCTTCAGAAAGTCCTAGCTCAGTCTGTGCTGTTGGCAAGCTGTCACACTGTTGTCCATCATACTGGTATATTAGAAGAGGCTTGTCGGGCACTGGAATTTTTGTCCAATGCCAGCCACTGGACTGTGCATGCCACATACTTGACAAAAAATAATTTCTCTGTGGTGGCCTCTATCTTGATGGCACTGACGACTGAAGAGGAAAAGTTGTGAGCTGGTGCTTTGCCGAGTTACCCTGAGAAGCCTGAGGGCACAGGGAAGTGGGAGAGCACAGAAAGAACTGGGAGAGAGGAATCACACTGGTGACCAAGTACTGCATGAATACAGCAAGTAAACACTAGGCAAACATTCAACACTGCCTAAAGAAAATACATAATATTTTTGGCAAGTGAGTAAATGATTGCCCAAAATACGGGGAAAAAATATACTACCGCATTCTTTTAATTCTTTTAAGTCTTAACCATGCACAACCCCACTGCTTTAGAATTTATGTATTCTGTAACTGAACATACCTTAGCTCACTTGGTAACAGGTAGTGAGCTAGGTAGCAGGTTCAGGCAGCATGTAAATAAAAGGCAAGAATAAATTAGCTGATTGTTTCTTATATTGTATCATTTGTTACTATGATTTATATGAATCTGACCATTTTTCTTTCCTGTCTTCTGGCCTAATAATTTTCAGTGATCAGCTGAGACCAAACTGCTTTGAAACCAGTTGAGAAGCCTGATTGCCAGACTTTTTGAAAAATGGGATATTTGGAATGCTTTTGTTCTGGATTTCAAGATGACATTTTCTAGCAAAACTACTGGTATGGTTGTTAGTGTCTGTGTCAGAGAAGTGTTTGAGGACTCCAGTGAGGTAGGCACTGAGTACTTAGTGATGTGAAGAGATCAGAGGGAATATGGAGAGAAAAGGAACAGCAAATGTTATGTGGAAGATCAGTGAGAACACAGGCAGTGTTTATTGGTTCTCAAATTATTGCCAGACCCTATAAACTGCAGTGCATCTATGGGGCTGAAGTGGTTTTGGCACTCTTGCTGCAACTCTGTCTTCAGGTGGGGAGCCTGATGGAAACCACCAGGACTTGTGCAAAATCCCCATTTGTGAACACACTCAAAAATACTTTCCTTGCCTGAAATAAGCCCCACTGACTGATGCAAGAAAAGGTCACTATTGGGCTCATAGCAGGAACAGTTTATATAAACAAACATGCCTTGCCACCAACATAATTTTACCTTAGCATTTTCCCTTCTATGCTTTTTCCCCCTGCGAGGGCTGTCGTCCGATCTATTGAAGATTCCCGTAATTTCAGCAGTAAACCACAGCAGGCTCCTTTCAATCAACAGTAGCAGCGTCACAGCAAGCAACACAAGTAACACGTTTCCCTCCAAGCAAGCATGCTCTGACTTCATTCAGGCACACAAATGTGTTTCAAATCCCAAATCACCATCTCCCAGCCCAGCAAGACAAAGGCTGCAAACTGAGTTGAGACAAAACAGATAAGCAAGTTGAAACATTTTTTTCATTTTTTTTTTTTTCCTGCAGAAAAATAACCCAAATGTTTGTACTTTGCCTACCTGTGGCAACCTCTGCTCCTTCCCATGGTCCTGCTGCAGTGTTTCTCCTCTCTGGGCAGAGGCCCATGTTGTGGGAAACACGATTGTCCTCTGACGGGAAGTTGAGAATTCCTCACATTTCTCAGGAGATATGAAGAGACTGACTTTTGGGGACCTTCGTACCAAAAGAAACAGCCTTGAAAAGCTGCTTTCATTGATATTAATCAAATTTTATCTTCCAAGCAATGGAGGAAGAAACCATGGTTTCTCTGCCCTTATTTCTTTAGCTTCCAGTTCACTATTAGCATAATTGCTGTAGCCTTGTTTTACAGCTGAAGGCACAATGGGGCATTCATTGTACAGACAGAGAGACAGAGTAGATGCTGCAGGTGGTTGTTACTTCTGAGCATTGGTGTTTGCTGAGCAATGAGACCATTAGTAACTTCCTGCTATTAAATGCTTGCTGAGAAGCAGAAGAGACAGCCATTTTCATATGCACCCCCAAAAAGGTACTGCAAGAAGCTGGTGCCATATCTAGGGGTCTAGTAGGATTTATAATTGTCCATGAATGCTATTAGTCTCACAAACGCATCCTGAAGCTATTTAAAGATATTATACTTAAAAAGAGGTAAAATCACAAACTCATACAAAAATATCACATTACATCATGCCACCAGATGTTGAAAATATTTTAGAATATAGACCTGCACTGCATTTCCTCCTTTCTTGTTTATAGAAGGGTGTAGAAAGATAAAAAAAAAAGAATGTAAGAAAACACATGAAATATGTAGAACATAAAGGGTGATAAGGACAATGTGAAGGTTGCAGTAGGTCTGAAGAATAATAAATCTGGAGAAGTTTGTCATCAGTCTAATTTTTATATCAGAGCAGGAGAAACTCGTCATGAGCCCATTCTGTATTGGGCATTTTTTCCTCTTCTGTCCTGACAGATTGCCTCCTGAAGAATTGGAAGAATATGTGATATATAAAATGATACTTAAGCAGACTAGTATTATTTAAAAGTTTAATTGCTTTTTAATTTTAAAATGTATTTTAAAATGTTTAAATTATCTTTAAACAAAAGCATAATTACCATGTGAATTAAAATTGACATTAGTTTGCTTATTTAAAATGTCATCACAGATTTCTCAAACAAAAACAATGTTATTGTATCTAAATAATTTCTTTACATAATAAGGTCTTATGACAGCATCAAATCAATGGAATCTACAGGGCTGCAAACACTGGAGATCTTAGAAAACCACAGATGTGATGGACATAACTGATTTTCCACTTCTGCTCTGACTATACTGTGTGGAAAAAATTCCTTCCCCTTACTAACTAAGCATGACTATTCTAAACTGTGTGTCCAATTGTACTCTAATGAGAAAAAAAAAAAAATCAGTTGTGAATGTATGTTATCCTGCAGGTTTATCTTCAGGGGTCAGGTTCATTTCTCACAGCTGACGGGTTGCTAAAGTCAGCTGATGGATACAGATATAGTCTGCTTGTGGCCTGCATATATAGACTGTACTGAAGACATTCAAAAGGTTGCTGCTCATGGTTCTTCTATGCGATTTTCTGTTTGAACAATTTTTTGAATACAATTTGAGATAATCATGGAATGTAACACAGAACCAAATGCTGACTGGTCTGTATATACTAGAGACTCCACCAACTTGTTTTTCCATAAGCTGTGTTTTGGGATTTTTTTTTTTTCAAGAAGGAAGAAAGAAAGAAAGAACAAGTACTTTTCCACAGTCAGCCCACTGATATGCTGCTGCATGTCTATGATATAACGGCAGAAATTTCAGTGGAGGACAAAAAAACAAAACCAAAAACAACCAAAAATAAACAACAACAAAACACAACACAGGAAACAGGGGCTAAAACCTCTTTGAAGACAGGCAGTAAGAAGCCTGGAGACATCTTCTGTATCTGTATTAGCAGCTGGTGCAGGGCAGACCCAATGTAAACTGCAAGGTGCCATATACATAACTCCTGCTAGTTTTACCAGGTGCAGTTAACTTATTTTTCATTTTCCAAAACCATGTGTCTCTCAAGCACTAGTAGGCCTGACTCCCAAAGCATGTTTAAGACTATCCCTCCTACCTTGTCTCTTTTGCCATCCTATTGCATTGATTATGCTTTAGTGTGCATGTGTTAAAAATGAATGTGCAGCAAATCTCTTTCTAAGGGAGAGAGATGTGATTAAATCTGACTGGTAAAACAAACAAACCAGAGGAAAATATACAGCTCTTAGACATCTTTCTGTCAGCTACAGTCTTGTAGCTTTTTTTCTAAAAATTATTATAAAGTGTTTTCTAGGCAATTAAGGTAGTGGAAAATGGTAAAATTATTAATTTCTAGAACACTTATAAAATTTGGGGTTCTCATCCATACTGCTCAGCAGACACACAGCAACCCTCAAACTCTGTCTAAAGGTTCTGTAAATTTGAATATGAATTTTGCCCCTTTGGTGCAAGCTTAAACAATTCATGAACACATCTGTCAAGGCTTTACTCCACCCTGACAAATTTTAGCAAATAGCTTTAATGGGATATTCAGCAAATAATGGTTTTACTTATTGGACAAATCTAATTAAATTTGATAACATTTCCTTCAGGTGCCACTTTTGTGAAATATTGATTTTTCTTTCTTTTATTGCTCAGCTCTTGGTGTACAAAATCATCATGGCCCAGTACAAAACCCCTTGGACAAAACTCAAATAACATGGGCTTTCTATGTGACCTTCAGCAAGTGATTTATTTTTTCAAATTATGAGCTTATATTTTCTTATCCGTGAATTGAAAATTTATATATTGAGCTGTGTTAGTGCTTTATGTCCAAATTAAAGGAAGGAGGGAAGGAAGGAAGAAAGGAAGGAAGAGAGAGAGAGAGAAAGAAAGAAAGGCAGAGAGAGAGAGAGAGAGAGAGAGAGAGAGAGAGAGAGAGAGAGAGAGAATGTGTGCTATAATCCTGAGAATAAAAGAAGCAAGAGAGCTGTAAGCCACCCCAAAACACCCTATTTGGTGTTTTGCTTTAATAGCCCAAATGTAATAGCTCTAAAAGAACAGCCTCTTAACTGTTCTGCTAAGTAGGACTCTTCATCACTTGAGCTACTTTCTGAGTTCTTGAAAGGCACTACAGGCTAGGAAAGATTGGGAAGTCTATAATTTTACATCAATCAATACTACTGATAAATTGCCAGTCACAAGAAAGGATGTGACAAAATACAATAGGACTGGCTATTAACAGAGAATCCCCAATGTACCAGATATAGCTTTATTACATGAAGAAGGGAAGAAAGAAATTGTTAAGCAGTAAAGCTTATTAAACAGCTAAGATTGAGGGGAACATAAACTACATGAGGCCAGTATGGGTTGTGAAAGAGAGCAGCTGGGCTGTTTCACTGCAGGAAAATGGTTGCAGCTCAGAGCAGCAGGGCACCCAGAACAGACTGCTCAAGGAAGCACTGGTCTAATCTGACCTCTTTTTACTGTGGGGAGAGGCAGGAGGTATGATGGGTTACTGATAGGTTCTTTTAGCATTTATTCTGGGAACAAGCCAATGTGTTGTTCAGGAGACATTTAGATGCTGTATATGTCTTGTCTGCTCTTGCATTGTCCAGTTCTTCTCCAGAAACACATACTCTTCCCAACCTGTCCGTGGAATGAGTTTGCCTCCCTAAAGAAAGGGAAGATACTTCAGATGTTTCATTTGCCCATTCCTCAGCTGCAAGTACTCTGCTTTGAAAAAAAAAAAATGTACAAAAAAATCCCTGATGTAAAGACAACATGTGCAGTGGTCGCGAATCATGAGCAGCAGGAGTGGAACTTGGGAGTCCCTGGTCTCAGTTTCATGCCCATTTTGTCATGTTCAAGCACATGATGTTGCAGTAAATTGAACACAGTGAGGTCTTATGGTCTCTGAAGTCTTTTATCATATATGTTTTTACATCCTCAACTGGTTTCGAAAGATCCTGTGCTGACATCCCAAATATAAAACTACAGGCTATAACCAATACTTGTACAGACATAAAATGTCCTGCCCTGCTTCTTATTGATGTACCTACATGCAGTGCACACCAATAATCAGCATTTTATTTTATTTTATTTTATTTTATTTTATTTTATTTATTTTATTTTATTTTTGCTTAAAACTGCTAACATCTTGACCCTGCTCCAATTACAGAACAGACACAGAATTTTTCTTTTTCTTTCAGTGGTCTTCAAACCTTCAGTCATACCAAGGAAGGAACTTACAAAAAAACTTTCATCTTTTTACAAAAACAAACTTTGCCATCTTATTTCTGTGCTGAGGGAAATACATAATAAATACTAAACTGAATTTTACAAAAATGGGTAAAAGCTAGAAAAAAAATAAAAATGTTTCTATTTTTTAAGTGATTTCAGCTACATACTGCAGTAAAAATTGCTTAGAGGTTATCTGTGATTTAGTGTAACAGCATCAAATCATGAGATAGGCATAAAGGACCTGATCAGGCTATGACTAAAGCCAATTGCAAAAGCATGACTCGGTAGTAATATGTCTGAACTGGGGCCAACAGTTCTGGAGTTGCAGTCATTCCCGATATCTGATTCCAGTAACTTCAATTTCTCTTCACTCCTTGAATACACACAGGAAGTTGACTTAATTTCTACAGACAATTGCATTTTCTAAGAGACTTCAGTGATTTGAAGACTGTTTCTAGAGCTGATGCTGTCTGGAATTGTGTTTGCTGTGCATACAGGCAAAGTATTCAGTTTCCATTACTTGGCTAGTGTCACAGTATTGTATAGATAAAAGATGTGTGATAAGTAAGACTAAAACTTAGAAGTCTGAACCCAAAGCTCCTGCAATTTGGACCCCAATGTATCCAATTTACTACAGAATGTATTCTCCCCTCCTTAGCATTTTTGGGTTCTGTACAAAGAAATAGTTCTTGTTTCTAATACACCACTTTATGTAATGTATTGCAATGTATATTGTAATGCTGAGGTCAAGGCCTTCTGTGATTTCCCAAACTTAGCTCTCCAGGAAACCCCAAGTTTCTCCAGGAAGCCATGCAGCATGAGCACAGTGCATCTGCTAGAGGTGAGGAAGAAAGCAGTGATGTTTGTGACGCAGTGCTCTTAACCACTGTTGGCACTAGGCAGCTGAAACCCTTGCACTCTCTGGAACTTGTAAATGAAATGCAGGGTAGAAAAACTGGAATTATTCCATTGATCGACCAGAAATTTTGTTGCATCTGGGAGACTTTGACCCTTAGTGATTTTTTTGAGTCTGCTGGCATGCAATATTAGAACTCCATAAGATCAGTGAACCCTGGTGTTTTCAGCAGAAGCTTAGCTGGGATCAGACACTTTCATTCTCTCCTGAAACAAGTCTCAGTATACAGAAGGTCTCTGAGTAAAAGCTAAAGCTGTGCCGAGATCACACTGATGAAATGCAAGTGAAGCAGCTGGCTAGCAGCCTTTTATAAAACTTACTGAATGTTGGTCTCTCTGTAAAATGGAGGATGGGAGCAGACACACTCACAATCTGGACATGGGATTTGTTTCTGCACAACATGGCTACAAGTCTACTCCATACTCCATTAACTTTTCTAAGGGAAAGGTTCAAACCCCTCTAAGTCTTCCCACAAATGCATGCCTGGATGACCCATAGTGGGATTGGTTCAAAATCTGCTCAAACCTTCATTATGCTTTACATTTGTCTTGGGGATAGGAGTTAGGGCTGCTGGGGAAGGAGCAGTTGGGAGAGCAGTTTGGGAAGCCAAATGAATCCACTATTTTGCAAGGTCATAATTCTAGCAAAGTAAAGGGAGCTTTGATCTGTTCTCAGACCAATTCTTGTGCCTTGACACTTGTGTGAGCATACCAGGTGATGCCAATTAGATTCACTGTTGATCATGGTAAACCTCAATAAAACTACAGTGTTTTAACACCCTCCTGATAGAAACTTAGGAGAAATAATTTCTTTCAGAGTCACCCAGGGATGAAATAGGACTCCCTATTTCACCAGAGATGAAATAGGAAATTTACATAGGTTTTGACATTTCTTGGAAACAGCAACCCTGAATGACTGAAAGCTGTTGGTATCAATGTGTATTTCAGGTTCTTGTCTATTGCTGGCTTCTTTACTGAGTAATTCCAATACATAAATTTCCCAAAACACAAATGGTAAAGGGTAGAGGGCATGTTCCAACAGTGAACTACAGAAAAGATCAAAGTTTTCTTTCTGATATCAGTGTCTTCTGACTTTAATCACATCTTAGTGGGCTGAATAGGGTAGGGCAGCAGATGTGATTTGGAAGTAGTGTGGCAGCTTTAGCACTGCCCTAGCTGCCTCCTGGTAAGTGGTTATAGCAAGCTTAGTGTGCTCCAGTGCAAAGTGAAAGGAGTTGGTTTAAACCACAGGTCCTATTTTCATTCTGAATTGAGAACTTGACTACAATGGAATGTTTCTAACTCCTTAACCTGCTTATACTTTCTCCTGAGAACAAAGCTGACAACATCACCAGTTAGTAGTTCTTGGTGAACTGGAAAATCAGTAATATTTGTGCTCCTCTTTCACAGATTCCCACTTTAAAAATCCTACTTCCTCTTGATGAGCACGGCTGTGCTCTTTGTCTCTGCTATGTCAATAAGAACTTACAGCATCAACTCTGGCTCTTTTCAGGAAAGAAGCAAGCAGAGGTAACCAGCTCCATGTGGGGACCCTCCTGGTTTCCAAGAAAGGGACTATTTTTAACCCATCATCTTTCATTTTAAAATAGTCATAATCATAAAGATGAGATACTTTTTTTTAATGCCTCATTTGTTAACTCTGGGGTAGTATTCAAACTCCAGAATGTCAGTGTAAACACTCTGCAATTTACAAATATTAGCATATCTACGGGATATGCTTTGAAATCAAGAACCATAAGGTCACCCTGTAAGTCTCATCAGAAGCATTTTAATACAAAAGCTGTAATCACAGAATTACTGACTTTAAACTACTAAATTCCCTAAGGGAAGTTTTATAGTGCAAAGGAGTGTAATCATGTTGGATTTTCTTTATTGCTAACTCTGCATGGAGATCTGAAAAAAAAATAAATAAAAAAAATCACTATTAATCTAAGCCAGACAACATAGGTCTTAAATGAAAATGTAAAACAATGTCTTAGAATGATGTTCATACTGATTGCAGCTTCTGATTTACGGGAAAAAAAAAAAAAAAAAAAAAAAATGTCTACTAAAATGCCCTTTTTTCCTACTGTGTTTCTGCATATGCTATGCAGTGTTTATGTGCTAAAAATAAAACACCTTTTTAAGGTTAGAACTTGGTTTATCTCAAGCACCTGGTGATCTTTTAGGAGAGCAGATAAGTATGGGAATTTGGATTTGGTTCTGGTCTTCAAAGACTTACAAATTTTGATTTCTTGTAGCTTAGAAATCTCTGTTCCAGAAGAGTAAATAATGAATTATTCTGAAAAAAAAAAAAAAAAAAAAAAAAAAAAAACCAAAAAAACAGCCTTCAGAGAATTTTGTTGATACATATGTTGTTCTGACATGGGATTTCAGACTTATTTTTGATTTACAAAAGCAATTGGAAAAACATATGAGTAATTGTTCCTGAAGAATTGTTGCTAAATTTGGAGAAGATGCTGTGGTATTCAGATTGAGTAGCGTTAAAAATAAATAAATAAATAATAAGATAATGAAGTTATGTGACTGTTTAGAGTCCAGGACCATGTGAATAAGCAACTTATATATTCAAGTCTTGATATTACTCATATTGAAATTACTGGAACATTGCCATTGATTTCCTTGAGTCTTTGCTGAGCCTTGATCACACATCTAGCTTTAATGTCCTCTATTCCATTGGACACCATTAAGAAAATCACATTTGATTTAGCTGAAGAAATGCTGATGCTACCAGGAAGCTGGTAAGTGTAGTCCAAACACATCTTTGTTTCAAACAAAAACACTGTGGCACTGAATATATTGTATTGCCTTTAGAACAGCACAATTCTTCTCAATTGATCATTTTTGGGTGTGTTTTTATAGATGACTGTGAAGATAATATCTGTCACTATTCAAGTGCATGAGTTATAGAGGAACATAAAGTTATCAGTGAATAAGTTGTGAATGAATGGCTCATCAATACTTTATTAATATATGTTAACTTTTCACATCTCACATTAACACAGTGTGCTGTTTGTCTTAACCTCCTAGCTATACTGATGTTTAAATATGTCAGGAGTTTGCATCAACGAAGGGCAAATGGATTGAAAAGCTGTAATAATCCAAACAGGAGTCAAAAAGACATGTCAGTCTAGTAGGAATGACTATTTAATGAACAGAGACAACTCACTGCTCTGCAAATCATTAGAAATATTTTGGTTCATCGAGGGTCTTGTCATATGAAATCATGAAAGACATTTCGGAAGACTCATTAGGCTCTCAGTCTATAAGGAGGAAGTCAGATGTAAAAAGAAATCAAGTAACTTTTGGATGCTGTTTGGAGTAATTTTTTATGACTTCGTATTTTCTGCATGCAAAGCAATCCCAGACTGTTCCTGTTCATACCATGTCTGTATTCTATGAATGTGTTTCTTGTGCACAAAACAATCACATGAAAGATTGGGAGTTTACTGGCAAATTAGTTATTCTTCCCTTTATTTGGAATGTCACTTTAAAGTCCTTTCACAAGAATTTAAGCAATTACATTAACAGGATGTAAGCCCTTGGCTTGGTGAGAAGGTAACTCTTAGCAGTTGAATTGTGTTAAACTATAAATGCAGTTCTCCTTTGCTAATGCAAAAGGAAATGGATTAACTTAAAACACCATGCTGAAAGGCAGTGATTTCTACATGGTACTGCTATCGTCTGCTTGAATTAACATAACCTCAGTAACAAGATATTGCTTCTGTTTTTTGACTGGATGACTAAAGCTTTGAATGGGTAAGTAATAAACAAAAGAATAACAAAGAGCAAGTGACGCTTTCCAGACAACATTTTAGATGAATAGTCATGGTTCAATGTTTTGAAAGCTTCCCTATTTTGCACACATATGTAAATAGTGGCAATCCAGATAATTAAGTATGGGATATCAGCTGATGATACAATCTGTCCATGTCTACTTGTGGAAAAATATCACTAGGTCTGAATTTATCATCTCTCTGGATTTGTAGATGCTGCAAGCTCTGAGCTCACAGCCACACAGCTCAGGGTCTCATCCACTGCATTTGATTCTAATCAACCTTTCCCTGAAAGGTTACAGCAGGATTATATTGGGTTCAAAGATAGGTGATGCAAGTAACACAGGTAGTTAAAATTGTAAGAAGAGAGACTGAAAGTTCCCATACTTCATATAGATTTTTTTCCCATAAAAAACACTTACTCTGAAAGAATGGTGGTAGATACCACAGGAGAACATTATAGCCTCTTTACTTATTTATATGAAAATACACATCATTTAGCTCCTATCACTTTCATCTCTTCACCCATTGTGGAGAAACCAAAAACGCAGTTCCCATTGGGTTTTTATTCTGTGGGTTTGCCCTACAGGAACCTCCCAAATTTTAACTTCAATACAATAATAATAGATATGTTTTTCACCTGTTTCCCTTTGGCACAAATTTCACAAGAAACCGTTCCTATTCACCTGAAAAGCTGTGAATGGCAGTAACGTTTTCAGAAGCGAGGGCTGGCGGGCTATTTCCCTCTATAAACACCACCTGTAATTCTTTCTCCCTCGGTCCTACCGGGGCCGCCAGGCCGGGGGACATCGCCGGGGGATGTCGGGCCGGCAGGTGGCGGTAGGGGGCCGTGCCGTGCCGCCGTGCCGGGCCGTGCCGGGCCGGAGCATCCCCGGAGCATCCGTGGAGCCGCCGCTCCCCGGGAGACGAGGGCGGGTCCCAGAGAAAGGAGAAAGGGAAGAGATTTTTTTCTCTCTTTTCCTCATCCCCTTTATGAACTCGGCCAACCGGCCCCGCTGCTACCACGCCCACCCACACAACTCCGCTTTCCCAGCCCTTAATGGAGAGGGAAAAAAAGATAATCTCGACCCAACGCAGCGCTTGCACCCCACAAGCCCCCACCCTCCTCGGGTGTCGGGAGCTCCCAGATGCCGGTGACGGTGCTGGTGGTGCTCAGCTCCTCCGGGGGGCACTGATGCACTCCCCAGCAGGCGGTGCCGCCGGGGCAGAGCAGGACACAGATGCCGACCACTCTGCGGGGGGCTCCGCGCTCCCCAGCGGGGGTCTGGGAGGAGAAAACGCAGAGGGAGGATCCGCGAGGATCCAGGTAGATCCAGCTTTTACCGCTCACCAAAAAGCACTAGCAGCAGGACCTCCGCCTCCTCCCTCTTTCCCTCCCTCCCTCCTCCCCTAACTCCCTCCCTCCCCTGCCCCTCCGCGATGAGAGCCGGGCCAAGTCCCTGCGAGCCAGCAGCGAGCGCTGCCAGGGGCGCTCGAATCGCTGACATGTCGCAGGGTGACCGCTAACCCTGCCTACCGAGGCTTCCCCCTGCCGGGCCGGGCCGGGCTGGGACCACGGCGGCGGCGGGCGGACGGACGGGCGGTCGGGCGGTCGGGCAGCTGCCCCGGCCCAGGGGTGCCTGCCGGCGCGCCCCGCGGGATGCTGGCGGCGAGGGATGAGGACTAACATGGGGGGCAGCCACTCCCACAGGGCGCCCGTGTTCGACGAGAACGAGGACGGTGAGTGCGGAGCTGTCCGAGGTACCCCGCCGAGCCCGGGCTCTGCCGGCCTTGGGTTGTCCTCGGGGCCGAAGGCAACATCCTCACCCTCAGCTGGGTGCCGGCAGCCTTCCTGCGGTGAGGTGTTTTGGCTAGATCCTCCAGCGGTCTGTTTTCTCCCGGGTAAACTCCCTGGGGATGGAGGAGGGAGAACCCACCTTTGTTTAGCCAGTTGCTCTCGTTGCGTAGGTTTTTGCTTTTATCTGAGCTAATCCGGAGTCTAGCACACCGTGCATGGGTTTTAAACACATGGCAGGTAACTTCATAAACGCGGTTGTGAACCAGCATTGTTTTGGAGATGGATGCCTGCTGCTTTTCTGTTTTCATTTGTAGTTGAGTCTTTGCCCACCTTCCCATTCTAAATGGTGGTGTATCTGCCAGTCACCGTACTTCTACAACCACCTTTACTTTCTGAAACTTTTTTTTAGCTTGTTCAATTACTTTGAGATTTTTTTCCCCCTGCTTAGATAATATGTCAGAAGAAAGTGTATCCTGTAAAGTTTTTGGAAAACAATGAGAAAGTTTGCATAAAACACCTCATTTCTTCACTTTTATGTGTCTCCATGTCATTTTTATATAAAGATTATGTTTATCTGGGATTATGTGACTGTTTGAATTCCAATCATTTTTGAAGCAAAGAAAACAGAAAACTTTTAAGAATCAGATATTTGCATATTATTGGTAGAAATGTTTTTAACATTACTTATGGCATACATGTTGCTGCATATCTGGACTATTGAGACTTATTTTTGAATATATTCCTTTCAACGTAGTTCTCAATATTTTACTGAGAGGTGGTTGTACCTTAGCAGACTATCACATTGCTTTGCCTTTCTGAGGTTGATAACAAATCAGAAACATTTACAGAAACAAATTCAGAACATATGGAAACATTTGTATTGTTTTGCTAGTATGGAGGAAATATATTAAATGTAAAATGTTTAAAAAGGTGAATGCATATTTACTTGCATTTATAACACAGTTAGTGTTCTCTATTGCTTGACAAATCTTGAAGAGGTATTTTGTGAGGTTTGGTTTACAAGACTTCATCATTTGTGTTGAGAATGGGACAGATTGTTCAGTAGTGCTCTATGGTGATGCAGTAGCTGTGATTTTCCAGTACTGACATAAAATTTCAGTGATTTACTATAGGTCATGCCATGTAAACTAGTGAGAGAGAAAGAAACCATCCCCCGTTGTAAAATTCTAGTGCTGATCATTTACAATTAGTCGTGTAAAGCTTGATGCAGCACCCAAGATTGAAAGCATAGTGTTAATCTTGTCTAGATACCCTAAGGTAAAAAACAGTCATGCCTTCCTTTGCCTTTGTATTTTGACTGAGCTGTCTTGAGTTAACAGGTTCTGTGAATTATTGCTTTTTTTTCTTTTTTTTTTCTTTTTTTTCTTTTTTTTTTTTTTTTTCAATGAGACAAGGCTGTGGTCAGTTTTTGAACAGAATGAACAAAGTTCAATAATGATTTACTATAGAGAAGACTTCCTGCCACTTTGTTCTTTTATCTTCAGGAAAACATTATTGTAGTGCAGCCATTACTAAGACTAATAAAAACAAGAGCATAAAGTATTTATGGATTTCTATTAGATCATTATTTACTTTTTGCTTGTTCACCCCCACCTCCCCCCATTATGAATATTCCTAACATATTCTCTTTTTGCTTGTAAGATATAATCCTTAGCACAACCATCTAGTTCAGAAGAGACCATTGCTTTGGAAAAAATAGCCTATTTTCTATACTACATATGAATTATTATTCAGAATGGAATTTTTCCAAGTGCCTAAATGATATAGGAAAATATCTCCTCTTTGAAAATCCATCTTGCAAGTTTTAGTCCAAAACAAAACAGTATTACATATTCCCCCAGCAACTACAAGAGTCACTGTATTTCACAGTACTGGACTCAATATGAAAATTTCAAAAAACACTGTAGCAAGAGAAACTAGATTTGTTTCTTGAGACAATATAATTTTGCTCAAGTGACAATACTTACCAATTCAAATAAAACTAGAATAAATGAGATGTGTGTGAATATGTAGGTATAATAAAAACAAGCTATTTAAAGCATTGTGTGCAATGTCACAGCTGCCTCTTAATATGAGAAAAATGAGCAGAAAAAAAAAAAAAATTGTCATTTTATGTTCATACATAAAACATGTATCCATCATATGTCAGTGACAGATGTGGAATAAAACATGAAATTTGGAAGAAACTTAAAACAATTTATTGTCACTTTGCATATCACAAAAAAAGTTGCATATTCAGTGTACCATTGAACAAAGAAGTATATGAAAATAGTACTTGAAGAGCAGTCAGGTATTGCCTGACAAGCCTGTTCCAGGGTTACCACTGATGCCTTCTGTCTAATGAGGGTAGGTGTTGATCCATTGAGTAGATCTAAAAAATATAAATTGTGTGTAGACTTCCCACTGTGATTAGAATAGACAAAAATAATCCAGCCAGAAAGCTGGAAGGCATGCTGGAAGCCATGTTGTTCCATTCCCAGTTATCACAGATACTGTAACCTATCATTATTGTACATTGATCTTTTCAAAGGCCACAATATACACCATTTTTAAACTAGCTATATTTGTTCTCTATGTCCTATTTTTGTTAGAAGGATCTTGCAGAACCTCACTCTTCAAATGGGTAGAAACATCTGCTTTCTTGATTAAAAGTATTCTTGACCTATATATAAGATTTATGTTTATTTCATCTTATTTTTGTTAGCTTAAACAGCTTTTCACCCTCCATGATGATTACTCAGTGTGTTGACAGACAATATCAAAAATCTTCTTTTACTCTTTGTTTTGTAAGAAAACCTCTCCTAGTTTTCTCTTGTTTCTCCCACTTTTTCATTCCCTGTGTCCCACATCTCCATGTACTTACACTCATCTTGATTACACACAAATAAACCAAATTATACACAGAATTACTGGCAAGTTTTCACCAGAACCTTGAACTGGAAACAGTATCTCCTGATCTCTGCTGGAACTTACTTTCCCAGTATGGCCTAAAACAACATATGCCCTTTGCATGGACATATCATATGGATAGTTCACGGTCATCTTGTGAACAATTGGCTCACTAGTAACATGTTCAGTAATTTCCATTGATGAGCTCCAATCTACAGCAGGAATTTTTGGTGTTCCTACATATGTTACCTTGCACTTTGCACTGAAGTGGACTAAATTTCAGTCATTTTCTTGTAATTCAGATTCTCACCAAATCTAACCTCAACTTCTTTCCTTGTGATGCTCTGACTGTCCATTACTTTAATAATGTTTTGTATTATCAAAACTCTTACTAGTTCAACTCTTACTAGCTCAATGGCAGTTTTCAAGTCCACTGAATGAAAAAAAAAAAAATATGCATTTCTTGATTTTCATTACTGTATAGTTTGGATAGACTATTATGTTTATGTTTGGTGTAGCAGCACCACTACCTCTTCTCAAAGCTAAATGCTTTAATGGGTTGGAATTGATTTTTTTTTTTTTTTTCCCAAACATTTTAAATTGTCTTCAAGCTAGATACTATGCATTTGTGTAGTCAGTTCAGTATGCAGAAAAAAAAAAAAAAAAAAAAAAAAAAAATTCATTTTGATTCATGTTGCTGAAGCAAGAGAACTTTGACTCTCTTTATCTTGAATATTTCCTCATAAAGAAAACAGAACAGCTATGTGTCCTGAATATGTGTTTCCAGGGGGGAAGGGAAAGGAGTATATCTTTCCTCAGATTCAGCTCCTGGGAAATAACAACAGGTTCATAGAATAGCAATAGAAAGTTGCAAGGAGTATTCACCATTGGTAAATGCTACTTGCAAATTCTCAGTAAATATCATAAGTAACAAAAATATTAGCAATATCCTGGTTAGTCTAAGGAATATCTTTCATGTTAGATCTGCTTGACTGTGCTCTGTTAAAATTTTAATGGTATTTAACAGTTGAAAGTGAAATAGTAGGAAAGAGTTATTTACTACTAACAAGTAGTGATAACACTTATTTGCCTATGTGATGGTGGAAGATACACAGGGAAGGATAAGAAACAGAAGTGTCAGAATCTAGAAAGTGAACTGATATGGCAGATGCATTTGTGTTTGATTATTTGGGGCTTAACAAGTCAGTTTTGCTACAGTGGCTTTTAAAAACAAGTGGGCTGAACTTTTTAAAAGCTTGCTTTTATTTCTGATAAAGTCACTTTACATTTAAAGCAAATATGTATTTCCAAAGAACCTTTCACTAAACATCCTGAAGCTATAAAGCTTGAACATTCCATTGCAGAGGTCAGTGTGTCATGCTATGCCTCAGTACTATAATCTCATATGAGGGAAATGAGGCATAGCACCATGCTTTGACTTATTTCTACATGGCCAGTCCATGATTCCCTGTGGTGCTTATGTATGTACTTCAAGCAAGTGATGAAGTCTCACTGCCTCCCCTGAGTCATAAGGTTTCATTCTGCTATAGTGTCATAGTTATAGAGCTCAACAGGAATCCTATGTTAGGAAATAAACTTTAAATTCTAAGTTGTAATTTCAAATTGATTTCAACCTCTCCTCTTTAGAAAAGCCTTCAGCTTAAATGAAGAATTTTACGTTGTTAGTGAGTTGCAGAAAAAGTCATTATTAAATGACCAGCTGCTCAAAAGACCGTCTTGTACTAGCAGTGTAAAAAGTAGATACATATCCTAACAAAAAAGCCTGCAATTAATATAGATCCAGGTAGCTAAATTCAGAGCATAATGGCTGAGTTTATATAAAGTACTGTGGAAGCTGAAGATCTATAAAAGTGACACAGGGAAAAAATGACACACAACGGTTTCACTTGGAACCAATTTAAAGCCATGGTTAAATGTCAAAATGAGTTAGATTCAAAATAGAGTATGCAGTGTCCAGTTACTGTCAGTGATATGATAGAGCTCTTCAGCCTGCCACCACAAAGCTGTAATAGATAATGCCTGAGACATCCACATAATTACTGTAAAGAGCCCAAATCACAATATGAACAACATACTCTTTTGTAATTATTTAATAAGATATAGCCCTACATTACAGTTATGGTCAAATACGTCAAATAAAGAGTTTAAAATTTAAATAAGGCTTGATATTTGGGGGCTGTCCATGCAATTTCTACAGCAGGCTATGTAGCATTTTAATTTGTCCTTTTGAACGATGAATATTCCAATTCCCTTTTAGAACTGAATTGAGTAGGAATATCGCATTGTCAATATTTAAAAATCTCCAATGTCAAAAAAAAAAAAACAACAAAAAAAAAACATTAACCATGGATTTTGAAGTCATTATTTTATGAAGTTGTTTAATAACCAAAATCCAAACCATTTGATTTTTACATTTTGTTTTATGACCATGTTGGATTACACAATTTTATTTTTTATTTATCAAACTTAAAACTTTAATTCATATAGTATAATATAATTCAGAAACCCTGATGCTTGTTAAGGCCTCTGTCTTAGGTAAAGGTGTTGTGTCACTCTCTGCTGCTGCTTTTGTAGCCTTCCAGAATTTACACAGGTTGTTGGTGTGGCATCTACCTCTGAGTGTTACAGAATTTCTTTGTGGCTTGTTATGTAAGAATTGTGAGCATTTAGGAGAGTATTTAGGTAGTATTTTACCCATATTGATGTGCATTTTATATAGTGTGCCTGGAACTTAAGATAGACTTTTGGGGTAACTGAATATAAATAGTTCAAGGCTAACCAAGCATCAAGATAAGCTTAGAGAATCCAAATCAAGTTCAGGACAAAACTCTGAATGTTAAAGGAACTGGAGTAAAACAAGATTGTTATCTAAATCAGCGCCACTTCTTTTGCAATCACTCCTTTACAAATTCATAAATTATCTGTCCCATATCTGCCCATAGACGACAGTTACAGGTCCTGCTCCTGCAGCTGTGCTGCTGTGGTGTTCTGTGCCAAAAGAACAGGCTTTCAGAGATCTGGGTTCTACAGGACTAGAGAAGCTGAAAGGTGAAGGAAACAGCACACTGGAAAAGTAAATGTTCCCAGTCTGGCTTTTAGTTTGTAGGGGACTGGGGGCTGTGGGGGAGAGGCTTAGGCACTTGTAATATTGATTTTATAAGCTTAAAGAATAACATGAGCTGGAACTAGAAGGTTTAAATTAACCTGAAATTAATATATAATCAATGTCTGAGTATCTCTGCTGACTTCCGTACAAAACTTCAGAAGAAAGCTGTCTTAGGAAAACTTTCTTATGAAGTGACATTGCCTGTGGGAAAGTATCTGAAAAAGCTTGATTTTCTCATAGACATATGGTGTTTGAATGTATGGAGTTATGACTCTAGAGTATGACTCTACTTCACAATTTTTTCTTCACTCCTAGCTGCATTCAAAAGACCAACCTTCTGCCAGGGTAATCATCAGGCTGGTTGCATTAATTCCTCTGACACCTTTCCATAGGGCAAGTTGAAAAAGGTGTACCTCGTCACAGCAGGCTGTGACATCCAATGGGTCATTGGTTGCATTTGGCACAAAAGCGAAAGAATTCCCTGATGTGGGTGTGTGGACATGTCTTACAAAGCCAGCAATAACATGAGAATGCAGTTTCTTGTGAATCTTGAGTACGGTTTGTGGTGGTTTTACTCTGCTGGGCAGCTAAACTCCAGCACATCTGTTCTCTCACTCTCCCTCCACAAAAGAAGACCAAGAAAATCTTTGGAGAAAAAATAATTAGAAATTATGATCTTACTCACAAATACTCAAAGAAACTAGATCTGAATTCCATCAGGATTATCAGGATTATAACGACTCTTCTGAATGTGAGTGTGAGAATGAAGAAGGCCAAATTTTGAAGAAGGCCAGATTTTGCTGGCCAAACACAAGACCCTTACTTTCATCTAGATTCTTCCTGAAACAACAAGGCTGGGAAAACATAAACAGAAACCTTCCTGATGCTAAACGTTGTGGACAGTGGAATCTGGGACCAAGTACTGTAAAGCAGAAAAGACAAAAAGATTGCCAGGTTCATTTTGGTGGTTCCACAGTATTTTGAAGTAACCAGAGTGAGCTAATGCAGAGGTGGCAGGAAAGGTGTAGAGGAGAAAAAGATGTTACTGAGATCAATTAATGCAAAACAAAAATTTCTGAGAGTTTATGCAAGAGAAAAGAATGAGAACTTCAAGATCAGTCTGCCAGTGGAGCTCAACAGTATTTTACCATGGTAAAAAGGGAGAAATGACAAAGCTCAGTGGAATTACCCAGTGAATTCAGCAGGAAAAGCAGGGATTTCTGGAGGGGATAGACCAGCAGTAGTAAGCAGTGTGCACTGGCCAGTTCAGCTGACCTGATCTGTCTTGAGCACAATTCTGCTTAATTTCATGAACTAGTTAAGTCAATTACCTTAAACTGCATTACCTAATGCCTAGTGTAAGCCGATATTTAGCTGTTGATGAATTTGCTGATGTATTTCTGAACACTGTATACATATATATACAAGCTTACATATATATATGTATATATATATATATATAAGCTTCCCTAAAACAGGAAAAAGCAAAAGACCATTATTATATAAAGAACAAAATCTTGTGCTGGCAACAAACACTTTTCCTAACTAAATCTTATTTCCTTGGACTCAATCACAATTTTGCAAGTATAGCAAACAAGGAGTGTTTCCAGAAACAGAACAGGCTAATGTCTGAGTATTTTCCTTTTTTGTTAAAGGAGAACAAAGCTGTCTTGCTGTCTGGGGTTTGGTCTCTAATACAATAACTATTCTGAAGAATTATACTGTCTTTATTTGTCTGCATTTGATGCCAAGAAGCTAATTACTTTATGAGAAATACTTGTTCATATCACACAGTATCTTCAGATGAGTGCTGATGAGGCTCAAGACTCCTATATCATCTCAGTATGCAAGGAGGTTGAATACTTATAGCTATAAGGTCTTAGAACTGATTCTCTTAATACTGTGTCTCATGGAACATCTGATTTCATTTTAAATTCTGAACATTTAACATTATATTGTACACATTACACATTATGTGCATACAGTATAACATTATACTGTACATTTCAAGTTTTTAATCTTTATTTTAATATTTTGGAGTATGTAGTAGATGAGCTTTTATTGTACTTCCTGTATACAGAGATTTTTTAGATAGATATTAACACTGTACTCTTATAAAACACAAATTTTCAGAGAAATGGTGAAAGAAGAAAGATACCTGTTGCTTCATGGATGAGTATTACCAGTCTTTCCTTTTCACATTCTTTGCTTAACAGGATCTTATAAAAATAATGAAAGTGCAACACGTGACCTGTTTTCAGGAAAGTCTTAGTAAGGCAACATTCTTCTGAAGTGTTCAGCAACAAGGGGCTCTAAGAATATGGGTGTACTTTTGTGTCACAGAATCACAGAATCACAGAATCAGCTAGGTTGGGAGAGACCTCCAAGATCACCTAACACTAACAAGTCCTCCAGTAAACCATCTGTTGTGGTTTAACCCGGCCGGCAGCTAAACGCCACACAGCCGTTCGCTCACCCTCCCCCCTCCCTCTCTGGGATGGGGGAGAGAAATGGGAAAGTGAAGCCTGTGGGTTGAGATAAAGACAGTTTATTTAAGAGAGAAAATAATAATAATAATAATAATAATAATAATAATAATAATAATAATAATATGTACAAACAAGTGATGCACAATGCAATTGCTCACCACCCGCTGACCGATGCCCAGCCCAACCCCGAGCAGCCGGCCCCCCACCCTGGCTAGCCACCCCTATATATTGTTCAGCATGACGTCAGATGGTATGGAATACCCCTTTGGCCAGTTTGGGTCAGCTGTCCTGGGGCTGTCCCCTCCCAGCTCTTGCTGCCCCCCCAGCCTGCCCGCTGGCAGGACAGAGCGAGGAGCTGAAAAGTCCTTGGCTTAGTGTAAGCACTGCTCTGCAGCAATTAAAACACCAGCATGTTATCAGCACTCTTCTCATCCTAATCCAAAACATAGCACTCTACCAGCTACTAGGAGGAAAAATAACTCTGTCCTAACTGAAACCAGGACACCATCTCACTAAGCTCTACTTCTAAACGTCTTTTAAAGACATCCAGGTGACTCAACCACTTCCCTGGGCAGCCCATTCCAATGCCTAACAACCCTTTCAGTTAAGTTCTTCCTAATATCCAACCTAAAACTCCCCTGGCGTAACTTTAGCCCATTCTCCCTCGTCCTGTCACCAGGCATGTGGGAGAATAGACCAACACACACCTCGCTACAGCCTCCTTTAAGGTACCTGTGGAGTGCGATAAGGTCACCCCTGAACCTTCTCTTCTCCAGGCTGAACAATCGCAGCTCCCTCAGCCACTCCTCTTAAGACTGGTTCTCCAGAACCCATTCTTTTCTACCCCAAGATCCAGAAGACTGAGACTGTAATTATCTGATCAGTCTGACCTCATCTTTAGCTTCCAGACTTCCACATTGACTCTTATCAAAGTGTGTATTTTCTTAAGGAAATTCAACATTGTAAGTTAACAGGGTAGGATCTGTAAGGCAATTTGACAGCTTTGGGTTTAACTGCTGGAAATTAGTACTCTGTAAAAAAAATTCATAGAATCATAGAATCATAGACTATCCCAAGTTGGAAGGGATCCATAAGGATCATGGAGTCCAACTCCTGGAACCAAACAGGTCTACCCAAAAATTCATAAAAGTCTGACATCTCTGCTTAAATTACCTGGGTCTAGAGACTGTCAGCTTTCAGTATTTTCCAATCTGTCTTTCTCTGTCCATCAGGAGATTTAGCAGTATGCACCCATGAAAGCTTACTGGATATTGCAGTTTATTGTACTTGTATGAAGTCCATCAAGGTTCTTTTTTTCATTTTTTTTGTATGCTTACTTTCTTCTCAAACTCATGGAAGATTCTTTCTATCTATAATCAGTTTGTCTTCTACATCCCTTTTCTGTGATCTCTGTCACAAGTCTTGACACAAGAGGATTAAGTTCTAAATCTTTTATTAGAAATGTTTCACCCAATTTTGTGACATGCTTATTAAATGAAATATAATCACATAAGTTACTTTCTTTTATTCTATAATCAACAAAAAGACATTTTCCTTTTAAATTAAAGGAATCCCTTTTAGAATGTAATTACATGGCATTACTGGAGTTGGTGGCAACCTATTATACAGGTTTATAAGGCTTTAATAATAACTAAACATGGTTGATGAAACTGTAATTTATTTCCCAAATTCTATATCCCTGAAACTGCTTTCTTCATACTATCATACCATAAAACTCTGTATTTTATATTTCATTAATCCTTTTCTACATTTTCTGAAAATATTTGTTTTCTATATACTCTATCAAGTCAACCCTACATTTTTGTTATCTGACTCAAATTTAAATATAAATAATGATACAATTTTTAGCCTCCTGCTTATTTTTCCTTTTTATTTTACCTCCACTTAATCTCTCTCTCTTTTTTTAAAAAAAAAAAAAAAAATAATAATAATTTCAGTTCCTTGAAGTTTGAAAACTTTTGGATAACTGCTGAAGCTGATATACTTTTCTGGCCTGTCATTTTTAACTTGGTTTTATACCAAGGAAAATAGAGTGCTAACTGTATCAATGTATTACTAACACTACTACAATATATTACTAACATTATTCTGTTAGTACTGCTGTATTAAGTAAGATAAATACATCTATGAGGAAATCTACAGCAATAAATCATACCTAAATTATTTTCCTTCTTTTTCCAACATTTGAAATAATAGTAAGGGAACACCTGCTATTCCTTATTTAAGGTCTAAAATGCAAACTGAGTTAATCCCTCCAGCAATTATTATTTCTTTATGATATCATTTTGCCTCTCTTGCTGAGTGATAAAAACTGTTCTTAGTTTTCATTCACTGTTTCCTGTGATTAGCTGTTGCCCTGATAAAACAGAGATGTCATGTAATTGTGAAATTTCCATTAGCCTCCTGAGTATCCTCCACATCTCTGAAACCATCCTCTGCTTTCCTCTGGATTGCTTTCTCATTATGTTATGACTATTGTGTTTATGTCTTTTGGGGTTAGGTTTAGATAAATCTTTGTTCAATCTGTAAAGCCTGCAAACTCTTTTGGAACAATACTGCACCTTAAGCACTGTGATTTGCTACAAAGGACTTGAAGTCAAAGAACAAACTAATCAAAAGATTCTTTCTAAGAAGTAGGAAAAAAAATATTTTATGCTCAGCTCCACATTTGACTGTTTTGCCTATGAAGACTACAGAGGTAGCTACACAATCCCTTGTGTAGCCTTTACTGAGATAGATTTGTATATAATGGAAGGAAAAGTCACCAATAAGCGCTGTAAGATTTTGCTAACAAACAGTCACAGAATAGGGAACTTTATTCTAATGATCCAAACTTTCAGCAGGGAAGCCCCTGTTCTTTTAGAATTATTGATGAACCAGAGAAGAGAGCAGCTTGAGAGTAGTTGTAGGTGGTAGTAGACATTGTCTTTGGGAGACAGGACATGCAAGTGGAGCTGGTCTGGTGGTAAGGCAAATTCTTGTTGTTGCTAGGATTGCATTTTCCCTCTGAACGGCTTTTCAAAAGGCTTTTCTGGGAGTTGGGAGAGTTTATGTCTGCTGCTTAGAAAAGATTAACTAATACATGACAGTGAAGAAATGCCATGTTTTCAGTGGTTTTGAGCACTTATAATGAGTGCTGCGCTGACTTCCGACCTTTGGTTCTCCTAAGCCAGGACTCATCAGTCTATTTTACAGGTACTGAAGGGAAACCAGTCACAGGTTTTAAATATTTTAATAGAAAGCCACACTTTCAGTTTAGATGTTGTCTCTTAGAAAGAAAAGATACTGCTTGTGGCATTCAGTTTTCTCAGTTTCCAGTGAGATGTGGAGAATTTTGAACATTTCCCTGAGCATACAAATGCTACTGAACAGCTACAGTATTGGCTCTCAGCCTCCTAGCCTTCCTCTGCTGGGTAGATCATACACATCTTTTGATCCATAAACATATGTGGATCAACAGCATCTTAATGTTTCAAGTGACAGGATATCCTGGATGTTGCAAAGAACATCCTGTGGTGCTACATTCTAATTTGGAAAAGAAAAATACAGCCCAGCATACCACCTGGGAAAGATTGCTGATTACTATCATACACAAATACATTTTCTATTCTCTTATGACTATAAGTTGATTTCCTGACCTTTTTCCATCTGTGTTTGTTGATTAACATAGCCAAAACAAACAAACAAAAAAGGATAGACCTGGTGGTGGGAAATAAACTATTTTTTTTTTGTTTGGTTGTTTTTTTTTTTTTTTTCCTAAAAGTTTTTCTTTTTGAAATGTAAAGAAAGTGAGAGTGTTTAATAGTATTTTTATAAACAGCCAGACAAAACTCTGATCTACCAATTTACCATATTATCCCAGTTAAGAAAATATAGGTACAGATACATGTATATTTATAGATCTCTCTCTTTCCATAGATGTTTTTTATATGTACATTTCTCTCATCAAAACAAATCCAGTGTATGTGGTAGGGAACACTTGAAGTGAGTTACCAATATTCATTATTTTCATCTAACATCTATAATTATACTTATTTGAGATTCTGTTCCTGTGTTTATACAGAATTGGTATGAGGACACTTAATAGCACCAAATGTTTCAGGCATTAAGATTAACAAACCTTCTGCTGCATTGAACAATTTTATCTTCTGCACTTTGCTATTTGTTTGTGCTTTGCAGCTAATAATTTCTGTTGTTAAAATTAGATGTTATGTTCTTTCCATTAATATCTGTTAGCTACACACCCTCTAGATTAAATTATTCTTTTTATTCATTCCTTTTGTGTGGTGATATAAGGTAAGTCTTTATAAGTTAAGTTGTGACTTAAAGAAACAAATGACTTTCTACTGTTACTGTGTACCCCCAGACAAATCTGGGAACCATGTCTGGTCTGAAGTCCTCCTCCTCTCAGTCACTCCTGTGCCGGCTGACATGGAACCTATGAGCAGAGATGGGGTGGTTTTGTTTTGTTTTGTTAATGTATCTATGGTTACATTAAATCTTTAATGTACCAGTGGATAAATCTAACAAAGGCTCCAATTTTCTTACTCATATGTACTGTTTTCAACAGTGCTTGGGCATATCAGCTTTGGTATAATTGCTTGTGGTGTGTAAATAAGCATACTTTTATCAGGCTGGAACTATCTCAGCTTCTCCACTAGAAGGATTCCTCAGTGGTAGGTAGAGCAATGATGAGAGAACAAGTAATGAGCTCCAAATAAAAAAACTGCTGCATTTAGGTGGCTATTGTACAGCAGCTAAACTATCTTTTCTAGTTTCAGTACCAAAACTACTAATTATATCATTAAATATTTACCTGTAAACCTTGAGATGAAGGAATTTGAGTTGCACTGAAATTCTGCAGATTCTTTACAAATTAAACATAGCTGTTACCATCAAGAATTTTTTCTTCCCTTTCTACTCTCCCTGAAGGAAAAAGTTACAAAAAATGAAATGTCAAAATAGAAAAGAAAAAATAAAGTGCTTTAATGCTAACTAATAATTCGTGTTACTGCTTCAACTGAAGTTGGGAAAAACTGATCATGTTGGAACAATGATTCATATTCAACAAAAGTTTTATCTTGAACATGTAGATAAAACAAAACGAAAGAAACAAGCAAACAAAAACAACAACAACAACAACAAAACCACTTTGGGAGTCCCACAGGAGATTTTATTCCAAAATGGCAGGCCAAGTTAAGTGATTCTTATGAAATTAAATTATTCATAAAGTGAAATAGTAAGAATCCTAGTAATAATAATAATAATAATAATAATAATAATAATAATAATAATGTGCCTTTTCAACTCCAGATCATTTCAAAAATCAGAACTGTAAAGATAGAATCAGGTCAGTTTCCCTGGAATCTCAGAGGTTTGGACTTGAAGTTCCATCCCTAAAATGGATTTTATTTTTGTTTAAAAGTACAGTTTAGTTTTAAATATTTATGAGACCTATACTATAAGTAAGATGTAACTCAAGTGCTAATTTATATAGTGAAAATCATTTCATTGCAGAGCATAATGGATGATGAGTGGGCTAATGGGTGGAGTTAATGGAGGAGATCACTCCCCTTAAAAGTCAATAGAAATCTGGTTGGTATAAGAGATGTCTGTGGCATTCTAAGGTTATTCTTTGTGCCCATGCACTATTGCAGTACTCAAAATTTTCATTAATTCTTCCATACGTTAGCACAGGGACTTAATTTACTCATTATATGCACTGCTATTTTAAAAAAACACTGCCCTTTTCCATAATAAGAAATGTTTCCAGTCCCCATTCTCAGCTATTGTTGTGCAGCCTTGCTACCTGCAGTTAGATGCCTTACTGTAAAACTGTTCTCCAGTCTGGAAATGGCACTGCCCAGCAGGAGCAGCCAGGGGTGGTGGCCTCAATGCATGTTCAGCCTGCTGTCCCCAAGCCAGATGAGCAGAGTAGGTCTGTGATGGAAAGCCAAGAGTCTGAACAGCAGGTGAGGTGCATGGACATAACTGCAGCCCAGCTCAGGTGAAGCACAGCTCAGCAAAGGCAGGACAGGCCCCAGCCAGGCTTCTCACAGCTATTTTTCACACAGTGGGTCACAGTGGCCTGATCCAGGACTCAGCTGCAGTGGGTCTCCTGAGCCCATGGGCTGTGTGGTGATGGGGAGTGGTGGAGCAGGGGAAGAGGTTCGTGGCCATTAGGTTTAACTGGTGCCTTCACAACTCTGAGACATGTAGATTATTCTTCATGTTAACACTTGTGACTTTTTTGATGAGGAAGAACCATGAGACAGAAGTGCCTGGACATCCACAGAAGTGAATCTCAGTGTTCTAGAAGTTTTTCCTATTTTGATATTAGTTTCAAATCCCAAAAGATAAACCAGACCTAGACAGCCACATTTACATCTGGCAGGTTTTCCTACTTGTTTTGAAAGTTTTTTTCCCTGAGGGAACATATCTGGTATCAAACCGAGGAAAAGTAATCTTACAGTGACAAATGTAAAACAAATCTATTGCTCCACATTTCAGGCACAATTCTGCTACATGTTAGAACTGTCATAATTCTTTTGAAATCCATGGGGTTTTCTTGAGTTTAAAAACACTAAATGGGAAGTCATGTCAATTGAAATGTACATCTTTCTGATCCTTTACTGTCCTTATTTGCCTCCAGGGTTTCATTTGTAATCATGATTAAAAATAAATAAACAAACAAAAGAGTTAATTCTTCCATACTCAATTTTACAGACAGAAAGGGACCTGAACTTAAAAGAAAAAGAGGGCAACAACTCATAATTTGTCTAGATATTTGGATTAAATCTTATTCACATGGTTTCCTAGCCTCCTATAAACATAGTACTAAGACTCATTTTCTGAAAACCTATCTGCAAGAAAAGTGGTCTTGGAGCCTACACCCAAAGAATCCAAAAGCAACAGGGTTTCTTAGCCTCCCCTGCCCCTGGCATTATAGAAGCCTCCCTCTTGATAAGACTGACTGATGCCTTGCTGATGATTTTGTCAATAACTTCATTTAAAGAGTTGTTCTTCACCTGGAGGTGACTCTGGTGAATTTTATTGTAGGAGTAAACAGTTTGGTCCACTGAAATTTGACATTTTATTCCCATAGCAACTTCCCTCAGCCTTCCAGTTCAGTTATTAATGAGGTTATCCTCATCGTAACTGAGGGAGGTGAATATTCCTACTTTCTAGTTTTTTTTTTTTTTTTTAAAAAAAAAGATTCTTCATAGTCTATTGTGCATTTACTGATCTAACGGGGAAATCTATTATAGCTAAAGTGGAATTTAGACCTTCTATATTTTAGCAATACATTTTCTTAAAGATTACCTTTTCTATTGAACATACCTGTCAACCTATTTCTCCTAGCAATAGATTTCAGAGATTCTTTTTGTCAGCTCATTCATAAGTAAGCAATACCATAGGTCAGAAACCCTATTTTCTCAACAAAAGGGAGATACATTTCATTACTTATGAAAAGTCTTAAAAGTATTTTATACCTGAGCAGGTCCTGAAACTTTTCTCCTTAGTTTCAATGTCACGTTTACCCATTGAAAGAGCTTAAGAACACCATGAGTCTCATAAAGGCTTCCTTGCTATTCACTGATAGCGATAAGGTCTATTATGTCAGTTCTGTTGTTCCTTGATGATTTTTGATGTTTCCACTGTTGCTACTAAGTTAATAGCTTTTTTGAATTAAAGCTCAGTCCTGTAGCAAAATGGAACTGTTTTCATAATAACTTAAATAATTAAAATGTTCATTGATCTTAAAAAAATAAATTTACTGACTTGTGAATTTATAATAGCAAAATTGTATAAATTACTACTTTATAATAGAATACCTGGATGAGTGATTAAGATGATAATAGAAGTTCTAATTACTTTCCACTAAACAATTTAGTCTATGCAAAAGAAACCTTTCTACACTAGAAAAAGGTTACCTGAATATTATGTGCTAACAGGATGTAGATAAAACTAAAGCAGTTGCAAGATTTTATGCTGAGGTAAACTCAGCTATGTAAAGTTAGTAAACTAACTATAGTTAGTAAACTAACTATGGTTATCCTGAAGATTTGACACTGCCTAACTAAATCCTAGTTAGTCTCAATTGGCCATGAGGTCATGGTTTGGAATTAAGTTGCAATTGATTCCATTCTCACCCAATGCACCAAGCCCAATAACCTAGTAAGTTCAATTCTTTATGTCATATAACTCCAGTGCCAGCTTACCTGGAGAAGGAATCATATGCTTTCATGAACATCCCTACAGCACTAATATAGTACTAATACATAACTGTTCCCAGCTACAACCAAAACTTTTCTGGGCTTTAGGCTGGCGTGGTTACACAGACTCTGACCAGTGATAAACACCAATAATAGCTATATGGCAAAGGTGAGAATTTTTACATTTTGGTCCATCTTAAGGAACATCTGACTTCTGATGTTATTTTTCATAACATTAAATAATACACCAATACATAAAATCCATGATCAGTCATTACAGGCCTTTCACAACAATCTGTGCTTATTTGCTTCTGGTTGAAAAAGAGTAGTTGATTTGGTAATGCAAATTCATATCACTTTTATGTTAAACCTAAAAGGGAAAGTCCTGTGTTTGAAGTCCAATTATATTTTCAGCTTAATGTATGGATGATTGACCAGTCATTGTGTCAGAAGACCAACGAGCTGCTGAGAAAGGTCGCTTCAAAAGGTTTTAATGTTGCAAAAGGTTTATAATAATCTGACCCACAGGATCAAGACCATCATCAGACTCTTGCTCTCAGTCTAAGGTACCAAATTATTATTTTCAGACTGATCTAATCAACAGTCTTCCACCTCCATGGGTATGGAAGTGGCATTAGAAGAATGTCTTGTCTGTGGTTCCCCTGCAAGGGCTTGACTGCAGAGATTCATCTTCTTAGTTACAGTCTCAGTCTCTTCCCCATTCCAGGTCTGCATTATCCTATAGTTCTACTTTTTTTTTTTTCTGAACTTATAGATGCCTTTTCATTTAAATGACATCCTGTATCAATAAATATTATAATTTGAGTTGCTTTTTCACAGTATTGTTTTCCATTCATGATTGCCACTATTGAATTTTGTCTCTTTTCTTTTGGAGCTGTTTCAGTTACTGCTATTTTAAATCTTAGGTACCCGTCAAGGGAGCTTCATCTTGGTTGTTGCCTGTACTCATCACTGGAATTTCTGAAGACCTTGCCTGATCCCTCCAAAAAAGACAAGTAAAACATATCACACTCTGTGCTAATTTTTGCAGCTCACATCACCAATGGTGATGTTAAGCAGACAGTCATTCTTTCCTATTTTATAATGCACTCCACATGAGGACATGTCATCAGCTTGGGTTTGATCCCTATAAGATGGGAAGGCTGACTTTTTGCAAATACAACAAATTTGGTGTTTCTTCTATTTTCTGCCTCGCTGTCACGTTTATTCAGGTTGTTGTTGTTGTTTTGTTTTGTTATTAGGAAATAATATCCACTAGATTAAATGAGTAACAATGTTTTCAAATATTAGCAGTTGTACGTTAGACTACATTAATTTAAATCTTTCTGGCATAGCATGTTTTTTACTATTCCTATTTATTTTCAAAAGGCAGATTGCTTGCCTTTACCTTTATTGCTTATGCTTGCTTATGTTTGAGGAGAAAATGGAGGAATGATAGTCAGCATATTTTAATATAATAGGGATGAGTGTTTGATCCCCTCTTTTGCATTAAAAATGTATAATACATAAATTGCAGATTTTACAGACTGTAATATCTATATGATAGGTATAAATTAGCAAAAATTATTGTCAGACCATCTCAGACTTTCTTTATAATAAAATTTCTTGTCATCTCCTTTACAGAATCTTTCACAGATTCCTGTCCCTGTGCTGAATGACTCTGCCCCCACACTGGACCTAGTTCCCCACACTAGTTCCTTGGCCTACTCAGGATCATTTATACTACTGCAAAGTCTGAGGAAATGATTAAATGGCTGATTTACCATTTTTTTTTCCATTACAAAAACTGTTTTCTACAGTGCAAAGTGAGCAGGATTCTGGATGCATTCAAACTGCTCAGCTTTGACGTCTTGCTCATTTGCTTTAATAATGAAGTTGCCTGCAGATTCCCTTTGTACACTGGCAGGGCAGATTATCTGCTTTCATAAGGTTTCCTACAGTATTAAGTGACAAAACTTCCTTATGAAGGTGACTAAAAGTCACCTAAAAGTAGACTTATAATAAAACTAACCTTTTTATATCATGAGGTACCCCAATTATTTTAATCCAATCTAAAAGTCCATCTGGCACCAGAAGGGACGTTCCTGCTATCCTCCCTGTTTTCTGTCACATTAATGATGTTAACGATGTTGGGAAATAAAAATGTTTTCTACTTCATTTCATTTTTAGGTTGATGAAAAAAAAAAAAAAAAAAGATTAAAAAAATGTTTTTTTTTTTTTTTTTAATATACTGATTTTGGCAAAGAAGCACTCAGAAATGCATACATTCAATGCAGACACAAATAGACAATAACAGAAAAACAAAAATGATCATAAATATTCAACTGTGAGGAATTTTGAATTTTAGCTGAGACCAAAGCTTCTTCATTTTGTAATTCCTTCACTTCCTTCTCAAGTGAAAAAGAGGTAAAATGGAAAGCAGTCACAAAGCAAAAAGATGAGAAATCTATTTGCTTTCCTTGGAGATGAAATTGAATTCTTAATCAAAAGATCAGAACTTTCACACTGCGTTTGCATGCTTCATATTGGCAATATTTATTAAAAGAAACTTCTTTTTTTTTTTTTTTTTTTTTTTCCTCTGATCTCTCCTTATATTTTCTCAAGCAAACCATCACAAGCAAACACTTGTTTTTCAATTACATTCTTTTTCCCAGGTATCTCAATCTGTGTGTGCTGCTGAAACAGAGTAAGCTCCCTGAAGACCATGGAGGCAGTACACCAAGCACTCTGAATATGATTTATAATGTTTAAATTTGGGACAAGTTTTAGAGGCATATAGCCAAGAAATATTTATTTCTTAATCTAATGCTCCTAAGAAAGACTGTGGCAGAGATACACAGTCACAAGAGCTTTTCTGATCGCTACCATTAACTTGTGCCATTAAACACCTCTATGGGCTCAATCATTCAGAATGCAGGAGCTAATTTCATTGAATTGGTGTTAAAATTTGCATGGGGCAACTCAACCCCTGAACACCTTCCACAGAGCAAGAGCTTTTTTGCTTTTCCTCTGTGTAATGCTCACAACAATCCCTGCCATCCCAGGAGCTTCTGGTGAAGCTCTTAGTAAGGTAACTTTGAGAAGATCTTAGGCGTAAAAGAATGGCAGTTTTCAAATAAAAATGCTACTACAGTTTATGACTATAGGACTTTTTGTATTGATTTCAGTGACTTGTGGACAAGTTTCTGATATTTGTAAATCCCTCCCAGTAGCTCATGGCATACGACATTCTCAAACCCTAGGTATTACTTTTTTTTTTGGGGGGGGGGGCCCGGCCCGGGGAGAGAAGGGATGGGATGATGTCTCAAATCCTACAGAACAGGTATTCAGGCTGTAGAATGGCACTCAGTAGTTTCAGTTTAAGCTCCTCTCAGAAAGCTGTAATGATTTGCAGCTTGTATGACTTGCCTAAGGAGCACACTTTATTTTACAGGTTTCAGTTTGCTGATATATATTTTATAAACTAGATATATTTAATGGCAATATAATTTTATTTTGCCTTATTAGAAGAGTAAACAGCTCTGGAGAGAAATTATTTCACTTAAATCCTAGGCTCAAGCGGATTCTTGTTTTCCTAGGTGTTTTCCCAGAACCAAGTTGGGAATGCAAAACTGCATCTTTGTTTCTTTTCCAACATTTGCAAAATAACTTTACAAAAGGTTTTATGTTCTTTTACAGAATTAAAAAAAGAAACCAGCTTTTGTGTATCAATCCTACTATCTTTTTCTTTAGCAGCTTGCTTGTTTTCAAATGTTATTTTTCTTTGGGATTTCAAATGAATTTCTGTTTGTGGTAACACATACTTGTTTCTCTAACAGTGTAAATCATTAGCTTCTAGACTGTTTTCAGAGTATTTCTCCAGGAGAAATTGGTAGTGTAGTAGTTATTCTCAGTATTCGCTTTAATATATCCAGAAAATTTGCCACCTGTTCAGCAAAAAAACCACACTTTTAACAGCACAACATGAGGTCAATTTCACCAAACACAGTGTGGAATACCATGATGTTGGCACTGGTTTTAATGAGAAAACTGTTCATCATCTATTCTATGAATTTGATATGTAGCTAAGTTGTATGTGAATCATCACCTTGGAAGAGTATTAACCTAAGGAAATAAGAATTCCCGTAATGCATCACAACAGATGTTATTTTATATTCAATCTATAGTAACAGATATTTCTTAATAGAATCCAAAATAAGAGATATAGAATGACACTTTTCCATAGCACTAAGGTTTTATCCCAGTTTTTGGCAATCTAGAGCAGAGGTTGTTACACTTCACCATGTTTTAAAGATGATGTAGCTGAGAGATATCAAAAAATACTGACAATAATTTCCCCTGTCATCATCACCCCCATCACACCCAGAAAAGTAAATTTTTGAAAAAAAAAAAAAAAAAAATGAACTTTTCTTTGAATATTTTTTAATGGGAAATTAAAATTTATGGAAAATGGGAAACTTACTGCAAAATTAAAATGCTGTTAATTTCTGTTAAAAATTTAGTCTTATGTTGGGAAAACAAGGCTGGTTTTGGAATGGAATTCAGATTTATATTTTTTAGCTGATTTCATTTTGGTTCCATTCAATACTACATTTCTGTGATACAACACTTCTACAAAGATATTGGATTCTGATACTCTCTTTCCTTTACAAATATCCAAATCTTGTACCTGATTACATCTTCCATTATTCAACACAACACCACCTCTGAGTGAACAAAATGTGCATCATTGAAGTGCTAAGAGTATACCTAATTTATGGATGATATAGTTCAGTCAATGACCTCCTGTCATAGATGACTGGATGCAGTCATATAGGCACATATAGTCACAAGGCACATATCTTAGTGCTGAACAAACTGTAAAGAAATTACTCTTGATCAATCAGGAAGTCTGAAATGGAAGTTTATCACTATCATGAAAACATTTCATTTTGATAGAGGAAACAAATACATATTTCCTTTTGTAAGATTAATTCTTTCTGAACTTCTTCAGCTGGAGTTGTAGAGGGTGGAAGTTTATTATTGCTTCTGATATTTTAAAATGCAAAACATGGTATCAGTTCAAAATGAAAAAAATATTTCAAATGATAATAGGAAGGTTACTTTTAAAAATCAATAGTTATAGCTATTCTTCTCCGTTTGAAATAACTTTTATTTTGAGAATAGACTAATGTTCAAGTATCAGAATTTTCCATGAGACAGGAATTACACTTTCCATATGTTCAGACTGCAAACATAATCAGGCTGAAATGTGTTTTTAAATTCAAAGCAAAATTAGCTGAATTTTGAATTACATTAATCTAACATAAAAAGATCTTCAATTTTTTCTAATTGCAACTAAACTCTGGATAATTATAAAAAAATGATTAACATAATAATTAGAAACAGTTTATACTGAGAATAAAACAGTCATTAAGCTTGAAGAATTGAGCCATTGTAATGCAATTTAAATGCAAGGCCCCTAAAAACAATGATAAAAAATGCCATGCTCCATCATTAATGAGATAAAACTATTTTTTTTTTCTTGTCCTTCAGTTATGTAACTCTTTCTAATTAGCATGTTCCCCAATCAATTAGTATATAGGGATGGCTCATTCTACCCATAAACCTAATGAAGCTACACAGATTTTGTATTCTTTGCTAGCCTCAAAGGTACTGCTGGCTTTTCTGTTCCATCAACAAAAATTCATTTCATACTTAATTTAAACAGAATCTTTCTTCACTAGTGCATTTCCCATCAATAGAGCATGATGGAATGTGACTCTTTATGACTACCTTAACCATTTTATGTCTGTTAATCTAATTTTTAAGCACTCTTCATATTTCTCCTGTCTATATCCATTCGAGCTGGTGACTCCAGCTTGAGTACTAAATCACGAGTACTGAATATACATGGCTGTATCTACTTGGTTAATCATCTTGTGTATTTCTGTATAGAAGTACTATAGTAACCTTAATAAGTTTTGAAGGCTGCTGAGACACACTGAGGTTCTGTCAACTGAGCATAGTGGCTCTCTCTGGGAAAGGCTGGAGAATCCGAAAAGTAGACACACATAAAGAAGACTGCAGAACTAGTCTGAAACCCTAATAGCAGTGCTGTTCAGTGAGTAGAGCAGGTTTAAAGCAGGTCAAATATTACAGGCCAAATCTAGAAGAAAAAAAAAAAAGTGATTTAGGTATTATTATGTTTTTCTGATTCACCCAGAAGCAGGAATCATTAAAACACTTTGAAATAGAATTGCAACATCTAAGAGAGTGCTCAGAGTTAAACAAAAGTCTGTTTCCTTGGCTGATGGCTATATCACACTTCCTGATTCTGTTTCCTGTGAAAATAAAGCTAGATGTCTTGAAATACTTTGTGTTACAAAGATGTCTTTATAGCGCACTTCCTAATGCTTTAGAAGTCATATTCTGGCTTTGACTACTGCCACAGAGACCAGATAAGTCAGTGGGAAACAGCTAGAGAAGAAAATCTGGATTTAGCTCTGAAAGTTATCAAGTTATTTATCTCAATTAATTATTATTATTTTTTAATAAAGTAAGTCTGTGTTTTTCCTTTGACCACTTTCAGTTGGATAGTTGCTCTTGTAGATACAAAATTATCTCAGGTAATGGTTATTATTGTCTTCGGACTGATCACTTAAGTATACTATCACTATCCCTCAGCTGCAGGAAGAGCAATAGCTCTGTGTAGCATCCACCTGATATACATATTGCCTCTTGAGCTAGACTAAACTTACACTCGAACAAATGCTAGGTAGCATGAGAATATTTTAAAGTAGTAAAACTACAGTTCAAAGGGTGGAAATGTTGGGTTCTTGTGTGATATCATAAATGAAATATAAAGATTTGTGATGAAGTAACAGTTTGCTTGTTTTGGCTTCATTCAAAATACTATACTGTTTGTGAATAACATAGCAGAAGTAAACTCATATAAAATAATTATTTTAACACATCATTATTCATATAATGATGAGTAACCTCTATAAAAAAAAAAAAAAGAAAGAAAAAGAATAAAAATCCTTTCTATTAAAGCTATTCAGTGTTTTCTCAGGATAGCTGTTAAAAAATAATAGTCTCTGAGGTGCAAATTTTCCCCATAGTTTATGTTATCCTTGAGGAAGAGTTGAAGTACTTCACTAGAAAGTTTTATATTAAATGGGTGCTCCATCAAAACTCATGCAGTTGGAAAGATGTGCCTGAGAAACAGTGTGGTCTGAAGAGGGACCTAGGTTCTGTCCTCAGTTCTGCAGAAACTTTACGTGTGTGATTAGAGTCAATCATCTACTTATTTCTGTACCTCCACTTCCACAGCAGGATATGCATAATAGGGAAAGCACTATTACCTGAATTGACTGTCACTACTCTCCTGAATACTTGTGTGTCTGAGCACTAAACTACTTCCTATACCTAATTTCACAGCTGCCTAGAAATGTAATGATTCCTTTTTCTACAGATAGGGGCAGAAGGTATTGAAGCACTTATCTAAGGTCACATGAGAAGGCTGTGCCAGAAGAGGGACTCTTGTAACCAATCTGGTCACAAACCACTGTGCTCTCCTTCTAAATATGCCTGATATTTCTGAGTGAAATAATGTATTTGATCAAGTATCTGTACTAGCTAGGACCACCTTGTTTTCACTTTTTCATGGCAAGCAGGGTGAAAACTTTTGTTCAGGTTGTAAGTTCCATCACAATCATCCAAGATTTTATTAGTTCTATATTAAACCACTGGAAAAAGAAACACAAAGTTATTTCAAAACCATGAAAATAATCAAAGCAAGGTATACTTGTAGTTATAATAATTAACAAAGACTAGGAGCTTTGCAATGGAATTCATTTAAAATTTGAGTGTAATTAAACTGAAATGAAATTATTTTATATTTTATATATCTCATTACTGAAATTAACAGGTGTCAGTCACTCTGATAATGTATCATGCAACAGACACCATAAACACTGATCTATTTTTCCCCTTAGTTAGCCTAATATCTTTGGTTTATTCCATAGTCTTTAGCAGCTTTTAATTAATGGTGACATTTTTTGGTGGAAGATGGTGAGTGGAAAACACAGTTCTTCTTGATTTTTCCAAAATGTTGAAAATCAAAGAAATTGAAAGGAAATTACCTCATATTGTTGTGGGATCACTCATAATTTCATTCTGTGGATTCATCTTTATGAAAAAATAGCTGAAGACAATATAAACTAATTTTGGTTTCTGAAAAATGTCTATTCTCTGAAACTGAAGTTCAAAGATGGTATCTCAGATCACGTAAGTATGGCATAATAATAAAATTAAAGAAATTATCAGAAAGTTGCAACATATATTTTTTTTTTCTTCTTGAGTAAAATTTGACAAACTATTTCTAAAAGGGTAATAGTTATATTAGTGTTACTGAAGAAATTGTCTTTCAGCAACCACACCATTATCTCAGCTAGGCTTTGTGCTAGGAAAATGTCATTAGCTACAGCACCAGGCTCCACAAGAGAGTTAGACATGTCATGTTTTAGAGGACAAGAATACAATACTTGTGATATCTTCTTTACACAGTGGAAAAGGCAGTGTCTGATCTTGATGATATTTTGAACATTGGAAATGCTAGAGGTCATAGAGAGCCGTAATTCTTCTCAGAATAAGCGGTGACCCAGTGGTGTTGAATTTTCACTGGAAGGGAGAAAAAGTACATACAGAACAGAAATAAATAAATAAATAAAAGGGTGGTGAACAAAATAAGCCATAAAATCTGACAGCTAGAGATTAAAAAAGCCTGAAGAGAATGATTAGTCTAGCAACAAGCTCTCAGTAAACTTAACTTGACCTTCACACTTTCACTCTTTATTAGGATTGTGGTGCTAACAGGACTTCTACACAGCTGATGTGCCATTGATGGAACTGTTTCTTAAAACATCTTAATTTTGCTTCAGCTGAACTTGGCATTGGTCTCAACTGCAAAATTATCCCTTTTATTATCCTTTCCCAACATCCCAAGGGATGAACTTCACCGGTATTTGAGTATACACTGTGAGTAAATTTGGATTATCAAAAGAGATCAAGTTGTCTCAGCTTAGTGAATTTTCAGAAAACAGCAGTGGCTACAATTTTAGCTCATTTCAAATGCAGACACATGTTTTCACATACTTCTACAGTCATTTAAGATGATCTTTCTTTTCTGTCATGCAAAACATGTTGCAGTCACTGTACCTTGATTTAAAATAAGGCTTATGATACAGTGAATTACAGAAAGAAAGTACTCTTTTTTCTTAATGAAGATTTGAAAGTGTTACATCCCACTTTCTAATCATGTTAAATATAAAAATAGAGAAAATTTGATTATTATAGTTATGTTTTTAATCACTTATTTGACTTGTTAATAATCCATGGCCATATAACTCATGGCCAAATGAATTGTTTAATCATTTCTTTCTTATGGAAGTCCAATTTATAATTAAATCCAATGACAAAAGAAGTTGCTCTACTTGTTCAGAGCAATAAGGACCACTAGAGAAATACAGATAAACAGAATAGAAATTATAAGGACAACAAAAATGTCTTTCTCATAGCCAATAATGTTTTATTTCAGTTTCTTAATAAAAAAAATAAATAATTTATCAAACTGATATATCTCAAAACCAGCCAGGCTTTAGTCTCCAGCAATTACCAGGAAGATGGTTGCTATAGCTGCACTAATGAAAGGGGTAACCATGTTTCCTTGAAGACACTGTAAGCAAGCATAATAAACAAATATTTAAATATATTATGTGATATTAATAGTGTAAATGAGATACAACTGCAAAAGGGAAAATAAGATTTTTGCCTCTTTTAGTGGCTTGATATACATTAACCTTACAGCACTCTACTCATGAAGTAGCTTCAGCTGATATAATTAAAAAATATATGTATTTAACCTATTATTAGATTTATATGATTTTCTTCTTCATCATGATGTAAGTCATATTTTATTGTATTTGTTCACATTACCACATTTTTACAGTGACAGTCTGTTTGCATAATTTTGCTGATTACTGTTACGGCAATAATAGGCATATAGTTGAAAGTACATGACCAAAGCCAGGAACATAGGAAAGTTTTAAGAAAAAAAAAAAAAAAAAAAAAAAAATCCTGTTAAGTTGCAGTGAACTTTGTCAACTCCAGTTGACTGAGTGAGCTTTAAGTGAGATTCTTTTTTTGACAAACGACTGTAAAATTTGTATCACACATTGTCATGTTTGTGTTTCAATGACTCTAAATCAATTCCGTTCAGGATGTTGTTGGATTTTTTTAACCACCAGACCTACCAATGAACCAGAGATTTGAAGGTCTTGCTGTGTTCAGTCTCACACAACACCAACAATAATGACATTTCTGAGAAATGAAATCTCTCACTCACTTTCACAGTAAACCAATGTTTAGGACAGACTCTGTCAGATTTTCATGAAATGGGAGTAAATCCATTCTACCAACAAGCTAAAATGAAAATTTCCCAAACAAATGTATTCTACATCTACAAAATAGTCTTAAATATTAGAATTATGTACTGTATTAAGGTGGCAAAGTCTAGAGGGGTTGATCCTACTAGTTCACGATGGGGCAAGCTTTCATCACTATAAAAGAATATGGGAATCACTGCACGGTGATTACTTGAAAAGTACTATCCTTTTATCACTACATATTCTGTTAGCAGGTAGTATTTATTACCTGAATTATTCAATACCCACTTAAAACATCTTAATTGTTCTAAAAAACACTGAGCAGTTTTCTCTTATAGATGTGTAACTTTGTCTTGTTACTTGGTTAAGACAGGCTAATAGTCTTGTTTCTTTGTTAAGGCAGGGACATGTTTTTCTTGGAGATAATGGGCATTGGATACATTGGGCCAACATGGATTGATGAATAAAATTAATGGAACTTGTTTTAATGGAAACTTTTTGTTAGCTATTAAATAGATTTGGTGTTTTAAGGGTAGAAGGTAAATATCACATGATAAAGTTACATTAATTGGAATCATTGTCATTTTGTCTGTTATCTGTTTTCTGATTCTAACTTAACACTCTACAAACCGTACTTCTCTCCTTTGTTTTGCAGTTAACTTTGACCATTTTCAAATATTGCGGGCTATTGGGAAAGGGAGTTTTGGAAAGGTAAGAATCAATTTATTTTTAGCTGTTAAAAATCTAATAGAGAATTCATTTGTGTTTTTCCATCCTTGATCAGGTTAAAGGAATGTAGGTTTGTAGTCTTTTGCTTCTAAAGAACATCTCATCACAACCATACTGACTCTCATTATTCATTAAACCATTTCAGTTACAATGTATTCACTAAGCTAATTGATTAAAAGATGATTATAATAATTAAGCCTTTTCAATGGGGATTAGGAAAGTTTAGAAATTAGTCTCCAGGACAAGTACATACAAAAAAGTAAGAGCACACTACTTTTTTAGACAGTCCACTAGAGATCTCTTGTTCTGAAATCTTTGGACTCATTCATGTCTCTAAAATAATTGAAATATTTTAAAGGCACATTGCATAGATTCAATGCGCTTCAGACTGTATGAACTGACATACACTAATTATGATCATTGAGTAAATGTTTGCTTAATTCAATGGGCTTTTGCTGAAACAGAGAAGATTAATGGTTTGTTTACACATGAGTAGATGACCTTTCTTTGCTATAATAAAGGCTATAACAAAGTTTTAAATTTTAATATGGGTAAATGCAAGGCCATGCAGCCAGAGAAAATCATATTATAAAAACATTAGAAACCATTACTTGCAGGAATACATTTGGATGTGAAATATAACTTCAATTACTGTTCAAGAAATATCTCTCGATCATATTTTTAATGATTGTTCAATATATGCCAGATGAGTGTTAGTGAGATACTGCATTTACACATTAAACTCTTACATAGGATTGTGTCAGCTTTTGGTCTTCCATGCATAAAAGTTACTTCCAGTTTGCAGTAGGCTGAAATACTTTGTGAAGGACCTCATGGTCTTTCATGGCATGGTCCTTATCTGGTTCAGTATGTTCCAAGAGAAGCCCTCTTTGAAGTCAACAGGAGAATATACTGCTAGTGCAAAATACAGATTAAGAATCCCTTAAAAGTCAGGGCAGCTGGAGATTTGTGACTGTTTATTATCACAATATACTGATGGAATATCATGTCAAACCAAATAGAGGTCCATTTCTGGACTGATGTTAAGTCCAGAATAAACTATTAAAGGTATATCTAAATCATGCTGATCATCACAAAGATCACTGCATCCATCTTTCCCATTCACACCTCTATTGCCTGTGCCTTCTCCAAGGGGCCCTCATCTTTCCATGTCATGCAGAAAAATAACATAAGCCTACACACTTTTTATAGGTTTTTTGTTTGATGGTGACCCATTCTTCTCCATAGCATTTAAGAAATATTTATGAATGTTTCTAAGACATTTCTAGAAACTTCTAGTTTTCTAACAGGTTCATATGGCTGCAATGTCCTTGTGAAGCTATTTAGATGCTATGTGTGTGTGAGAATAGTTTCACTACCCTGAAAGAACATCTTACTCATGCATAAGGTCCCCTTTAAACTTGAATCCTTATTTTGTTGTTGTCAATGCAATAGAATAGTCTTTGGCATTAACAGTCTTATTTTTCCCAAATGAATGTAAGTGTCTGACCAATCAGCTGATTTTTCCTTCTACAGACAGGGAAAGAAAGAAACACATTTCAAAATGACCTATTATACCACAGCCAAAAGCACAACAGCAAATCAGTCACCATTTCAAGTGTCTTTCTCAGTGAGTCAGTCTTGCCTTTAACATTCATTTAGAAGCCTCTTTGCTGGCAACTTTTCCTATTACTGTCTTTCTGGAAGCACCTGGCAGCAGAAAATGTCAACAAATGATGCAAAGTATTTAATCTATGGAATCGCTGTTTACTGTTTGGGGCATATTGTGCTCTAGCATTCATTCTACAACACGCAAAAAGCCATGTTTGGTATTACACTTTCCTTAAACTGCTTTATTCCTGAATGATTACTCTGTGGCCTTTTTGTTTTCTGACAGCACTAGATTTTTAAAGGTATGTTCTACTTTTTTACTTTATTACTGTTCGTACAATCACTTTTTCTCTCTCAATATTTCACAGAATCACAGAATGGCTTAGGTCAGAAGGGACATTAATGGTCACCCATTTTCAACCCCCCTGCCATGGGCAGGGACACTTCCCACAGGACCGGGTGGCTCAAAGCCCCATCTCACCTGGCTTTGAACTCTTCCAGAAATGGGGCTTCCACAGCTTTTCTGGGCAGCCTGTTCCGGTGCTTCACTGCTCTCTGAGTGAAGAATTTCTTTTGAAGATCTAATACAAAACTACCCTCTTTTGGTTTAAAGCCATTATCTCTTGTCCTATCGCTACATACCCTTGTAAAAAGTCCCTCCTCAGCTTTCTTGTAGGCTTCCTTTAGGTATTGAAAGGTCTCCCTGAAGCCTTCTCTTCTCCGGGCTGAATAATCACAACTCTCAGTCATTCTTCATAGGAGAGGTTCTCCAGCCCTCTGATCATCCTTGTGGCCCTTCTTTTGACTTTTTCCAACAGGTCCATGTCCTTCTTATGTTGGGTTCCCCACAGTCGAAAACAGCACCACAGGTAGGTCCAAGTCAGTGACAAAGATGTTGCTGGTTTCAGTTTCATTACTGACCCCTGAGGAATGTCACTCATTACTGATCTCCACTTGGATATTGACATATTGACCACAATTCTTTGAGTGCAACCATTGTGCTAAATCCTTACCTACCGAGTGGTCTGTCCCTCAAATCCATGGTCTCCCATTTAGAGAGAAGGATGTTGTGAGGGACAGCATCAAATACTTTGCACAAGTCCAGACAAATGATGTCAGTTGCTCTTCCCCTATCCACCTGTACTGTAACTCCATCATAGAAGACCACCAGGTTTGTCAGGCACAATCTGCCCTTAGGTGAAGCCATGCTGGCTGTCATCAACCACTTCCTTATTTTCCATGTGCCTTAGCATAGCTTCCATGAGGATCTGCTTCATGATCTTGCCGGGCACAGAGGTGAGACTGACTGGTCTGTCATTTCCTGGGTCTTCCTTTTTTTTTTTTTCCCCTTTTTAAAAATGGGGGTTATGTTTCCCCTCTTCCCGTCAGTGGGAATTTCACCAGACTGCCACTTCCAGTCAGTGGGAATTTCAGACTTTTTTTTTCCCCTTTGGACCTATGGATGCATCTAATCTGGTCTCATGGACTTGCACACCTGCAGGTTCCTTAGATGGTTTTGAACCTTGTCTTGTCTTACAGTGGGCAGTTCTTAAATATTTCTTAAGTTACTGTGGTTGCTTCAGCAACCTTAGGCCTCAATAGGATATTACTGCAGTAGGTATCTGATATAGCAGAGATTACATTCATTTCAGCTTTCATTCGTGCACGGAGTTCAAGGTGATCCTCAACACCTTCCCTCCTTCATCAGGGAAGATTACTTCATCAGCTAATCTCTATCCCTCCCAGCTGGTTACAGAAAACAACTTCCTTCCTTTTCCTTTGGCATTTTCAACTCACAGTAGTAACATCTGCTATCATAGAAATTCCTTGTCCATTTGGTATCAAATGCTTTGTATTTCAAGAGCTTGCCTTTTCTAAGAAATGGTCTCCTGTTTTAAGCAACTGCCCCATAACACACTCTTCTCTTTAGGACATTTAAATCACAGCAGTATTCTACTCTCTGTAGCTTCTTCCCTAAGGAAGGTGAAGATATATCACAGCAGTTGTGAAGAGCATAGGAAATGTGCACAGTTAGAGATAAAAGGGAGCATGCTAATTTCTGGAAACAACCAGGCATGATTTTCTTAGTTTGGAAAGGAGTTCTTAAGAGCTCAGGTTGCACCTTAGTTAAGGAGATGATGAAGCTGAGCTCTGAGCCTGTGTAGCACAAATTTCACACCAAGTGACATGCAAACTATGGCAGGCTGATGTGTGATCACTCACCAAATCCTTGTCCCCTCTTCCTGGGTACATGTATAAATACCTAGTGTATATATCTGTATCCATCAGTGTGTATGGGTACTGATACAGACCTTTTGGATATTGCCACAGTGGGTACTGATACAGACCTTTTGGATATTGCCACAGTGAGAGATAACCAGGCTGTGATAGGTATGTGGCACTCCTCTAAAAGTGTCTTTACTACCTTCAGTGATCTTGCTTTGCTAGGTTGCTACTAGCAAGAGCTACTTGAAGGTAGCTCTTTTCTTAAACCTTGGTGTCCATTGAATGTAGTTGGAAATAATTTCTCTCTCTCTTTTTTTTTTTAAGAGCTGTAGGCTGACTATGCTTTACACATTTCAGCTGTTAGTATTTCTAAACACATTTGAGATATACAAGGTCAGAAATTATTTCCTCCAAAGAGCTTTTTATTCATATATTAAATGTTTTTCTTCTTCAGAAGTGGACAATTTAAAATCCTCAAAACAGAAATTCCAAACACTGGTCTAAGTAGATATTTCTCTATGCCATGTCATAACTTAGAACCATTCTCTTACATTTAATCTAGCTAATTTGTCTATTATGTTATATGTAGAGCCATCATTCCTATCAACTAAAATATCCCCCCAAAATTAGTTATTTATCCCCCCAGTAAGTACAATACTGACTAGAAATGAAATACAAGAATTATCATTGTTCTTTACAATGATAGTAACCATATAACTGGTTTTGCAGGGTTACTGCTGCAAAATAATTTGTATTCAGGTGCAACAACAAGTTTTAAGGGATGTTATAGTACCAATTTTCTTTAAAGTTCTCTGTTCATGTGAGCAGGTATATTGAACAACCTGACCTGCTTAAATTAAATTTAAGTTATAATGTGAACATACAGACTTTCTCCTATTTGTCTAAGATGCTGAGACACAGGACTTAGTTTTGATTAATTTGGTGGTATAAAACAGTGACTTCCTTTGCTGAAGTAATTGAAATTGCACTGGTGTAAAACAGATGGGAGCCCAGAATCACATCTGCAATGATCAAGGGTACATTACTAAATAATATGCAAAATATTTCAGGAAAAAAAAAAAAATCTGCTGCTATCCTTAAAGCAATATAATGCACTATTGCAGAATATTAATATTGTTTGGCAGTGTAGCCACCTTTTTCTTTAGCTGGAGATAATATGAAATGATACTAAGCAGATGCTTAGTCCCTTCTCCAGCTGCCATGCTTTGCTCAGAGGAATGTGGGAATGAATCTCCCTATTTCAAGGGAATTTCCTAACAGTGTAAATCCAAACTTATGACATCCATTCTCCAGCTTCTTTGTGTATATCTTTCCAAGACTGCTTGTAGGCTGAAACTATGATCATTAATTTTTTAGAGTATCTGTGTAAGAAAAAAAAATAATGTGGCAATATTTCAAGCTGATTCTTCTTAGCAGATTTGTCAATTCACAGTGTGAAATATAAAGCTGATTTCTGTCTTGTAGTTCCCTATGTCTAAGTGAGTCTCTTCTACCTATCCAGTGCCACAGTCCTCACCTGGATTCATGGCAGCTGTAGGTACCTCACTTGGTCTACTGACCTAACAGTCCATGAAGCATAAGACTATGGTACAGGAGAAAGGCTGAGATGGGTTCTCCAGCTGCTAGCCCTCCACCTATCAGCAATCTTGCACAGAGGATTTTTCTCTGGCTGCTGTTTTGTATCTCTCATGATTCACGACCTGTCATGAAACCATATTATATAGTAGCTTGAGAAGTCAAAGTACTGATATACCAAACTCAGACAAAAACACGGCTTTATTGAGACTAAGAGCTCCTGTTCTCTCTGGACCGAGCACATGACAGCTAGAAATCTATTGAGGTTAATGGGAAAGAGAAGAGAAGAGCTTCTCTGAATCTGCCTATGGCTGCTCCTATGTAGCAGTGTGCAGCCCGTGGCAGCAAAACAGTAGCAAATTCTGGCCCATAACAGTTTGTGTTATCTATCAATCTATAGATCAGACTGGATCTGTATGTGCTTTATTTATTTATTGCATGTGAAATCACAGGAAACCAGAGATGGTAATTAGAAGTGGACCATAGCATATTTCTCTTCAGAAAAAGTGTAGTTTAGTCTTGCAGTCATAACCTATGGGTTTTCTTCCTCTGGTTCTAAGGGTAAGCGGCTCTAAGTCACACTAGTGAAATTTCTTTTAACTTGTTAGTTCTGAAAACAATTCATTTTTACCTTTTTAAATATATATATATATATATATATATATATATTATATATATATATATATATATTTTATATATATATATATTTTAAATATATATATATATATATTTAATAAAAAGGAACTGAAAAACAACTCTGTGCTAAGTTATGACATATAGCCCTTTTAGGAAAGGGAATATTTTCACATTAGACTTTTCAAAAATAAGGACCTTTTGACTCCAAAGAAAATTAATGAGGATTTGTATTACATATATTTTGACTTGCTTATATCCAAGCTAGTCATCTACAGTCACTTTAGAGGGACTTCAGAAGAGAAGACATCCTTCAAGAGGTGGTTTCCTGGATCTATTTAGACCCATAATTTAGGCAAAGATGGATGTCTGTCTATCCCTGCTGACTATGAAGCTATATTGGGTTTGAAGTACAGAGACTGATGAAGCAGTGATATCAATTTGAGCAAGGCACAGTCTGGGCTCTGGTAAATGATATTCACAGAAAAATTGAAAGAGGATGTTTTCATAATGTGAGCCAGACAGGCTTCTATGCTGATATGTGTAAATAAGACAACTCCGCTCAGACTTCCACAATAATGAGTCATCATATAATTTGTTTGTTGAGGTGCCAGAACACCTGTTTGTCCCTATTTAAAATAACTCCTTTGGAAATAATTTTAACCATAAACAACAACAACAAAACAATTCAAACATTCCCCTTTAAGGCTGCATATGTGAGGAGAGCTGGAGGGTTTTTCCTTTCTTTCCTGCAGCAGTGGTGTATTTTCAGCCCATTAACATCCTGCTCAGAAGAAGAGATGACAGCCAGCAGGTAAAAATGCCAGGGAGGATTCTCACTACTATTCAACACTGACATAGTAACGTCAAACATTTTTCACAATAATATCAATATGATCATAGCTTGGATTTCCTTATTTCCAGCAGAGCAACTTTTGTATATTAATGAAAATCCCATTGATTCTGAAAATGTTAAAAGATCCGTATAGATACACATTGCTAGAAAATGTGTGCTATGATTCTAGTAATAGAAAGTCTGCTTTTGCCTTGAATGTTTTCACCTGTGTTGAATACTCTTGTCTTTACTGGAAGGTGAGAGAAATGAATACATTCTCGAGACACGTGTTTTACAACTTTCATTACCTATTTAGGTGCTGTATATGATCCTAGTTTAGCCCATTTATGAAACCTGTCAATTCTCAGTTGAGTAGAGTCCCATTCTTAGTCATTAATTGTTTAATGGAAAGGCTTTTCATGTAATGAAATGAAACACTTCCACAAACAGCTTAGTCTCAGCCAAACTTCATATGAAAATCACACCATAAATTAATATAATTGAATGAAGTTCTAGACCTAGATTCTGAGCCAAGATCTATAAACATAATATTTTATAGTGTAGAAACATTATATTTTATAATGTGATTCACTGAATTGGAGCATGCACATAATTAGCATCCACAGGCAGGATATCAGGAATTGCTACAGTGAATCCTGCTTACACTTTTTAAGAAACTGTGGAAGCTCGAACTACTCCTTTTCATCCCTCCATTTCAGTTCAGACCCATATGTTGTCTCTTCCACAAAAAGACCAACATCACTTCCCCATAGTTCCACAACTTGGCTTCTTTCTATTATCATTTTGAACTTTAGGAACACCACAAACATTCAGAATTTCTATTAACAGTCCCAGGGAAGCAAATGAAACAAAATTTTGGTACTTACCATTGTGCAACATTGATAGGCTCAAGACATAACACTGCCTTTCATGTTTTACTTAATTAGCAGAACACCTCCTGATTTAGGAGAGGTAACTGGAAACTCTGCTTAAGCACATCTTAGCATTATATCTTAAAACTGCTCTACTAACTCCTATCTTTGCAGTAGATTTGAGCTCAAGAACGCACTTCCTGGAAAAAGGGTTGCAGAGAAATAATTGTGATTCAGTTTCACTGAGGCAATTCCTTTTGGAGGCACTGGAAAAAAGTAGAGCAACTAAAATACGACTGTACATTCCTGGAACCTTCCCTCTAAAATTAAGATAGAAGTGACAATAGAGTACCTCTCTCTAGGCCCCTCACCCTGATGCTGGTGGTTCATTACCAGGAATAGGATTCAGATGACATCTTTTAAAGTCAGAGAAGAGGATTCAGCTGTTGAAAATTGCCTCAGTTGCTCCAGATGGTTTCTGATTTTTGAGTACCCAAAACCCTTTTTTTTGTTTTGTTTGTTTTGTTTGTTGGCACAGTGTTGTAATTTGATCTCTGAGCATTAATTTTAGGTATGTATATATATGCATATATTATAGTATGTCTGTGTGTGTAGGTGTGTATGTACGTATATATATATATATAAAATAATAGTGTCCATATCAAATAAATTCTTCATACTCTTGAATTTAGGCACCGCAGAGTTATGATATGGATTCTTTCGGTGCAGGTCTATATATGCCCTGATGGTGAAAAATTCTGATTGGAGCCAATGGCTCTATCAACAACAGAAATGTTGCACCAAAATAAAATTTTCAGCTAATATTTTATTGGCTGTCAAGACACACTGGATCTGTCAGTTTAAAAAGCTCTGATCAATTAATGGGAAAGGCCTTCAGAGTAAAAGTCTGTAAGTAGTTTTGCACCGTGTGTGCATGTAGGGTTTTATGAAGAGAAGATTCATACCCCATCATTTGGGAATGAGATGTACATCTATAATATATTTCTGTGTTGACAAAAATCATATTTAGAATGATGGTTCTTAGATGTGATGCAAGTTACAGTCTCCAGCTTTGTTCACAAGGAAAGCTACCACAATGGCAAAAGAAAATAAATAAAAATAAATAAATAAAAATCCAGAAATGTTACATGGATGTTCTCATCTTTTTTATGCTGCATTTACAATTTTTTTTGGCTTTTGTCAAAAAAGGTAAACAAAATTAAATCAAAGAAATTCACTGTTAGAGACTAAGTCATTGTTATTTTGACTTCAAAAATAACATGATGAACCTCTGTATGAAAAATTCATTTCAACAATAATGAAGGGAGAATAATTTTGATACTAAGATTAAATATTGAACCCTCTGAATATAGTTCATGTTTATGATGCAGTAATCAAAATGGGGGTATCAACCTGTAGGAATGAGGACAGTAATTGTGCATTTTGCTAAGAAGGAGGCAATAATTTCTGTGACTAACAAAATAGATTGTGTGTGATTCAAGCAATTCAAGTATATTACTCATAGAATAAATTCTGGAAATTATGATGCCACTTTTCTGAGTTTCTCATTCTGTAGGTATATCTGTTCTTTTGTTAATTTATTAATTGAAGTCTAATCCTGCTTAGCTATAAAATGGACTTAACAAAGTTGTTCTTTGATTGTGGTCTACAGATCTTAGAATCTTGAAAAAAATATGAAAAACTTGAAAAAAATATGAAAAACTTTTTTTTTTTTTTTTTTCCAAAGTCACAGCTGAATTTCCTTTTGTGGGTGTCAAACTTTGCCTTTTTCTTTGCTGTCAATTAGGTGTGCATTGTACAGAAGAGAGACACCAAGAAAATGTATGCCATGAAATACATGAATAAACAGAAATGTATTGAGAGAGATGAAGTTCGAAATGTTTTTCGGGAGCTACAGATAATGCAAGGCCTGGAGCATCCCTTCCTAGTTAATCTGTGGTAAGAAATTCTGAAATTCCTTCAAGGGTCTCGTTTGCTCCTTATTGCTGAATCAGTTGAGGCTGTGGATGGCTGGAAAATGGAAAAGTATGAAAAAAAATAATAATATTGGCGACCTCTTTTTTAAGGTATTTTGAAGAGCTTTTTATTTTTCATTAATATTTCAGAAGTGCCCTTTTACATTTGAATATTTAAACATCACATTCACTGTTTCATTTCTAGTGTGGTTTCTTTCCATGTTGTTACAGCAGCACATGGAGATGTGTAGTTCTGTCCAGCTTCATCATTTCTTTTTGACAGTACCTGGATTAAACAACTGTTATAAGGTTGTGAAATATCAAAACCAACTATTCAATTGAAAATGTTTTGAGTCAATTCACAGAAAATTTGAAATTCAACTCCTGTTTTAAAAATAGGTGACAGGGAACAACAGAAAAGTATCTTTTCAGCACCTGGAATTTCTCTTATCTTCCCTACAATAGCCATGGAAAGCCTCATTCACATACGAGTATGAGAAAATGTTGGTCAAGTAATGAGTAGCTTCAGGTACACCACCAACTTAAAATATTTGATGTTTTTTATGTAGTGATAGTTATAATGGGACGCAGACTTTTCCTCTCTTATCTAAAAATGACCTATATCATTTAAAAAAAAAAAAAAGAAAGTATACATAGGATACATAAATCATGATGATATGATTTTTTCCAGTTTGTGAATAGCTTGAGTGGCTGTAGATGGTTCGAGTGCATACAGACCTTAGGTTTTGTGAGTTTTAACTGTCATACTGGAGGTCATTGCTTTTTGCTCGTACTTTATTTCACTGTGAGCAATTTCTTGTAGACATCTTAGCACTTTTCAAAAGCTAAAAGACAAATGATTTTCTGGCTTTGGTGAGTATAGTTTTAGTATAATTGCACCTCGTTATACCAGCAGAGAATTTGATCCCAAAATTCATTTGAAAAGGTCCTAATCATATACATATGTCTCAAGTTCTCTACTCTTGACATGGATGATCATAACTGAGCTAACCTAATGTCTTGTTGGAAGGTTAAAGAAAAATTGCACACACTGCAAGTGTAATACCAAATTTTCCTTGTATATTTCCAAGGTTCCAGCAACATGTACTCTAGGGATTTCATCACTAAAATAGTGGTATATCTGATCTTAAGAGCCTGTGGAGTTTTCTTTCATGCATTTGTATAGTGTCTTTTGAACCCATGAAAACTTTTGTTCTTTAATGAGACAAGGCAAAGATTTCCACTGTGTAAACACTGTGCAGAAACAGACAAAGATTGATATGATTGACAAGATACTTCAGTAAACATAATGATGCTGAAGAATTAAATATCAAACATTTATTGTGAAACAAAAAATATGCTAGATTAAAATTACTGAATTAAAATCAGCTAATAAATTTTCATCCTTCCTATTTTCATGCCAAAGCTTAAACATGGAATAGGCAATGGTTTAAAATGTGTTGGTTGTGATGATGATTTTTGTTTCAAATAATTAATGTATTCTCATGCTTCTGAGATATTGTCACAAGATCTCAAGACTCAAATGTTAAACTATATGTTTATATGAGAAAAGTAGAAAATGAAAGATAACTCTAGAATTAGCAAAACATTTCAGGCAAAAAGGACACTATTCAAAATACACCAATGCATGAACAATGTTCTACATTCAATGTCTCTAGCAATGCTTATAGCTGACCAGTCTGTCTTGGTTACTTATTTGGGAAAATGACAAGATTTTTCTTCGAAGGGAAGGCACAGAAGAATCCTGCCCACCCTGTCAGATCATGTAATAAGGGACAGGACTCCTGCCACAGATGGGGCCTGGAATTCATCACCTGCATTAATGCATATGACACATTATTTTTTAAGCTTATGATATGAAAGAAGATAATATGTAATAGCCTGAAGACTTACACCTAGATCTAAAAGCACTAGCCACATTCAATGGGTAGTCCTGCGAAGACATGCAATTGACTTGTACAATCATAAAACCCTTGTTGCTGTAGCACACACAGTGCTTTGTAGCCTGAAATGTCCATGTAGACAGCCTTTGATCATCCTTATGGCTAAAACATGGTCTTGTAAAGGTACATCTAACCTAGTAGGGTAAACAGCATCTGTGAGAATTTCCAGGCACTGCCTGGTGCAGCTGAACCAACCCTTGGCATGTGCATGTCCCATATGAGCCAGCCATTTCCCAAAGAAGTTTCTGGGATAGTTCCAGAGTCACAGTGTCCCAGGAATCACCCTGGTGTGGCTGGCACAGCAGTAGGGACTTCTTAGCAGAGGCAGAAGTTCTCTGCAAGCTGGTCTGAAATGCTCCCCAGCATGTTTAGTCTACTACTATAACAAGAGTGGCTAAGCTGTAGGATACCCTACCCTAGGGATCTCTCTCCATTCTTCCTACTGAAAGTGGACAACCATATGTGTGTCATTGATGATTAAGGGACTTGGACACGCACAATTAAAGCTGTAGAAAATTAACCAGAAACAATGTTATTGACAAATACATAATATTTTCAGCTAAAGTATTCACCTCAAACACTAAACATTCAAATTTCCAGCGATTCCAAGACGTGACTCCAGAGCAAGCTACCAAACCACTTGAGAGCCTATATCACACCAAAGAAAATTCCTGAAACCAGGCCTCCCCAGAATTAATCTTGTCTACCCCAAATAACATTTTCTTTGTACCAAGACCATAATATGATTCTATAATTAGCCTTGCATAACTGTAAATGCATTTGAAATAGCTTCTGATATATTTCTGGAGTGTCTCCTCTTGCAGATGACAGCTGCATAATCCCAACCTTCAAAGGCTCTATCTCAACTTTTGCCTGAATTTCAAGATATTCTGCACCTTGTCTTCAAATAATGGCTTTTGTTATTGGACTACCAAGGCAAAACACGAAAATCACAACTGATCCATTAATACCAGTCACACCTGTTTTAACAGTTCTAAGCCATATGATGCTATTAAATATATTAAACATATTGCATTTATTTAATAATTGAAACTGTTTTATTTTTATTTTTACTAAAATGAAAAATGGAACATTGCAAGTACTAATGGAATATTCTTTAAATATACTTTATGAGTTCCCAGCAATAATCTCTTAAAATAACAGCATTTTCATTGATTGTGAATTAGCAGCCTGTTTAATGTATTTTCGCTTGCAGTCTAGATGCAATAATAATTTGCATCCAATATGCTTACATTGTAGCTATAACATATATTAGATGATTAGCAGGAATCCATGAGATTTCCTCTCGAGTCAATTCCTGGCATACTAATGGAAGGAAAGAGTTGAAGCTGCATTTCTTCTATAGCAACTGCAGCTACATTTGTGTCTTGTTTTTCTGAGTCAGATTTTTTTTCTGTTCAATTTTTTCATTGCATTGTAAATGTACAAAGGGATGGGAACAGGAGCTGCTAACTCTATCTTGTCTCACTAACTGGAATATGAATATAAAAAGATAAAGTTATGTCATGGTGTATGGGTATGAACAGAGCTGCAGCTCTTGTAAATGTTGCATTCCCATTTTCTGTGACATTTTGGACTGATTTGTCTTTCTAGACTCTGTCACACTTACTAAGGGTATGTGCTTTCATGTCAGTTTTCAGTAATCTAGCATAAGGTATGATGTTTGGTGAATAAAACACAGAAATCCCATCAGCCTACTAAATGTAAGTTGCATCTCCCTAATTAGCTAGGCTATCCAACTTTGATTTCCCACAGATATTCAGATGTAGTTGTTCTGAGAAGGTAAGTACTAATGTGCCACCTAAAGCTCTGTTGCAACCCCTGTTTATGTAGACAGTCAATGACACGGTTCACCTAACTAAAAAAAAAACCACTAGCTTCCCTATGGAAAGTCAGAAATTCAGTTGTAAGCAGGACTCCCACCAAGATGAGCGGTGGTGCACAGCTTTTCAGAAATGTTTAAATCATGGTGTATATGTGTTTTACATTAGATTTTCACTGGATAAAGACCAAAACCAGCCTTAGGAACTATAGTAAAGTTTGTACAAAATACTTTGTGTTCTTGTAGTTAGACATTTTTGTAGTCTATGAAAAAAAAAAAAACACACAGCCAACCAACCAAACAGGAATCTGGCTACACAGGCTGAGCAGAACCTAGGGCCTGTGTCTCCTGCTTTCCAGGAGTGATAGTAGTGCCAACAGCATTTTTCTGATATAAATGTATCTTATTTGCCCTCTTGCCATCTTTTATCTGGAAGGGATGGTGGAAAAAATAGTGAGTTTATTATCAAAATACTTGCAATTTTTACAAAGTATCATTTTCTATAAGACCTTCAGTATCATCAGATATTGTGTTTTTTAATGATTCTTATAAAATTAAAAATTAATAAAATATATAATAATTAGAAATTTATAAAATTATATGTTTTATTTCATTCAAAATGTCAAATCCCTAAATTCATACTGAAAAACATAGTTGGAGGAAATTCCACTGTTGGCAATTTTTCTTGAGTTTGTGGGACTCTCTTACCAGAACTACTGATTTTCAAATGTTAATCATCCAAACTTTCAAGACATAGAATAAAAAGAATATAACATTAAATCTTAAAACAGTTCCTTGAACAAAAGAGAATACTAACCAATCACATTGATCTTTCTTTGAGGAATTGCATCATGAAAGAGAAAAGTTGACAACTCAAGAAACAAACATGAAGACAAGAAAGCCCTGTAATTATACATTTATAACTGCACAAAGAGGTAATGAGACATAGAATCAGTTAAATCGTCCTGTGAAGAAAGAGAAGAGGAAAGAATGTAAAACTTCTGTAGTGGATAATCTGTTAATATGCATCTGTAATCCCAGTATATACCAGAATACAAAACAGCTAATATAAAACAAGGGTAGCATCTTGACTCCAAAAGTTCTCTATTAAAAAGCTTTTTGAGGCTCATGCATCTTCTCTGAGCTTTATTAAATTAACTTCTCAGTCTGAACTTATAAATCATATTATTTGAAGTATGAACTGTCTTTTATAACATCTGACACAGAAAAGAATCATTCTTCTGTAAATGTCCATAATAGCTTGGAGGATAACTGTTTTTCAGAAAGGGCTTGGGATAGATTTATGACCTTCATTTTAGAAATGAAATTGAATAAATGCTTAAAGATATATGAGCCTTGTAGCCAGTTTTATCACTGTTAGAGGCATTTCTGGTAATAGAGATTTCTTCTTAAAATGAAAAACAATCCTGTTTTTTATCAGACCCTTTGTATGTTATGTGTATTTTGAGCTTTCATGTGTATGAATGAGCTGTAGAAATGTCAGCCCCTAACACAGTCCCACCTGGGACTACAACATGCTCCTCCAGGATCTGGCATTTTATCCTGTGTTTATCCTTCACCAAATGTCTGAATGCCTCTTGAGCAAGATAAGTAGCATTTCTGAAAGGATCCATATTTTAAATATCTTTCTTACACCATCTTTCTTGGACTGAGCCAAGATCCAAGTTACTCTACCAATGTGGTTGTCACTTGGCATTATGTTCAAATATGAGTAGATACGCTGGCTACTTTGAAAATAAGACAGTTTAGCACAAAAGACAGAAGCTTTTGACAAAAACAAACAAACAAACAAAACTATCAAAACGTTTTTTTCTTTTTTTCCAATGATTTTGATCAGAAAAATATGTTTTGTAGACCATTCCTCAAAACTTCTGGAATATTAAAGTGATCTTATTTTTAATAGGTTAGCTTAAAAACTGTTATGTCCTTTTAAAAATTGTTAGGACATTTTCAAAGGCAGCAGAGGGAGACAAATGAGGATTTACTTTTGTAAGTTTACAGGTCCTAGTATAGCCAGAAAAATATGCTTGATATATTTAACAACCCATAAAGAAGTGTTAGCTACATTTACAAAGTGGCTCTGTAATTTGAAGTATTTTTTCTTCTACTCACCAGTTTATGGAAAATGCATGTATTTTATAAGATAGACCTACAAGAGTACTCCTACCAGCTACAGTAAGACTAAGTTTCAGATATAGTGAAAACTGGAAGAAGTAAAGAACACATGTCATAGCAGAATTTTTCGTGGATGTCTGAATATACATAATGCTCCAATCAGTCTTTAAAAAAAGAAGGAAATAAAAGAGGGAAAAAATGATGGAAAAAAAGAGCTGGAGAGAAGAAATTATCTATTCAGTCTCAAGAGCTGGAGAGATAGTGTACAGACGCATACAAATATCACTTCCCTGTGAAAGTGCCATCTCTAGATTAGACAGGAAGAAACAGCATCCTGGACTGCCCCATAAAACAGCTCTTCTCCTCAGACTGGAATCAGAAATGTGCATGAACCTACAAACTCATTGAAGCAACCACACCTGGTCAAACATTCTGCTGCTGGCTGGAGATGTAAATAACTCATAGAGGTGCACCAGTTACCTTTCAGAGACCTGGAGCGCCAACTGTAGGTGGTTCAGTTCAGTTCCAGGTGCATTTCCATAGTGGCTGTGAAACATTCCATGTTGTGGATGTGAAACTTGCCCTGATTTAACAGATCTAATCTGGGGAGAAAATATTTTATAAGACCTGGAAAAATTATTTTCTGAGATCTAATATGACCAGCTTTCTGAGCTTCATGAGTCTCCATACCAAAGGCTGTGAGTAAAAGCCATGATCTAACAGAAAAAAAAAAATGATTTAACATTTTTGGAAGGGAGTGAGGGCTTGTGGTGGTTCTTGTCAGGGCATCCCTCTGTGCTGGGATTGCAACTATCCTGACAGCCTCTGCAAGGTATAGTGTGCTGCTGAAAATGAAACTCAGTCCATAATGATGTCTATCTTCCTAAAGTACGTGGTGGATCCCCAAAAGGTTGTGAAACAACAGATCCTGACAGACAATCACTCTTTCTGCAGAGTAATGAAGGTGTCCAATGCTCTTAGCTTTCCTCAGCTCTTCTAAGCTTATTCCATGTTGCTATTTTTTTTTTTTTTTTTGAACGTACTCCTGCAGATGAGAGCTGGGGCATGAGCCTTCCCAGGAAAACCCCAGGTGCAGCCAGAGACTGCTCCCAGTAGACAGCTTGCATGCCATCAGCCTCTTTTGGAAGCTGACTATTTAATAACACAGGCACAAGCTTTTCTCTGCCATTTGGTCACAGTGCTGGAAAACAGTCACTGACATGTTATGCAATATGTGTTTCTTCCTTCTTTTGTGAGTTACCAGAGGTCATGAACCCCAGGCCACATAATTCTAGCTCATTTTAGATATCTAATGGGCTCCAAGATTCCATTCTAGGCAAGAAGATCCTGAAAATCAATGGAAAAAGGTATATTTAGAATATGTCTTGCACAGACATTAGATGGGTGAAATCCTTTCACTGTTAGAGGGAGCTAAGGGTGAGTACTTTCCTCAAAAAGCTAGATCAATTCACCACTGAATAAATGTAAATCTGGAATAGGTAAAGATATAGAAATCTTAGATACAAGACTGAAAAAAAATAATAAAATCTGTTCTCCAGAACCTGATAAAAGATAACAATGGAGGAAAAAGTGCTGTGAAAGGTGACAAGGTAGCAGGAAGGATAGGCTAATTGGAAGATGAGAATAGGAAAGATTTTTCCTAAATAGGAAAGATTTGTCTTCAGTTGTAAATATTCAGGATATTATTTCTGGCTGTGAAAAGTATATTAGACTCAGCACTGCCAATTGGTAGCCTTTGAATTTTTGTGCTAAATGAGAGCATGTGCTAAATGAGAGCATTATTTGCATGACCCAAAAACTCTTTATTTTGTGCTGATTTTACCACTCTAATATACTAACTGCCAGTATTGGAATGCAGTCTTGAGTCTACCTATATTGAATTTTGGAGATAGGGAGATAGTTATTTCATGTCCATATGCAGACCCTCATGAATATGGGGTTAGCCTTTTCTCTGTGCTGGGTCTGTGGTGCACACAGTCACCATAATTATTCTCTTGATTCTGAAGCAGACTTCCAGTGCAGGGGAGCTGGGGAGTGGGTATTCTCAGGAGACCTTGCTGGAGAACAGGACTGTAGTGCTCTCTGCCTAATGAGGTGGGAAAGACAGCCCTGAAGACATTGCTTCAGACTCCTCAATTGCAAATTTAGGAAAACAGTACTTTTTTTTTTTTTTCTCTCTCTCTCTCTTTGCTTTAAACGTTATGAATGCCAAACATGATATCTAGAATATATAACTAAACTGATAACCAAGGTCCTATATGTAAAGCAGTTCTCATAATCAGTGCCAGAGTAATGAGTTCATCATGCACAACTACTATTTTCAGGCAGGCACAAGTGATTCTTACCTATGCTATGGAAACAAGGACTGCAATTGACCTGTAGTAAAAGCTCTGCTAGAGGCAGACCGTACAAGATGCAGGTCAGCACTACATTAACAAAGCCTTGGAATTGTGGAATAGCTGTCAGATTGCAATACTGTCTTGCATATACTTGTAAAATAGTTCATAAATATACATCCAGAGAGTGAATGCAAATTAGGTGATCGTTAGAGAATGAAAATAAGTGCCTAAGAGTTTCACTGCAAAATGCTGATACTGAACAGATCCTGCAGATCTACACATAATCTCCAAGAATAATTTTAACATTTTTGGATGATAAGTGGTGTAATATGGCTTTGAAATTACTCCTAGTAGTTTATCCTAAAATATATTTTAGGTTTTAGAATACTTTTAGTTCAAAGCAGAGATAAAACACACAGCTAAGTTGCTCTTCATGAATAACAGGTGATAAGTCAGGGCATAGATATTATAAATAAACAAACAACAACCTCATGGAACTAGCAAGCAATATGAAAACAGTGATAATTATAGTAATAGTATATCAATTATAAGTCCAATGAGGAGCAGCTGAGGGAACTGGAGTTGTCTAGTCTGGAGAAGAGGAGGCTCAGGGGAGACCTTATTGGTCTCTACAGCTACCTGAGAGGAAGGTTTGGGGAGCTGTGGGTCAGCCTCTTCTCATAGGTAAACTAGTGATGGGACTAGAGGGAATGGCCTCAAGTTGCAATAGGAGAGGTTCAGGTTTGAAATTAGGAGAAATTTCTTCTCAGAAAGAGCAGTCAGGCATTAGAACAGGTTGCCCAGGAAGGTGGTAGAGTCACTGTCCCTGGGGGTGTTCAAGGAAAGGTTGGATGTGGTGCTTAGGAAAATGGTTTAGTGGGTGACATTGGTAGTAGGGGGATGGTTGGACCAGATGATCTGGAAGGTATCTTCCAAACTTTTCTATGATTCCATGATTCTATAATTATGTTCTTTGGGTAATAATTTCAGATCTTTTCTTTTTACATCTTCTAGAATGCTAAGTCTATTTTTCATATTACCAAATATTAAAAATTGAGAACATTTTGGAATAAATTTGCAAAAGGACAGAACAGAAGCTGAAAGTCTATCTGTATACATATGAGGTACTTAAATAAATAAATAAATAAATAAATAGGTCATGAGTGCAAGACAATTTACACTTAAAAAAAAAAAAAAAGTATCAGAGTGGTTTTAAAATAGTAGATAGTGGAATTGAAGTGAAGAGGAAAGTTCCAGATGCATTGTTGTTTTAATATTGCCTGCTTAAGAGATGCTTTGCCTTATTTCATTAAGATTTATCAAAGTTTATTTTAAGATCAGAGTCCAGACTTTTACAACATAAGAATGCATTTAATTCCATTTTATTGAACTATAATGGTATTTACTGTACTTGCAGAGTGCAGAGAGGAACTCATACTAAGACTAGTATATGCCACATAAAGGAAGGCTTAGGGTTCCTTTTTTCTTGATGTTGTACTTTTTACAGATTGTGTCCTGACCATGGAGATGTCATGGTCTCTGAAGACGATGGATGTTTAAATTCATCTGTGAAACAGCTGTGGACAGGATGAACACGACTTCTACCTGTGACATTCTCTCTAACTATCTAAACTAGAATTTATTCAGGACATAGGGAGTAACCTCTTTCTTGCCAAAAGCCAGGGTGCTGGGATTGAGTCTTGATGCCCAACTGATAAGCAAAACAGAACTAATAGAAATAACTCTCCTTCTTGACCATAACTTTCATTGTCTCAACAACAGATGGCCTGGGAGAAGGTTGAGAGAAGACAAGAAAGCAAACAGAAGTGATAATGAGCCTGGGGAGGGATGTTAGCAGTGGAATGAAAGGAGAAGGCATTTTCCCCCTTCATTCTGCACAAAAAAAAAAAAAAAATGAAGCCTAATCACAAAATGTAGCCAGTATGGGTGTAAAAATCAGATTTTTCAATATCTGAGCTTGAAGACCAACATTTACTTTAAAAACATTTGAAAATAAATTAATAAATAAATCTTGTATATTTTTGGTTGCAAATAATTTTAATAAGATTTAAAGTAACGTCACTGAAAAAACTATATGAAAACACTTGGTGTCTGAAAATAAACCATGGGACAAGAAATTCAGTAGTTTTCATAACTTAGTCATCAAAATCTCATAAAGGATTTGTCAGAGTGAACGCTACTCAGCCACTTCGGTCTTTTCTAGCATGTTTTTTTCTTTTTTTTTTTCTTAATTCACTGCTATCTTTTTTGATAAGATCAAATTCTCCAACATATGTAGATACTGTTAGGAGTTTCTTCTGAGTAAATGAAGAATACCTTCTAGCTATATTTAATGACTCAATTCCTAATTTTTAAACAAGATGAGTATCTTCTACTTTATGCTGGAAAACCTCTCAGATTCTGAGTGGGTGTGCCTATGTTTTTAAACATTCCTGTATTCTTAAAAATATAATAGCAGATATCTCAATTTTAAGGAGAAAATAAACAAAGTCTTGTATCAAGAAATAAATTTGCTATTGCTGAATTTAAATTGGAGAATATACTTTTCCTATCATCCTGGAAAGCAGCAGAGTAGGTTAGGTTTTGTATTTCAGATCTCTCAAAAGAGGAAGAGAGAACAATTATAGACCTCTAGACATACTGTTCTTCCTGTGGGAGATGAAAGCTCTACAATATATATATATATATTTATATTATATTATATAAAAATAATAATATAATATAAATATATATATATAATATGTATATATATATTTATATATATATATATTTTAAATGACCAAAATACTTTTGCATACTTTGAACTAGAACTCTTAAAAAGCTCCCTTGAGAAAAATCTCTATTTGCAGACAATACTCAAAAACAAAATGTTCTGTCATATAGAAAATAATTTGAAAATGATAATCAAATAATTTGATAAAAAATGGAACAGCATATTCTAAGCTATATGCATTTAAAAGGAATTTTTGGAATTAAGATTCATAGGACACTAGAAAAATATAGCAGTATCACTTAAGATATTAACATCTAAGAAGGACAAAATATGTTATGCTGGTCTCAACTATTGTTGTCTTGCACTATTGTTGTCTCAACTATTGTTGTAGCAAACAGTCTTGCCTGTAGTTTTGTTAGTGCAGTACTTAGAGAAGTGTAAGCATTGCTTCTTTATAGTCACTACAACTAATTCTGTATGAATGAGTAATATAGTTTTCACCTCTTGAAGCAGTTTGTTGAATAATCTGGGTTTGTCTGTGAACACCTGCATATTTTTACTAGATCTGGGAAGCAACATCAACATCATCTTCTTCCCTTTGTGTTCAGTACAGTTTAGTTTGCCTGCATTTAAGCCTGTCATTAGTGAAGCATGGGCTTAGATAAATTACCTGCAGTTGTGTTATCACTATTCCACTATTCTGAAAGCCTGGTGTCATCTGATGTTTAACAAGGTATTTATTAAAAAAAAAAAAAAAAAAAAAAAAAAAAAAAAGTCTGATTTTGATCAATATTTGGAACCACATAATTATGGGGCAATACCAATGGAGAATGGTGTTGTTTGCTAACATTTTTTTAACAGGAGAGAATGGTGTTTTTGCTTTACTGAAAAAGCAGGTTAAACTGTGAGGATATAAAAATGTAGAAAGATGAATGAAGAAAGATGAATGAATGAAAAATGTAGAAAGATGAATGTTTTATTTTGTTTGTTTGCTTTAAGAAAGTGAGTCATTGAAGATGATATTGTGAGCATCTAGAACCACAAAAAGCAGTGTCTTTGGTAGTATCTCTGATGTGGTGTCCTCATGCACATGTGTTATTGAGAAATGAACAGCTTTTCCTCCATATCCCAAATAGAAGTCTCTAACATACTGCATATCAGCAGCCTGGTACAGCTGAACATCACAACATGATTCACTCAGGAAGAGGGGGGAAATACTACATTTATAACTTTGACCCAGTTCAATGCTGAGAAAGAAATAAAACTTTTCTGTCGGCACTGCTCTGTCACCTGTTTAAGTGAGCTTGTATTTCATTTTCATCTGAGCATGTAAACAACTCCAAACAGCATCTCTGCTCCTGATTAATCAAGCCAGGCCTTATCTTTCTCAGGTAGGTATAGTAATCACTTGTGATGTACAGATAAATGTTTGCTTGCCTGTAGTCTTCTGGATTTCCTCTCTTGTTCCTCAGTCCCATGGTTCTCTGGAGTTGTGTGGCTGGGAGCCTATTTCATTTTATGAACATTGGCAATGTCTGATGAACTCTTTAAACTTTATTTCCTGAAATTCATCTGAATAACCTGAGTATTTATTATTATTATTACTATTTATTAATTTTATTTCTATTTTTATGTAAATAATTCAAAAGTATCTTAAGATATTTTCAATACTGTTCTAACATGCCAAGTTTGGGATGCCCCATCAACAAATACTGGGTTTCCTGTGGTTTCATCTTTTGCTGTTTGGTACATCCAATGGCCAATATACTTTAACTGCATAACTAGTGGCAATGGCTAATACATTTAGACGAAAAAACATCTTTAATTAGTGCTATCACAATCTTTGACAAGTATAGCCTTCTTGAATGACATCCTACATTCATTATTTTGTAACCATTCATTAGAACAGTTTCATTTCACTGTCTAGAAAGTCATTTTTGTTTGCTTTTATCTTGCTTACTCAGGAGATGACTGCAGGCTTAGCACATCGCCAAGGCTCTTTTGCTCTCCTGAGGTGTCTGTACTCTTTTCCAATGACAAGAGACAACTGAGGCCCTTCAGATTAGTCTCTGCTCAAGGAGGGAATTCTGTCTGTATAACACCTTCTGCGTACTGGCAGGCACGACTTGTTTTTATCTATGAGGCACAAGCAACTAAGAACGCTGTCAGTGACTTCAGAATAATGAAGTTGTCAAATGCAATCATATTGGGACAAGCAGCAATATGCACAGAAAAGGACATGAGTCATGGCCAAGACTTCCAAGCCAGGCTGATGATCCAGGGCAGTGGGCAGCGGGGTCTGGTTACTGCTGCTGTCAGCCCCTCTAGTGCTGTGTTAGCAGAAACAGTTCCACTCTCTGCTCAAACATTTTTTTCCTGTCTCCTCCCTGTCTCCCCTCCATTTCATCAACAGTGTGTAAATTGATTCAGACGCTTTGTTTTGGTTTATTCATTCATACTCCAAAAGTGGAAAATGCATAGTTTTAGTGAAATTAAATGATAGAGTCTTTCACTGGTGTTTTTTGTAATGGTGATTAGTGGTAAAGACAAAGTCTTATAACCATCTATTAATTAATTTGGAAAAAAAAAAACAAAAACAATAACAATAACAAAAAAATAAAAACCACCACGCCACATTTCTCTTAATCTCCTGTCTTCCTTACTTGGAGAACTTGAACAAATAAAAACAAAAACTCCAAGTTGTGTTATCCTCTACCCTCTTCCATGTTCTTAATAAATAATGAATTTTCACCTGAAGCTGAAGCAGGAACATTAAAGCATCACCTGTTTTTTTCACACCTGCAGAAGACTGGTCTTCTAAGGACCAGTCTAGAAAAGCAAGATGTGATGGTTCCTACATTTTCAAACATCAAACATTTGGAGAAAAATCATGTCTGTAAATAATATATATAGATATCATTGCAGATATGAAAGAGGGTGGATGGCAAAATGTTTAACAAGGAGAGATCCTTTTTTTCAACTATTTCTTTACCATCCTCTTGTTACTACCTTGATGTTTCCTCCCTCTACCAGTGTCTATACCCTTATGTCTCCTCACAAGGCAACATTACAGGCTGTTTTTTCTAACCAGGCTGGTTTTGGTCTTATGGAGCAACTGCCAGGCTTCAGAAAGTAAATGAAAGGTCAGCTCAAATTGACCTTTTGCCCTATAATTCTACACACCCTCCAAAATATGTCAGGTAGAGAGAGAGATGGAGTCTCTTCCATCCATCCTGTGCTTGTGCCATCTCGTTTCTCTTTATATATTTTTATAATTTATACACATACCTTTATTTATTTCTTTATTTATCAGAGAAGCAGTGCTAGGACTATGCATTTGAAAAGCATGTCATGGGTGCTGCCACAATGTTCTGAATAACTGCACAATACTTCTGCTGTACAGAAGATGCATGGGACATTATTTAATTAGGTTCTATTATTTCTTTGTCTTTAATTTTATGTGGGTTTCCATGACAGCAAAGAGAGACAAATCAATCAAAGCCAGTAGTTAAAACTGACAATTCACATTCTAGTCACTGGCCTTAAAAATGTGATGTACATTTAAATAATTAGATTGTCTGAGTGTTTGGTCACATGTTATACTGGTGTCTCTTCATTTACAACAGCCTTCTATAAAAGTATAAACTATTATGGGCTGTTGATCTGCAACTCCAGTTCTTTGCTATTTACAGAGTAGTATGTTTAAATCTAAAAAGAAATTTTATCCTAACTTATGCAGTAATAGCAGTAGTGAAACAGAGCATGGCTGTCATGCTGTATCTCAACTACATGTTTATAAGGAAGTTGTGTATAAGAGGTGTTTGAAAGTTGTTTTAACAATAAATTTAATGTAAAATAATTTGTTGATTAAAATATATTTATTTTTTGAAATATCTTTCTTCTAATGGAAAACTTCAGTATATTTGGAAACATCTTGATTCTCTAATGCTGACCCCAGTTCTGCTGAAAATTGCAGCCATACATTTGCTCACTGCTTCAGTCAGAAGGCAAAGACAAGAGCTCAGGTACATGCAGCAGTCTCATTTGCATACATATTTTAGAGAAAGCTTGTTTCTTACCATAAGTGTTTAGAGAAACACCTCTTTAAACATGAGTCATATTACTGTTCTTAATCATTAGTGTTACCCTGTGGCATTTAAGATAGCTGTAGGCTTCCCCATGGGGGGAGATATGAAGTCAATGTACATTTTCATAAATGCCAGGAGAGAAGAAACTTGGGGCAAGTAGAGGTCTGAATACTCTCTGCACACTTACTGTCAAATTGATCTGATTAAGGTCTTCCAAATATGGCAGCCTTCTCCAAAATGGTCAGCTGACTTTTTATGAACAGTGTCTTCCACTTTAAAATGCTATTTCTGTTTTGTGAGATGGAAAGCACTGACATATTTTGTTGAAATGCACACAAGCAGAATCTTCCTATTTTCAGCTGCCTTTCTAGAGCATCACTGTCTGTGAATAATTCTCCTAAAATAGCTCCAAAAATAATTAAACATGAGGTGTTGCATCTGTGTCTCTGGCACAAGCCAGAAAAGTTGTTGTGCTTGTGTTTCCCCCTCCCAACAAGAAAAATTCAAAGCAGAAGAAGCTTCAAAGTATGACGAAACTCAGGCTCAGACACCTGTGGGGCAGTTGCCATATTTTATGACAAAACAAATAAAAGTGCCTAATTCAACTAATGAGCATATTCAGTTGAAAAATATGTAGCAGCATCTGGAGAGGATGATCTGAAGTCTTTGCCTCAATAAGCCCCAACTCCTGGTGGTAGGCAAAAGTTGGTCAGCTACAAAAACTCTGTGCGTGTCCCCTGCTCCACACACACATCATCACCCTGAGCCCTTCTAGAGGTGGTGTTATGGATGTCTAAGAATGCTCAAGCAAGTGACTGCAGGATACATGGTTACAAGCAAGCCCTGGTACCTACCCACCCTGCCCCACCTAACTAGTAATGTACTATCTGTAAAGAAATGATATTTCTTTAAAAGATATTTCAATGATATTTCATACCTTATACCTCTTACCGCAAACAGGTGAGATCATGTGACAAATGGTAGAAAATTTTGCAGGACTTAAATACTAAAACCACTAAACAGCACAAAGATATATACTCTGAAGGGGGCTAGACTGCTGGGAAAAGGACTTGCTTTTTTTTTTTTTTTTTTTTTTTTTTTTTAAGGAAAACAAACACTGAAAACAACTGCAGTGAGAAAGAAGACAAGGCCACATCCAGATTTTTGAGACAAACAGTCGCACATTAAGGTTTAATTAAGTATTGGGATGCATCTTATAGACTTATACTGAGTAGGTAACATTGGACTTCAGTAAGAGCTTGCTGTTATTACTTGCATTTAAGGAGAAATACAAGGCAAAAATTGATTTCTTCAAATTCTCCCTTTGAAAATTAAAAGCTCCACTTTGTACAAGGAGTTTGCCAAATCAAACCTGTTGATTCTGTCAACATTTTAGGAAAGCAAAACATTGACTGCTGAGGAAAATAAGGCCCTTGCAAAGCCTGAAGACGGAAGAAAGAGGTAACTATTTGAAAAAGAAACCTCTGAAAGTGGACTTGATGTGTAAAGATGTGATGGGGAGTGAAAAGAATTACAAATGAAAGCCCAACCTGAACCTCCTAATACAGGATGCATAGGAGAATTAGGTCATTACAAAAATGGATGGGTTGAATAGGAGTCTGATTACAGTGGTGACAGCCTGCATTCAAAGAGAAGGAATTACAGGAGAGTGTTACAGACTGGTTCATTATTTGTGGGGATACTCAAAACCCTCCCCTTTGGCGCAGTTTATCTTACAGTAATTTTGCCTTCCCCTCTATGTACTGCTGACATATTCTGAGTATAAGACAAAATTGAAAGCATCTGAAGAAGCAGAAATAATGACAGTGACAATAGTAATGGGGCTTTTGGAAATGAGTAAGTCTTGGAGATGAAGGATGGATTAACTTTTTCTCTGTAAAGGGTTATTGAAAGAATATGTACAATCCTCTCCTACTGATCCAGGAGACTGATCTGACAGGAAATATGCATAAAAGCTCTAAGGGATGTGGTATTGTGATGTTATCTATGAAACTACCACAGAAAACACAAGCCTGTTTAGTCCAATCACTAACCTTCTACCTCTGCCACAACCCCTGCCCTGACTCCCTACCTCCCTCACCCCCCCAAAAAAAAGAAAAAATAAGAAAGAAAAGAAAGCATGAATTGGGCCAGAAGAGAAGTGAATATAGTTCTAGTGATTTTCAAGTCAGACACAGGACAGTAGAGGGGTGCAGGGGCCAGGGAAATAGGGGTGCCCATTGGTAGTTCCTGGGTAAAAGAGTAGATATTCTTTAGCAATGGGAGGCTTATTCAAGATTTATTTTCAATATCTTAGGGTCTGTTTTTTGGCTGAATTTAGTCAACATTGACATTTATGCAAATTAACCCAGAAGCAGTTTACTGCAAACTGTTGTGACACACAGGCATATGTAAGCTGTAACTGGTTCTATGAATAGTAACTATGCTACACATGGAAAGAAGTATGTCCAAAAAGCTGGGAAGCAGGAGGTCTTAAGTACTTGGCAGAAGAACTCTTTGACCCTAAAATTGCCAAAGGAAATTTTTTATTATTCTTTTTTATTAATTTAAAAGTGGGAACAATCAAAATTCTAGTAAGTGGTAACTTCCCCTGCAATAATGCTCTTCTTGCATGTAACATAAAGCAGTGTAAAGATATCTTAAAGAAAGAAAAAAAAAAAAAAAAAAAAAAAAAAAAAAAAAGTCTTAATTCCCTTCTTTGTCAAAAAGAAAGGGAAAAAATTCAACAGTGCAAAATACCATGTGAAAATGCCCGTGACTTCAATAGCTCCTAACCCTCACAAAGGCTTCTGTAATCCCCCCAGCCCCCTCAGGGGCAAAAGAGCTAGAATAGCTCTTCTGAAGGAGGAAGATGCTTCTTGACTTTGGTGGGGGAGGAAAAGTAGTATGATGGGGTAAACACGGTATAGCTGAAGTCTAACTTGTGCAGAAAGAAATGGGATTCTGTGCAAAATAAATAAATAAATAAATAAATAAATAATAATAAACTGGGTACAGTCTGAAAGAGTCTTTTATTTTTAAGGGTTTGTTGTGCATGTTTTGTCTTTGTTTTTCATGGTATCCTGTCCTGTATTTCCCACATGAGATCTACATATCAAAGCACCTCACTAACTCACAGGAAAAAAACACATTAGATAACTAAGCTTAGGTCCATGGTTCATCTGGGGTCCAATAAAGGAAAGACACCTACTTTAGACACATTTATTTTTTTTATTTTTTATTTTTTTTAACATATTGTTGCAAAAGCTATATTAAAGTTGCCTTCTACTTTTCTTCATTTTTAGGCTAATAAATGCATTACCTTCTCCACAGCAAAGCTTTCTATTCAGACTGGCAATGTAAATATCTTTTCCTACTAGTGCAGTCATAAAATTTCCTTCATGACCTTAAGAAAACTTAGCTAGGTAGAGTTATTTCCTATGATTTGAGTTTGATGTTGTCCTCTCATCTAAGTTGCAGCTGACTGTTTTGCATGATGAACTGTTTTTTTGAACTGTGAATTCAAATGAAGCTAACATTTCTTCTGTAGGAGACTGTGAAGGAGACCAAAGATTCAAGGCTTTTTTTTTTTTTTTCTTTTTTTTTTTTTTCTCTTTAGTTAGTCTTCCAAAGCCCACAGGCTTATTACTTCAGGTCAGTTTTGATTGAGAATGAACTGGGACATCTTGGTCTTTATTACAGAAACATAAAATGATGATGAATGCTGGGTGAAGAGGTAAATGAACTTATCCATAGCACAGCAGTAAGTGACAGTTGTTTTTGGAGAAACAGGAAAAACTTTTACAACCAGCAGTCAATAGATAACAGGTAACTAAAATTTCTGACTACATTTTATTATGTTCTCTAAGGCTGTGTTTATATTAGTAAGAAGAACACGACTTGCCCTTTTGGAATGGATTCGTATAGTTAAACAATTTTTGCTAAGGGTTTAAGAACCCCCTTATATGAATTTAAAGGTGCTTTACTTCAACCTAAATCTAGTTTGGGCCTGTGGGCTGTGTGTCTCATGATGTGTACCAGCTGCATCTCTAAAGTGCATCTTCCAGTTCATTCCAAAATGAATGGGCTTTTAGACTGCTCAGTAAAGTGTATCAGACTAGAGTAGCTGGGGCTGTGGGTAGAATAACTTCAGAATTATGCCCCTCATCTAAAGCTGTAATTTAAATACACTTTGTGGTATCTCTCAACTGTCTCAATGTAATTCTCAATATAGTATGGAGCTCTAGGCTTATGTCACTTAGAAGACATTTAAAAGCACAGCTGTAATGCATTACTTAGACACTGAAATCAAGAGCCTATCAAAAATAAATAAATAAATAATGGAAACAGCAAAGCTCTCCTAGAGGACACTGATGTCCAAAGGAGCACCAATATGGTGCAAAAGAAGTTGAGACAAGCTTGCCTGCTGAAAGGTATAGCAGCAGGGTCCACAACTGATGGCACAAAGTTAGCAGAGAGAAGAGAGTGATGTGTGTGTATGTGTGTGTGTGTGTTGTTGCAATAAGAAAAGAGGAGGAAAAATAAAGATGGGAGAAACTCAGTAGTGGACAGCTGGAAGAAGTGGCAGGGAAGTGCCAGATGGACATTCTTTCCAGTGCACAAGTGTCTACAAACATTTTTCCATGGGAATGACATACCTTTCCTCAGGATTCCCTAAATCTTCCTGGCATTTTCTTGCTTATGATGCCATTAGAACTCATGGGAGAACAATTCACATGCATGTTTCATATGATGACTGGCTCCAAAGCTCTGTGAATGGATATTGTTAGGTAATTTTGAGATATGTAAACAATTACATACTATATTGTCTACTGGGCTGTAAGGTTACAAACTAGAAGCTGCAAGGGGAATGTGAAGAGTATGGGGTAACAGAATAAAAACTATAGGGCCAACTTGCAAGCATAGTGTTGCAGAATCTGGCAATGCAGCGCTGTGAATGGGATGCTTCTCTTTGAGGTGAGGGCACTGACACTGCCTCTTTGGCATTTACAGGTAAAATGTTAGAAGTGAAGGGTGGGCAGCATTATTAGAAATTAAAGGTCTTCAGTAGTACAGTAGTTAAAGCACCTAAGTCACCATGCAACAAATATTGTTTTGGAATCCGTCTCCATGGACCTGGTTCAGAACAGTGAAAGCTTTAAGCCTCATTAAGTGATAAACACCCCACAGACATATATCTTTGTCCTTTCAGACATCCGCTGCTGATTTAAATGCCATTGTGTTCAGAGAAGTCTCCTGCTAATTGCCAGTCCTAAATATCCACATATTGCTCCTTTCTGTCACTGTATGTAAATTTATTTGATCAATATTTTATATTGGTGACAATATAGAGGCAGAATCATTGATTCTAATATTTTAAGTCAAAGATAGAGGGCTTTCATAATTCCACAATGGTAATTACCTTGTCATAATTATAGTTAGGTACTTAGTAATAAGTAACAATGGTAGTATGCAAAAATAATAACTCGAGGCTTTTATAATTAAAATTGCTAATAGTGAGTCACAAACAGGAGCAGCTGAAAGGGAGGAAATGAAAGATGCATCTGTGTGGCACTTTCAGCAATCAAATCTGTCTCTGTTTAAACAGGAAGCAGTCAGGACATCAGAATAATTTTTTATGTTTCAGAGAAATAAACAGACTGCTATGGAAAAGTGGTACCTCTCCTTCCTTCAGTGAAGCCTGCATCTAATTGATGAATGTGACTGTGCTTCCCTTTGGGCTGGAGTACTTATCCATATAAGAAAAGAACAAGGTGTCTTTAATGTAAAAAAAATAGCTACTCCATGTCTAGATGAAAGATTAGGAGCTGACTGTGGCGAGACAAATTATTTCTTACTCTTCTTCTAGACTTTCCCCTATCCTTGAATTTCCTGAGCTTCAGGAGTCCACAGGTCAGTGCTGCCACATGTACTCTTGGTGTATCCATGGCATTTGTCTTTCCCCTAGGTGTCTAGTTTCCTGGTAGCATCTCACTTTCCCCTCACCTTCTGAAGGTACTACTAGGAAAAAAAATATAACCCAAGGGTGATTTAGCATCAATGTACTCAAAAATAAAATGAAGATGAAGATGAAAATTTCTTCTAGTTCAGGAAGAGGGTCTTCAGATCCACTGAAATTAATAACAGCAGTTCAGAAACTTGTAATTTTTGTTTTACGCTTAAAGTTGTCAACAGCAGAGAATTAGTTTAAATATGACAAGCCTTTTTTGGCTGAAGTCTCTGCTGTTTTGAATCATATATACATTCCCACAGAGAATGGGTGTGAAATGCTTTCATTCGGTTATGACAGCACTTTTACAGCAATTAGCACCATTCATGCCTTCTTTGTGCTAATAGAAAGGATTACAGCAGGTTGGAAACAAAGAAATGTCTGACCTAACTACTATACATTTGGGGTTTTTGTTTTGTGTTCTAGCTGTATGGACAAGAATATTTTCATTCAATCTGAGAGGTATCACCAGATTTACTTCAGTGTTATTTTTTGAATTAACAAGACTAATTTCGCTCTTAGCTCAGAATACTCTCTCTAATCTTTTTCCTCTAGATCAAAATTTGAAAGTAAAACTGTTCACAGGAATAGGTATTCTAGTTGATTCAGTAGGTCCCAAGACTTTTTGGCTGGGGATTTATAAAGTTGAAAGTTGTGAAACATACAAACTTATCTCTTGTGTGCCATTACCTGGAGCAGTCTTCAGAGGAGCCTCAGGTCATCCAAGTGTAACTGATTCGTGCTCTGGGACTGACAAATTTCTGCCTTATTTCTTATCATCCCTTTTCTGTCCTCCCCATACCTGCTCCTTCATCCTTTTTTCTTTCCTGATCTTTATTTGTTTATTTTTCAGCTCTTTGGTCATATTACTCTTCTTTTTAGATTTTTTTTCTATACTTTCTTTCTATGAAAGTAGCACCAATAACACCCCCTATTTTCACATCTATTTGTAAATATTAGTGTAATATTTTCTAGAACACAGAAAATATGACCTCACTTTCCCAAAGTTGCACGTTTTCTACCCATATATCAGACTCTCATGCATATTTTGTAAATACAGTTATGTGACTAAAAACATTCTATATGGTCAAGAACCAGAAAGTAATCTATTAAATGCAAGTACAAGACACTGAGATATCTGAGAGATCATTGCATCTGTTTCTAAGGATCCAACACTAGTTTTCTGTCTTATTGGATGCTTCAACCTAATATTGTTATGGTATTGTGTCCAAGGTATTTTGCAAGCATGTGGGACTATTGCATCTGACTTTGTCCTTGCCTTGTAATCAGCAGACCATTTGTCATAGCTGTATTGCTCTATGGGTTTCTCTTTTTTTTTTTTTTTTTTTGTACTTTTGCAGGTGTTTTACAACCTTTAAGCCCTTATCCATAGAAACATTTGATACTACAGTAAAGTTTTATAAGTAGAGTTTCACTGAAATTAATTTATCTAATGTAGACAGGTTTTATTAGAGCTAAAACTTTCTATTTTTTTTTTTCATGTAAGCCAATGTTGTGTCTGCTTCAGGAACAGTTAAGTGGTCATAATAGATATAAACAAGAGGGGAACTTGTTTATTCTGTCATAAATGTAAGAGGAAGCGTGGCATGTAAGGGTATTTTTGCTACCTAAATAGAAAAAAAAAATATCAGAAAGACCTGAATGAATAAAATAACCCATAAACTGACCAAACTATCTTTCTTAGATTTTCGATTTACTGATATTACACTGTATAGATTAAGGTTTCAGGGTTGTACAAGTGTTTCTGAGAGTAAAATTTAGTATTTTGCATTATGCTATCTGTAACACAGATTATGACAAATGTATACAAGATGCCCAAATATCTAAATGGTTTGCCTCCAGAAGACTCCACAGATTCAGATTTTAAAACAGATACATCTTTGTCATTACATATACTTCATTTTATAAGAGGGTAGGATTAAAACGTCATCTAAAACCTTTGGATCTGTGATTAGTTGGCAGTGAAGCTTTAGGTAATCTTTTTATGAGAAGAATTCATTGACAAATCTTCCAATAATAAAGTGTTAGGTCAGAGTTAAATTGAAGGCTGTGCACTGAGATGTCCTTCTTTCCTTGCATTAACATTGCACTGCATTAAGGCAGGCTAATAATACTGTGTTGCATCCAAACTGTCAGCAGTGCTCTCCTGTGATTTATTAAATTTCTTTTTCCTGAGGGCTGCTTTGATGACAGTCTTCATTTTCCTGTACTAAGATGGTGCAGATTTTGGACCACTCCAAAATTTGAATTTTCTCAAACACTCCAACTCCTGACTCTAAGGACATTTTGTTATGCTACTGTTGTTGTTGTTGCTTTTTTGATTTGTTTTGGTTTTGTACTTTTCAGTAAATTTATTGTTTATTTGTTACTTCCATATGTCCCTTGAATTTCCTTAGAATTTGGAAAATGGTAGCACTTTTTCCTTGTGCTATACTTGTAAAGTCTGCCCTCAAAGATTTTTTTGCTGCAGATATATCTATAGCACTGCCACAGTCACAATAGTTAAATGTGCAAATCCTTTCTGAAATTAGCGTTTTGGAGCAACTGCTCCAGTTAGGATTGAACTGGTTGCATTCATGATATTATGTTTTTGTCAGTGGGAAAGTATGTGATCTATCTGTGAGCTGTAATCTCTTCGTTATTTAGACATCGGTAGCCACATTAGCCACTTGGTCCTTGATCTCTAAGAAAAAGTGTCTTAAGGTTAGCTCATTTTCCATTTCCTCTCAGGAAAAGGTGTGTAGAAATCTCTAGAATTTAAGAAACCATAAGTCAAACACACTTTTTCTAGCGAAACATATTTTTATAGTAATAGTAAAAGAACAGTATTTATATCTCTCTACAAAATATGTTACTGATATGAATTCACTTATTTTGTGTGTAAATTGGTATGTTGAAAAAGGGATAAATTTTCTTTATCATTAGATACTGCTTTTGAATCTACTCCCCCCCCCCAAAAAAAAAAAACAAAAAACTATTAGACAAACAAAAACCTCCCAACAGTACAATATAAAATATTTATAAAATATTTTCAGAAAACTAAACAACAACAACAAACAAAGACATATTCTGCTGGAAAAAGAAAGCACCAATTACCATGCAAATTACAAAATTTGGCAGAAGAGAAAATAGTCCATTAGCAATGTTCATAGTGCCCACTTTATAAAAAATATAATTTTTTACCAGAGCAGGTCAGTTTTGTTACATTCTTCAATCTATTACTGGAAAACAAAAACAGATTCCTTGGTCTGAAATATTTCATTGACAATAGAAAAAAAAAAGAAAAAAGAAAAAAAAAAAGGTAAAAAAAGTAAGTATTAATGACAATGAAACAGAGATAACAGACGTTTCATCAGACCTGCTACAGTTTATAATATGTACAAGTTGTAAAGGATTTTAATAATTTATGAAATATTGTACTACCAGTCAGTGATTTATTTCAGTTGCTTCCTAAAGCATTTCACAAAATTCAGATATGCTAACATTTTCTTCAAAATCTCAAGTAAGAAATGGTTCTAAAACCTTAATATTATGTTAGATGGAAAACCCATTTTCATCAGTTGTTCATCAGAGCACTTTTATCTATTCTATAATTAAAATTGTATCATGACACCATTCAGTTAATACTTTATCAGCTTTCATCCTTAACTTAAAAAAATGAAAATAATATTGTCAATCTCCCAAAATCTGACCAGATCAAAATCCAGTAATTCCCACTATGACCATAGATATGTATATTTTTAAATATAATTAAAATAAGAAACTTAAATTCTGTTGGTATTTGTTTAAACCCACATACTCTACCTGTGCGCTTTTAATCTTGGATGCCTAAAGATGTATTTCTGAATCACAGTTAGCTTTTTGTTTTGTTGTAAGATTGGTTTCTTTGTTTGCTTGTTTTTTAAATGCCCAGCTACTTCATCTCATGCCATAGCTAGTGGGAGCAGTAGGTAACCAGAGTGGCATATTATTTTATTTTATTTATTTTATTTCATTTCATTTCATTTTTTCGTAATTAATCTATACAGTTGAAACAGTCATTTGGATTTAAAAGTGATGGTCATTGCATGTGAGACAAATCCCATAAATATTCCATCACTTTATAGGGCTCTGCTTTCCTGTTTCTAAGGGCATTATTTCAGCCAGTGAAACACTTCCAAAACACTTCCATTGCAGGCACTCTCATAGCTGATCTAGCTTCCTGTAAGTCACAAATACACAACTGTCTATGAAAACATGGCAAATCTACCACATTCAGCCAGAAGCTACCTATACGTGGAAATGCAGCAATAAATATGTCAATGTCTGTGTTAAAAGCTAAGATAGCCCCACAGGACAGGCTTAAAGAGCAGCAGCCGTGTTGTACCTGTTGTGACAATTCCACATTGGACTAACTGTGGTCTGGTCCTGCTAACTGAATGCCATTTAGTGGCTGGAGAACATGAAAAGAAATACTATACTCTGCCTTAACTTTTAATTTCATCTAAAAAGAACTTTGCTTGTGTCCTGCCAGACCAGTCTGATGTAAAACATGGTCCTGAACCAAACTAAAAGGATAATGTAATCATATGCTCTGCTAGAAAAGTGCTGTTCATTCATTAGCCATTCAAATACAAAATTAAAGGACACAGAAGTGAAAGTCTCTTCATATGTATTTTAATTATAATTCTAGCTAAATACTGTGACACGTTTGCTTTTTAGAAATGAAAAGCTAATGACCCATGTAATGAATAAATCAAATGGTTTTATTCGCCTTGCACATGTTTTCTTACAAAATGAATCAGAAATGGAGAAGCTTGTTTAATCAAAGAATGTTTTGTTGAAATGGATGTTTATCAGCCTCCCAAATGGAATATTTGCTGTCAAAGCTTCTGTGCAAAATATTTGTGTATTTGGCTTTCACTGGAAGGAGTCATAACTAAGCAGCCCCTTAATTAGTATTTTGTCACATCTTTCCTCAAGAAATGTTTATTTGTGATTGTTATTGCTATGCAGGATATAGGGGTGTCACAGCTATTTTTTTTTTTTTTTTTTTTTTTGAGGAAGATCAAGAATGTCATATTTTCACTGGGAAGCTCTGTGATCCACAGACCACTACATTCCCTTAGGAGCCAACAGTGGTTTGAAAGATGTAGCTGTCTACCTTTGTTTAATAGCTGCTTTGGTAAGAGTGCAGAGATTTTGTTCAGTTACTGTGTTTAAAAACTAGTTAGACAGTGTTACTAACTCCCGCTGCTATTGTCATGTCACTTTTCCCCCCTTAATTTCTAAATTAAGGTTTTCTAAAGCATTGAGTCCTTTGGAATGGCACCAGGAGAACAGGGTAAAGTGAAATGTAACAGATAACTCCATCAATAATGGTTTAGGTTTCAAATGTAGAGGCTGATCATATAGACTTCGACCTTAACAGAGGAACAGTATATAACTACACTGTATGATTCAATGCAGTCTGTTGCATGTTTTTTTGTTGTTGTTGTTGTTGTTTTCCCACCAGTAAAAGCTGGAGGTTTTCTGAAAGTTACTTTTTAGTTACTCAATAATAGACTAGAAAAATTGGTTTTAGAACTCAGCTTTGGTCAGATTAGTATATATCTCCTTATGAAAAGCTGTTTCAGTAGTGAATTTGGAGAGAGAATTTAACTTCAACCAGAATAACTTTCTGTTTATGTCTGCTGTATATTCCTAACTTCAAGAAAGACCGATTTGGCTGAAATTACCTTTGCTTTTTATTTTCTTTCTATAAAATATATATTGACCTCATAGCATCATATAACATAAACTGTGGTTTATGTTTTATATTGAGCAAGAGTTTGTTTTACAATCTTAACTTCTACAAATCACAGGTAAAAAATACTGTATTAATAATTATATATTACTGTTTCTTTATTGTGGTCATAACTCAAGAATAAAAAATATTTTTGCTACTCATTAAGTTTTTTAAATTAGATTTTTGGGTTTGTTTATTTGTAAAATGTCTGTGATTCCAAAAAAAAAAGGGCGAGGGGTGGGGTTTGTGAACAATTTCAGGGCAGGATGAAACCCATTGTGTTCTGTTTTCACATCCCATAGCAAAACACTGGTATTACTGATAGTTTAAGAGTGGTGTGGTGTTCTTTGATTTTTTTTTTTTTTGGTGTGTATGTGTGTTTGTTTTTTAAGAAACAAAACAAATGAGGATGCTTCTAATATTCAAAGAAAATCCAAAAATTTGTTGTAAGAACTTTTAATAGTATTTTAGTATTTAATGGTATATTAAAATAGTAACATTTTAATATTTTAATCTTGTTTCTACACACCTAAGAACTTTCTGCACTCTTTCATCAAAACCATCTAAATGAGTGAGTTTGATTCACTTAAATGCCTGGAAACCACTTTATGTAGTCAAATCCAGATTACTAAACTCAATACATGACAGCTTGAATGAAATTCTTCTGATCTGTGCTGTGCGGTACTCTAGGGGATATAAGCCACTAGTTATTTCTTGAATGTAGACTAAACACTTAGTCAAAAAAAAGAAAATAAAACAGGCATAATGAATCATGTTTAGCAGCACTGGAGAAATATGTAGCTGGGCATCTAGGATGTTCTGTTTTCCACTTGCACATCTCAATAAATTTCAATGAATCTCAGAAGTGATTGAGTATGATCAGAATTAATTAAATTCTGAGATTAGGTCCCCAAGATATGCATTTGTATAGGAAATCTGACCGTTTTTATGAATTGGTCTTTTTAGGATGTAGGGAAGCATAAATGGCAGTCTTAGAGACAAAATCAGATGCTTTAATATCTCTCCCACAAAATTAAAAAAATGCTCTCATAAACATTATGTGACATGCAGGAGTACCACAAAGAGTTATTGTGTTGTGTTTTCCTGATTGAATCTGGCCTGAAAATGTGAAAAAGAAGTTTAGTCCTGCTTTAAATGCAGATCACAGAACAGCAGTGGAAAGCAATCACTACTGCCTGCTGGTTCTGGTACATGTATGTGTTACAGAAAGGAACAGCAATAATGAAATGGGAACTTTGTGACCTAAGCAGTTGTGGGTATAAGTTACAGTCAGTATTGGCCATAAGTGCAGTACATATCCTTATTGCTAACAACCTGAGCTTTTCCATCAGGAAGCCCTGGATTTTTCTGTGTTACATTATTTGGGAACCCAGCCTGAATTCCTGCTAAATTGCTAGCAGCTCTGTTTTTGTCTCTGGGTTTTTACAGACAAATGGGGGCACTTGGGGCAAGGGCCATTTAATCTACAGTTGGATGTGAGTCACCAGGTTGCACCAGTATTGCCTTTTCTTCTCTTGGAAAGTCAGAACTGATGCTGCCCAGAGGTTCTTAGACAGACTGACTGTTGTTTTGGCTCATCAGATTGCCTGGGCCAGCCACAGAAAAATAGCTCAGGTGCATGGCAGTCCTAGCATCCCTGGCTCAGGAAAGTCCTGGTGGAGCCGGAGACTTGGTCATGTGTTAAGTGAAATTGGAAATGTTGGTTTCAGCACAATTTTTGATTTGGCACAAGCTGAGAAAATGGATGGTTTTACCATGATTAGGAATGAAAAAAAAAAACTGCAAA
>CM021734.1:83451592-83563281 GCA_011075105.1 Heteronetta atricapilla
ATATATATGTATATACATGTATATATATATATACATATATATGTATATACATGTATATATATATATACATATATATGTATATATACATGTATATATATATATATATATAACTCTTTACTTCCCATAAATATCCAATGTTCAGCCATGTCCCCAGGGCCTCAATGCATGTAGAAGTTGGGAAGACAGATGTCTTCCATACCAGGACCGCCCCCCCCCCTTTCCCCTTTCCCAGCTTTTATTGGGGAGTGGAATGGAATATCCCCCTGGTCAGTTTAGGTCAGCTGCCCTGGTGATGTCCCCTCCTTCACTTGCCCCCCCTCAGCCTGCTGGCTCTTGGAGGGAATTGGAGGGAGTTCTGACATGGTGCCAGTATTGTGCAGCAATAGACAAAACACTGGAGTGATACCACTGCTGTTCTAGCTACAAGTACAGAGCACATCACTGTATGGGCTGCTGCAGGGAAAGTTAACATCCCAGCCAGACCCAGTACATATGCACTTACATATGTAAGACCAAAAGAGTTGCTTCATATAGAGGCCAAGAGAAGTGAATTTTTTTGCTAGGTCTATAACACAATATGATTCAGACCAGGGAAAGAAAACAATATTTCTAACTTCCCATCAAATACTTCACATCTAAAATTTACAGTTTAATTTCCATCCATCATGTTGTCAACATGCTTATAGAGATCACTACCCAGTACTTCACATTTCTGTTAATGCAATGTGATGACTGCTCACATCTGTTTCAACCATATATGCTGCTAGTTTTCAGGTGGTGGTGATAATAAGAAATTAAAAAATTAATAAGATGAGCTACTCACATGATGCTAACCTTGTTTGCAGAACACCTGTAGGCATATTAACATATGTTAGAGTCTGGAGAGTAACAGTTAAATGACAAGCTGTCTCTTGTTATCCACATTTTGTCATGGAAATAACATCAGCAAATGGAAATGGTAAAAACAGATCTATAAAATATAAATAACTAGCGTTATAAAGTGTCCATGTTAAACTACATAATTTTAAAAGAAGGCTGTCACTAAATGTTACTATAGCTGGAATAATTTCCACGCTGTGAAGGTGAAATATCACTGTTTCTGAAATATCAGTTTCCGATATGGGCTAATGAATCTGGTAATCCAGTAGCGATATATACCTCCAGGTCCCATGAGCAGTAAGACCGAACACATTCTCAGCAGACAGACACACAAGTACACTCTACAATACATATGTACATGTAGACATGGCTGGCCACATGCATGAACACAGAAATTACAGCACTCACAAACAGCACCAAAGGTCCATTATTGATTAATATAAATATATGTATGCACATTATGTGGATCTCTCTAGAAGCTGGGCTTGGACACTCAGGTTTATTTAGTAACTGCCCCTGCATCCCAGTCTCCCCAGGTGCTAGTACCTGAACATATGAGCTCCTGAGGCAGACTTTAGTCTAACCAGGGTCCTGGATCATTTTGTCTCCAAGTGCCTCAAGCACAAAGATACACACACCTGTAAATGGCTCTCAGCCAGCCGCCAGATCATCCCATAGTGTCCCTGGCAGTTGTCCAAGACCTCATGATCCCTCTCATAGTCAACTCCTCTTGTTGCCTCACTCAGAGAGATGAGTGTGTCCAGCCCAGACTTATGACCCTATCAATAGCTGGCTCCCAGGCTGCTTATTCTGTTGACCTTACCTACATTTTATGACCACTAGGTACTAACTCTCCCGTTCACTCTGAAAAGTGATCTGGAGAGCCTCTCCCATTGATTCATAGTGGTGGGAATCATGCCCAGCCCATGAGGCTGATAGTTCTTCTGGGAGTCCTGGAAACAGCCAGTTGAGGGAACATTTTCATTCTTAGAATTGTTTAGGTTGAAAGGGACTCTGGATGTCATCTGGTCCAACACCCAGCTCACACAGAGCAGATTGCCCAGGACCATGTTGAGATGGCTTTTGAAGATTTCCAAGGAGGAGACAACATAACCTCTCTGGGCAACCTGTGTCAGTGCTCCAGCAGAGTAAAAATTTTTCCTCATGTTTAGATGGAACCTTGTGTTCCATTTCCCGCCCATCGCCTCTTCTCCTGGCACCAAGAAACACTGAAAAGAGCCTGGCTTTTTCTTCTTTTCACCCCCCCTTCAGGTATTTATACACATTGATACCTTCTTCTCCAGGCTGAACGGTCCCAGTTCTCTCCCTTGTGCCAATTTTCCTCTGAGCTCTTTTGCATGTGTACTTGTCAAAATGACTCTTACCATAAAACCCGATGGCTTTTGTATTATCTTGGCAGACTTCTAAGCAAAGGTTTGGAAGTTCTGCCAAATATTAGCTCAAGTCTAGATTAATGTGTCTTGAATTCTGCTTCAAGCATGAACCCAGTGGAGTCGCTACTGTCCCAGGGTCACATTTAAAAAGGCATCACTATATACTTACTAGATTCAGAAGGGCACTGAAGGTCTGCCATGATGATCCAGCATGCCAATGAGCTGGTGGAAAGTCATTTCAACATCGTTGAAATATGAATGAAGCTAATCTGTAAGGCACCATTATAGTAACCATTAATGTAAAACAGCTGCTGTCTACTAACATAGTAGACATGCCATAATTTTAAAATGTTCCTTGTACTGAATGAAGCAGAACCTCACATCTCATTCTTCGTTTTTGTGCCTGTTCTCATAGGCAGATCTAATATCAGAGTAATACCAGAATTAGACAGAGATTGATGATATTTTCTTTTCTACTCAAAAAGTTTCATAGGTGTCTTTTTCCTCGTTTGAGCACCAAGCAGCCTATTAAGAGGAGAGTCTTCTTCAAGGAGATAATCTTCATCTCTCCTATTCAAGAGACTCTGTAAGAGTTTCAAAATATTGAGAGTTTTGATATATTGAGCAAGTGTCAAAGCAGTAAAGAACAGAAGCAATTCCTCTGAGCTGTAGATGAAATGCTAGTGTACACTCTCAGTTCAGGACCCACAGCCTCACTGGTTGAAATATGGAATGTAAGCACTATTTGATAAAGATCAACTCATATGTGCTGTGTGTGTACAAGAGACTTTTTAAGCTGTGTTTTCTGTGTTACTTATAACCTGAGATATTTGAGGTTCATTGAAACAGGTGGAAGAAGTGGTTGGTTCAGCGTTCATATGATATTGTTCTCCCCAAAACATTGCTTTGTGCTTTGGTTTTTGTTTGAGAACATCTTCCAACTGTTAGGAAATATTTGACTTGTTTTGTGTGGTGCTACCTGACTAGTTTTGACAAATAAGTGAGGAATTCCCTGCTGAGATACTGTTTGTCCTCATTGCTCTCCCTTCGTGTGTTTTCATGTGTTGTTTTTTTTTTCCCTTCAAATTACTCTTCTACATATAAATTAAAACAATCTTGCTTGTAAGGTTTTGTTTTCCAATCTTCCATAAAAATTGAAAAGCTTGTAAATTAACTTCTCTTTTCTTGTGTACCTTGATTCTGTTGCAGATTATTAGCTGCTATTTTGCCTTTGTATTCATGCAAAGATAATACAGCCATCCATAATTCAAAACACAGAGTTGAGCTCAAATCACATTCTACATCCAGCTATAATTCTCTTTCATTTCATTAAGTACATAGTCAAGTAGAAAAGTTCAGAAATAATAGTGCAACTATAACTCTGCTACTCTGAAATTAACTGAAACTCTGGGGTATATCTTATTTTTGATTAATGAGTATATGTATTCCAAATTAAGGGCTTAGATGTTCACATCAAAGGCACAATATGTAGTACTTCATTATACATGTCTGAGTTTCAGGAATCAGTGGCTAGCGAATTTGACATCTTGGCTGCAAAAGTTGTATTTCACCATAAAACCAGCAATCACTTCAATCAAATACAGTTCAGTAACATTTCTAACACTGTCTATGTAAACCCATTGTGCCCAGGGAATTCAACTGGTTAAATTTTTTTGGACAAAGCATTTTTTCACCAAAAATGAATAAATAGTTATTAGTAGCCTGAGTCCTTCAGAAGCAAATACAAAAGATCAGAGTGTTCATAAGATGAGAAATTAAATACAGTGGAATAAGAAAGACTAACCCTGGTGGAATATTTGAGAAAATCTGAAAGACTTTCTGTTTGTTTGTTTGTTTGTTTTTCAACAACAGTTCAGCTAATTGATTGCTCTTAAACCCTTACTCTCCTCCAAAAGTATGCAAAACTACTTTTGACTTTTGTGGACTGAATAAATTGGACATTTGTGTATCAAATGGATATTTGTTCTTTCAATTAATGGTAGTCAAAAGTTGAACTGATAATTTATTGCTTTGACAAATGTACAGGTTCTTCCATATGCCTTCCCCAAAAGTTCTACATTTTGGAAAATTTTCAGATACTCTTTACTCATCTTATCCTAATTGTTTATTTGCACTGGCCTGGGATAATTTTCTTGAGTAACCCCTTAACCCTTCCTCCTCTTCTTCCCCCCCTTACTTTTTTATTTAAAAAACACTCACTGTGTTTTCTGTGCTATGAAATCCCTTATACGTGAGTTTTGAGTTAAGAAATAGCTCCAAAAGTTTGTTCATCCAAGGTCATGTGCTAATCTTAGTTAACCACTATCATGAGATGACCACTCATGATTCAGCATGAACATCCCAGCACCAGTAGCAAATTATATTTGCAGATAAAATGTCTGGTAATTCACCTACAGAAGCAGCACATCTTTTTCATTATTAATTAGTAAATTTCAGTTAGACTTTTGAGCTCACTTGTTTCACAAGTCATTTTTTTCATGAGTGAATTCCAAATGTCCTGACTCTTACATCTTTCTTCTAAGAATTTGTCATAATGTCCATTTTAACAGATCATGGCATTATACCATACATTCAGGTAGTGCTTCTGCAACATGTAGTAAAACTGAGGTTTAGATTGTTTGTTTGTTTGTTTGTTTGTTTTCTTTTGAAGTATCTGAAATATCAATATCCTAATTTTCTATTAAAAAAAAAAACTGTTACTATGACATACTAACAAATTGGTTCATAATTATAACCATCCATTAGAGAAAAAAATACTTTCACTATTTCACATAGTGAAATGATACACACCACAACATTGAACTTTATTTCTTTTTATGATAGAGCTGAGCTGAACTCTTATGGCAGAATTGGGATAGGAATTGGGAAATCCTGTCTTTTTTAATGTCAGGTTCCTGTGCTGATGAGATAAAACAACTTAAGGTTATTTGAGTGTTTCAAATATATATTAATAGAACAGAGACATGAATGTTGCCCACACAATTTGCAGCAATGTTATGGTGCAATTAGTAATCATTAATCGGCATTGCTCGTGAGATCTATTAAGCCTTTAATTCATATCAATGTGGTATCCTTTCTCTTTAATGACCTTTTCTGCATAAAAATGACTGAAGACATGCTTTTGCAGGAAGCTCATATTTTTTGTTTTGAAAAGCTCAGTACAGTTCTGCTGAATGTCATGTGTCCTGAGGTATGGGAGGGAACAACTGGAGACAAAAAGAACAGAAAAAGGGAGACAAAGCAATCAGTGAATTTATACAGGAAGATTTTCTTCTGCTGTAAAAAAGGCCAGCCCTGCTAGAATTAGCACCCCTGACATTATTGTATGAATAACTGCTTACACAGTCTCATGTTGCCTCTGTGGGCAGGCTATGATGTGGAGAGGTGGAAGGAGGGGATGAAGCAGTTTGCACATGCACCTCTTCTTGGTGCTGGTGACTTGGTGAGCTGAACTTGAATAGTCACACAGAAGCAAAGAAAAAGCAGGATATGGCTTGAGATTAAGAATTAGTTTCTGGAATGAGAGGCAGTGAGGAACAATAACTTCCATGACAAGAAATGGGTCCTGGTGTTCTGGGAGATGTGACAGCAATAATGATTTAATAGACAGGGTAAGTGCTAATGAACTGTGAACACTTTAGTCCTAATTTTAACCAAGGGATTGATTCCCTGAGTTGGTACTACCCCTGACACTGAATGTGCTCAACTGAAATGGGAGTTGATAGCAAAATGAGGAGGACTGCATTTAGAAATTGCTTAAAATTACATAAAGTTTGGAAATGAAAGTGAACAATGTGCTGATATAGACAATTTATTAGAAATTTAAGCTGGCATTTTTAAAGTCACACTTATCACTAATTTGACTTCATGAAATAAAGATTCAGCTAATATTATCTCTTTCTTCTACTTCTTAGTCTGCTTCATTTTGGTGCTGGTAGGAATAGTAATTGATGTGACCATGGAAAAGGGGAGAAATGATGGCTGATAGAAAGTCTTACCATTCAGAGTTGCCCTAAGCTACGAAATTCAGATTTTGAGCCACTATGTCAAAATGCAAGAGATATGAGGGCAAAAAGAGACCCAAACCAATCAATAACTTTTTGTGAATTATTGTTCAGATGCGCAAGCACACACACACAAAATCTCTGCTGGGAATCAAACAAATAAACACTCAGGAAGGTGTATTAAGTATATATAGGCAAAGTCATAAAAAAAGGGGAAAAAAAAAAAAAAAAAAAAGCAGAATAAGATACTTATTGCTTGTCTAAATGTACTTTGGTAACTTTTTTTTTCACAGAAATGCCAGAAAAGACTAATCCACTAGTAAGAGGGGTGAAATAGCTAACTTGCTAAAACAGTATTCTATCCTTCTCCTTCCCATTCCCTTCAAATATGAAGTCTGGATAACTAGAAAAGTAGGAAAAAGGAAAGGAAAAAGTAGGAAAAAGATCTGTAGCTGGGGAAAAAAATGCATACCTCAGAATACTTGAAAAATTAGGATGTACACATCAGCAGGTATGACAAATGTGTGAGCACATGCAAAGAATTAATTTAATCATGCTGCTGATTTGGAAAAAAGCTGGGGATCTATGGAAAATACAGAAGATATAACTTTCCCAGCTGTCAAACTGTTGATCTGAAAATATTTAGGTAGGGATATCCAGTGGCCTTTTTCTGTGGTCTCTGATGAAACCCTGGTGCTTCAAAGGACTTCCTCCCTGCTTTTTAAATATTCATTTCATACACAATTTATGCCATTGCCACATAGACCAAACTTCAGTACTGCTGGTGCCTTGATGGCCTCATGCTGCCATCAGCTGATTGTGCAATTTTTACCCTTTTAGCATTTTAATAATTGCTGATGTTCTTCTGTTTCCCTTTCCCGCTGGATTTTTTCTTTGAGAACTGGTGCATCAGTGCTGCCAATAGCAAAGCAAGTGGGCTATAACAGTGGCAAAGAAATAAACAAATGGTTCATAATTCCTTAGAGGTACTTTAAATAGATCTTGTAAAGGTATTTTTTACTTTGCTAGTAACTGCTTTGCCTGATTTTGTTTAGTTCTGTGGAGTTTTGTGCCATGAACTTAATGTGTATTTTTATAATTGATTATTGCTCTTCCATATTGTGACAGCTGATTTGAATTTGTGAGGCAAGGTGATTTACAGTATGGTATGTGGGAAAATAATTGTACTAGCACACTTTTATGCTAAATATTACTCCCTTGATAATTCTTTTGAGGTGAATTATCTCCTGCTCTGTCCTTATCTTTCTGAGCACCTTTATCACATATACCACATCACAAATTTCATGTAATCGATGCAATTACTTTTGAGATCTGATTCAATCCTTATTTTCTTTCCTCATTTTATAAGTAACAAAATGCCAGCCAGTTATAATACTGGTTCAAAAATATTGAATTTCATTTTGTAAGACCTACCTCCCAATAGGTGAGAAGACTTGTTTATATGATGTGCTTTTCCAGACTGGATCTACTTTTCCATAGGAAGTAATGTAAATAGTCAAGTCTCTGCTCTGCTGGCTGTTACCCAGCTTCATTCTCAGAATTTCAGCTTTCTTGTCTGTTTTCGCTGTATTACTGAATCAATACTAAAAAACACAACTAGCCCACATGTTCACAGAGGATGATTTCTTTAGCTCTGTCAGAAGATAAGTTTACTACTTCAGTCTACATATCTATATGCTAAAAGTATTTTTCTACTTTCTATTGCTATTGTATGTAAATTGCCATCAGCTACTGTTAGAGGCTTTAGTTAATGCCTACAAAAAGTGGTATTTCTTTCCTAGTCCCAACCCAAGATGTTTTTCAGTCTCACACAATGATTTTCTCTTTGTGCACAGTAAGATAAATTTGCTGTTATTGGAGCTGGATGTAATTTTTCCAGGGGAGTTTTCTATGAGAAAAAAAAAACTCAATTAAAGCTAATCAAATGATCTGGAGATGTATGTCAATTAAGACAAAATTCTGATTGGAAACGTGAACACTTCTCATCTTGCCTAGAGGAATGTTTAAGAAAGGGCTCCCAGCTGGACTTTCTGCCTGTTTCTCCTCCATACCGCCAGAAATCTCCACCTGCTTTGGTGCCTAGACTATCCAGCTCTGAGTCTGTCACATCTGCAGGTCACTAGTGTCTCTTCTGTACCACACAGGAACAAGCTCTGTAGCAGCATGTAAGCTCAGGAGCTTGGTGCAAGTTTTCCTCAAGGAAATACTTCAAAGGAATGCTATAGTCCCAGAAACTCTCCCCCTCTACTCCACTTGTATCCTGAATTAAAGATAATACTATTTTTAAATACAAGACTCTTGTACACTGGATGTGGTAGTTCTTCTACCAGCTTTTGCAGTAATTAATTATAAGATTAAAAAGGAAAAAATAAATAAAAAGGATAAAAAAACTGAGATTTCCAGGTATGTTTTGAACACCAGTGAACAAATTTTGAAGCATTTATCTTGAATCTCCTTCCTCCTCCTATTTTATTTATAAAGAAAGGGGTTGAGAGACATGCATTGTAAGATCCAGCCATACATGTGATGAGATAGGATGGGTCATGAAAGGAAGTATTACTGGATCATATTGTGATCCACCTGAAGAAGAAACTGTTCAGCCATTATTTTAGCAATACAGAGAAAGAACTATAACTCTTCAGCTGTAGATTGGGACACCCACACGAATTGCAGCCAACTTATTCCCCATCTTGTTGTCTTAACCAATAATACAACCTACCTCTATCAGGAGGCTTATACTGGTGCAGCCAGGGAATTCTTCCTGAAAGACACCAGTAAGTCCATTGATACCTACTGTGTACCATTAATACCCACTGTATTCTTAATATTTAAATAATGACTCAAGAAGGTCTACATGTGGAAGCTGGGAAGTAGTGCATGGAAGGAAGTATGTGTGCTTTCAGTGTTATCCTTCGTATCTGGTCCTGTTTGCTGCTAGAGACCAGGTGCCTGATGACATAGGCTCAGGATGCAGCCCCAGAGTTAATTATCCCTTCATAATGCAATGTTGTTTTTGATGATTTTCTTTGCTGTCACTGGGGCCTCTCTCTTGTTCCTGACAGTACGATATGCTCCTCCACACTGCATCTCAGTTATGCCAAGTGCTGTTACCACAAATAACATCACTGTGCCATGTTAAAATTAATAAAAAAAAGTAAACCTTGAAGGCTTGGCAGGCAATCTTGCAGAATAAATTTAAATGTCGAGATAGAATGATTATAGGTGACAACTGAAGTTCCTTCTCTGTGATTTCTCTGAATCGACTTGATAAACTGAACTGTAAACTAAGATGGTAAGAGGTAACTGACTTTTATAATAAATATTGCCAGTTAGAGTGATTAAAATTGGAAGTAGGAAAAAAAAAAAAAAAGCCAAATCTAAGAGTGGTGATGAGATCTGATTATTCATATTCTGAAATAAAATTCCACTATATGAAAAATGTTTTTCTTTGGTAGTAGTTACAGTGATTAAAGAGTGGTGAGTAATTTACAGTAGTTCCCAGGGGAAAAAAAAAAAAAAAAAAAAAAAAAAAAAAGGAAATAGAATTAAAGCTAATTAAAGTTCATTATTATTTCAGTATGAAGAGATCATAAAATCCTATTCCAAGGCAAAGGGCTCCAAGCTCCAGGTCACGCTCTGTATACATTTGATACATTTGTTCCAGGTACTCTGCTTGGAGGATGGGTTGAGGAAGACTTCTCAGCTGCCATTCTGCTGGTTGTTCTCCTAGGACCTAGATAACCATACAGTGCTCAGGCTTACTCAGGACCTTGGCTAATTCATGGCACTGAATTTGGATAATGTAATGCAGTAAAAGTATTCTTTCGCATGGATGACCTGGTCCGCATGGTGGCAGAGCTCAAGGAGGAGGTGGAGAGGTTGAGGGATATCAGGGAGTGTAAGTGGGAGATAGACTGGTGGAGCGACTCCCTGCAGGGCCTCAAGGAGAGGTACCGAGGTGAGACACACCAAATGGGGGTGGACCCCCTGTGCCCTGTCGCTGTCAGGCAGAGGGAGGGGATCTGGGAGTTGAGGAGGAATGGAAACAGGTCCCTGCTCGACATCACAGGCGATACTCTCCCCTTCCAGCCCCACCTTCCCAGGTGCCCTTACACAACAGGTTTGAGGCCCTGGAGCTTGAGAGACCAGTGGGTGAGGAAGAGGTAACAAGTGTAACCAGGAGGATGCCTAGGGCGAGGAGGTCGACTCCACGCCTCAGGATTGCCTCCACCAAGAAAGACAGAAGGGTTATTGTTGTGGGAGACTCTCTTCTCAGGGGAACAGAGGGCCCTATTTGTCGGCCTGACCCTACTCGTAGGGAAGTCTGCTGCCTCCCTGGGGCCAGGGTCAGGGACATTGCCAGGAAGCTTCCCAACCTGGTTCACCCCTCTGACTATTATCCTCTTTTGATAGTCCAGGCAGGTAGTGATGACATTGAAGAGAGAAGCCTCAAGGCTATCAAACGAGACTTTAGGGGACTGGGACGGTTAGTGGATGGAGCGGGAGTGCAGGTGGTGTTTTCGTCCATCCCTACAGTGGCAGGGAGGGGTACAGAGAGGACACGGAAAGCCCACCTGTTAAACACGTGGTTCAGGGGCTGGTGCCAACTCAGAAATCTTGGATTTTTTGACCATAGGTCACTTTACTCGGCACCCGGCCTGATGGCCGCAGACGGGTCCCTATCTTTTAGGGGAAAATGGATCCTGGGCCAGGAGCTGGCAGGGCTCATTGAGAGGGCTTTAAACTAGTTAAGAAGGGGGACGGGGCTGAAGCAAGGATTGTTGGAGCTGTGCCAGGGGTAACAATGGCAAGGCTGGGGGATAAGGCAATGGCCCAGCTGAAGTGCATCTACACAAATGCATGCAGCATGGGTAACAAACAGGAGGAGCTGGAAGCCATTGTGCAGCAGGCAGGCTATGACTTGGTTGCCATCATGGAGACGTGGTGGGACCACTCTCATGACTGGAGTGCTGCAATGACTGGCTATAAACTCTTCAGAAGGGACAGGCAGCACAGAAGGGGTGGTGGTGTGGCTCTCTATATTAGAGAGTCTTTTGACGTTGTAGAACTCGAGGCTGGGAATGACAAGGTCGAGTCCCTTTGGCTTAGGATCGGTGGGGCCAACAAGGCTAGTGTCCTGGTTGGGGTCTGTTATAGACCACCGAACTAGGATGAGGAGATGGATGAGGAGTTCTACAGGCAGCTGACAGAAGTTGCAAAATCTTCAGCACTTGTTCTCGTGGGGGACTTCAACTTCCCAGACATATCCTGGAAGCACAACACAGCCCAGAGAAAGCAGTCTAGGAGGTTTCTGGAGAGCGTGGAAGATAGCTTCCTGACACAGCTGGTTAGTGAGCCTACCAGGGGTGGCACCCCACTAGACCTTCTCTTCACACACAGAGAAGGACTGGTGGAGGATGTGATTGTCGGGAGCTGTCTTGGGCAGAGTGACCACGAAATGGTGGAGTTCTCTATTCTTGGCGAGGCCAGGAAGGGGACCAGTAAAACTGCTGTATTGGACTTCCGGAGGGCTGACTTTGTGCTGCTGAGGACACTGGTTGGTAGAGTCCCTTGGGAGGCGGTTCTGAAGGGAAGAGGAGTCCAGGAAGGCTGGGCGCTCTTCAAGAGGGAAATCTTAATGGCGCAGGAACGGTCTGTCCCCACGTGCCCAAAGACGAGCTGGCGGGGAAGAAGACCAGCCTGGCTGAACAGAGAATTGTGGCTTGAGCTTAGGAGAAAAAAGAGGGTTTATAATCTTTGGAAAAGTGGGCAGGCCACTAGGGAGGACTATAAGGATGTTGCGAGGCTGTGCAGGGACAAAATTAGAAAAGCCAAAGCTCATCTGGAGCTCAATCTGGCTACTGCTGTTAAAGATAACAAAAAATGTTTTTATAAATACATCAACACAAAAAGGAGGACTAAGGAGAATCTCCATCCTTTACTGGATGCGGAAAATCTCCACCCTTTACTGGGGGGAAACTTAGTTACAAGAGATGAGGAAAAGGTGGAGGTGCTTAATGCCTTCTTCGCCTCAGTCTTTAGCGGCAATACAGGAAAAAAAATAAAAATATTTTGGCTGCTCTTGGCTTGGATTGGCACACGCTTCATTGGGTTAGAAACTGGCTAGATAGCCGGGCCCAAAGAGTCATGGTAAATGGAGCCAAATCCAGTTGGAGGCCGGTCACTAGTGGCGTTCCCCAGGGCTCGGTGCTGGGGCCGGTCCTCTTTAATATCTTCATCGATGATCTGGACGAGGGCATTGAGTGCACCCTCAGTAAGTTTGCAGATGACACCAAGTTAGGTGCATGTGTCAATCTGCTCGAGGGTAGGAAGGCTCTGCAGGAGGATCTGGATAGGCTGCACCGATGGGCTGAGGTCAGCTGCATGAAGTTCAACAAGGCCAAGTGCCGGGTCCTCCACCTGGGGCGCAATAACCCCAAGCAGAGCTACAGGCTGGGAGATGAGTGGTTGGAGAGCTGCCAGGCAGAGAAGGACCTGGGAATGATGGTTGATAGTTGGCTGAATATGAGCCAGCAGTGTGCTCAGGTGGCCAAGAAGGCCAACAGCATCCTGGCTTGTATAAGAAGCAGTGTGACCAGCAGGGCTAGGGAGGTGATTGTCCCCTTGTACTCGGCTCTGGTGAGGCCACACCTCGAATACTGTGTTCAGTTTTGGGTCCCTCGCTACAAGAAGGACATCAAGGTGCTTGAGCGAGTCCAGAGAAGGGTGACGAAGCTGGTGAGGGGCCTGGAGAACAAGTCCTATGAGGAGCGGCTGAGGGAGCTGGGATGTTCAGCCTGGAGAAAAGGAGGCTCAGGGGTGACCTTATCGCTCTCTACAGGTATCTCAAGGGAGGCTGTAGCGAGGTGGGGGTTGGTCTGTTCTCCCACGTGCCTGGTGACAGGATGAGGGGGTATGGGCTTAAGTTGCACCAGGGGAGTTTTAGGTTGGATCTTAGGAAGAACTTCTTTACCGAAAGGGTTGTTAGACATTGGAATGGGCTGCCCAGGGAAGTGGTGGAGTCACCATCCCTGGATCTCTTTAAAAGACGTTTAGATGTAGAGCTTAGCGATATGGTTTAGTGGGGACTGTTAGTGTTAGGTCAGAGGTTGGACTCAATGATCTTGAGGTCTCTTCCAACCTAGAAATTCTGTGATTCTGTGATTTTCTTTTAATGTTTTTTGGTGGTGGTAGTGGTGGTTTTTTTTTTTAGAAACATAGACTTCCCCACAATCTGAGGGCCATATCAAACCTCTTATCTTTCTGCAACGAACAATAAATAGCTTTTCTCACACCAAGGAAAAGCTTTTCTAACACAGTGCTATACAATTAGGAAAACAAGAAGACCAAAAAGCTCTGATAAGGGAAGATGTTTCACTCTACTTGCTAAGAAAAGGTGGGGAAGGCATGAACATATGACACATATGCAGTGGTGTCATGCAAAATACTGACAGAAGTCCTTAGTTCTTATTGTGATGAGTATGGCACAAGAAACATGAAACAGCCATAGATGTGTTCTAGCCTTTGTCTTTATATCTATGCTACCTGAAGCAGCTTATTTTGTGACCTGATGTGTGCCTGATCACTATGGTTTGTGTGCCAACTCAGTTGCATATAGTTGAATGAGAGTAAGATGAGTGAAAGAGAATTGATTTTTCAGTAGCTTTTCTTCCTTTAGGTTTCACTGATATGCTGGTTAGAGACAGCAATATAAGAGATCAAAATTTTTTATGTAATCTAAAGGGAGCTACTGCTTGTAGAAAAAAAAAAGGGGGGGGGGAGATCTATCATTAAATTCTACTTGTTTCTAGATTTATAACTGCCTTAAAAACATTTTTTCTGACTACAGGATCCTTAACCTAAGGGGTTCCTCATTATGTCCATATCCCCTTCCAGTGAATCTAGTTCTTGTTGAAGAAGAAGGTGTTATTTACATGAAATTGAAGAGGAACTAACAGCTGATTCAGAAGAGGCTGAGGACAGAGACAGAAAATTAGGGAAGTTTTCATCTCCTTCTCCCTGGATTATGCATTGTGATTTATTGCATTTGTAACTTATTACCTTTCCTCCCCTTCTAATGTGAATAAAAGAAAGTCTGTTTTCCTGGAGCTAAATGTAAAATCGATTAGGTGATCAGAAGCAATATATGCACCACAGTTAAAGGAAGGAACTCAGAACATATAACACCTGCATAAATCAGAAATGTTGTCTTTTTTCTTGCTTTTGCTGATTGAGCAAAAAAAAAAAAGTTCACCGTCAGTTACATTTACCAACCCTTCTTTAGCAGGCAGAACATACAGGTGAATGTGATGTGCTGCTCATATTAGCGACTTCCCAAAACAGAAGAGACAAGCTCTAGTGGACTTGAATTCTTCCTGGCTGACTTCTCACATCAGCCCCATCTCCTTAGGCTACCTCTATAATCAGTAGAAAAAAAGAAGGGATCTCCAGAGAGTAATTCAGTACACCTACAATCAGGACTGAGTCCTTACTATGCAGTGATCCTAGAGAAACTACTCTCCTAACCCACTGCATGTTAATAAAATGCCTGAAGGTAGTCAGGGCAAAACTAGGTCTAAAGTACTCAACCATAGTTAGCTGTTGAGTTCAGCCCATCTTGTCCTGTTGAATTTATGATTAACATTTTAGAAAATAAATTAAATCTTTTTATTTCTATGTTTACAAAGTTTTCTCTTAAATTTGGTGTACAGGTGATAAAAAATAAAAGTTTGCATTGCGTATGCTTGTGCTGTGTGAGGAATCACTTAAATCACACTGATATCTTATGTCTTTTCCAGAAGAACTGATTGTAAGAATTTTTTTCTGAAGAAAAAATTATCTTTAAGTTGAAACTACAAACAGCTTTCTGTCCTCAGTTAAAATGACAGTGAGACAAAAAACTTGATTTTCTCTTTTCTATATTCTTCACATTACTATTCAGATTTTTACTCTGTCTTTTGGGTCTGGAAAGCTTGTAAAACATCTTTTATACCAATTCAGAAGGTATGCATGATATGAGCTAGTATAGATTCAGGAGTGTGAACAGTGTTCCCATCCAACCTCATTAATTTATTTTGATGGTTTAGAAATGTTCACAATTAAAAAATTAGATATATATATTTAAGAGGTATGTCTGGTTTCACTGAAAATGTTCATGGGGATCTACTTGTGTTTGAAAGTCTTACACTTGACCACCTCAATTTTAAAATAACTAATTTTTAGGGAAAAAAAAAAAAAAAGAAAAAAAAAAAAGCTGCTTCTATGAAACCTTTTGAGTGGTGGGTTTTATTCACCAGCAATAATACAATAGTGGAGGACACAATAGTGGAGGACACAACAGTGGAGAACATTCTGCTGGAAACAGGATGAAAAGTGTTTGGGTGTTTCTAACAAATGAAAAAGAAGATAAATCATTCATTGCAGTAGCAGAGAGAGGTTTTAGTCTACAGTAAAGTCAGGGTTGTAAATGGAAATCTGCCAATTCCAGTGAGATACTGAAGGCATACACATGCAAGATAAACCTAGCGTGCTTTTTCTAGGTCACATAAAAGGAAAAATGAAGGTTTTCATGTAGCTCAGAGAGAAAACCTGGTTCATAACTAAACAAATATAAAAGAAAAGCACTATTTTAATTCTCTCAACCCATGCAGCTCCACACACACAGGTGTGTGTACAACCACTGTAGTGTCTAAGTTTATATACTGCAAGGACTTACACCTATTCATTCAATGAAGTTTTTCATGTGCTGAAGGTTAATTTTTTTTATGATTGAAGCTTAATGGTGAGCACTGCAACTTTGATGTTTATTTTCTTTATAGACCTGAAAAAGAAAAAAAAAATAATACAAAATTGTTTCCAAAACAGAACAGTGTTTGAAGTGAAAAATAGAGAAGTTTTAGAATTCATTTATTGTAATCTATAACAAGTTTGCTTACTGAACCTTGGGTTCCACCAAAGTATGAATCCAGACTTTCAACAGATCTGTTACCCCAGCTAAACATAAGATTTAAATACTTTAGTTTAGTAACTAAAAGTTATTTCTATTTAGAAATATGGCATTTCTATTTAGAAATATGGCAAACTTCTATTTAGAAATATGGCATTTTCAAAAAATCTTCCATTAAATTAAGTATTGTGTACCTCAGATAATGAAGTTGTGTGAAAGAGTGAACGGAAGCAAAGGATAGGCTCCATGAGACAAATACCTGCTAGAATTCCATTCTTGGACACTCCTTTTCTTGTATGTAACCACACTTCAGAGAGTCAGTCTGCTGGTGTCAGCCTCCAGCCAACCCAGGTCCTTCCGATGGCAGTACACCTAGCTGGTGTATATGGCATTCTTCCCAGGTTTGTATCATCTATGAACTTGCTGGAGGTGCACTCCTGTCCCAACATGTAGGTCATTAATGAAGATCAAGTTATTCAAGCATGATTTCCCCTTTGTAAATCTTTGTTAACTACTAATTAACTTCTTGCACTTCATATGTTTGGAAATGGTTTACAGGTTCAGTTGCTCCACCACTTTCCTAAGTAAAAAGGTGAGGCTAACCAGACTGTAGTTCCCCAGATCTTCCTCATTGCCTTTCTTGAAGATTGGAGTGACTTTTGCTTTTCTCTAGCCCTCAGGCACTTTTCACAATTGCAAGGACCTTCCAAAGATAATTGTCAGCAGACTTGAAATGATATAAGCCAGCTCTCTCAGCTATAACGGGTGCAACCCATTTATATATCCCCAGTTTGTTAAATTGCTTCCTAATCTGGTCCTTTTCCTCCCAGGGTAAGTTCCAGGCTTTCCCTGTGGTTTTAGGGTCATTGATAATGCAGCATTGTCTGAGAAGTATTTTTCCTGAGTTCTTCATATATGCTCTCTGCTGCTTGCTTTATTTTGGGTGTGTTTGTAACAAACAGAAGAGAAGAGTAACTATCTAGTACTGTACAAAGAATTGCTACTGCTGCAATGTCGTGCATATTGAAGTGATATAAATTAACAGTGGCAATAACACAAAATGATAACAAAGAACTTGGCAAACATTTACTAAGTACAACAAGCATAACCAGTCACAGCACATCTCTGACACAGCTGAATGGATTTTATAGACTAGGTTCAGATCAGCAAATTCCAAGTACCTTCTATATATGCTCTTCTTCACTCAACTGGAATGGAGCTTTCATGAGTAATTAGAATGTACCTACTCTAAAGAAGGCTGTACACAGAACAGATAGGGGAGACTTTTCTTTAAACCCCTTAAAATATATATGAAAGATAAAACACTTGGAAAAAAAAGCACAAAAATTAAAACAAAAACAAAACAACTTGATGAAGAATGAAGCTAATTTGGGACTCAGTGAAACTGAGTGAACTTGGTGAAAGCTGCAGTGCTCTTTGTAACAGACCAATTAAAATGAGCTTTGATTATGTTGCATACAAGTCTGCTAAAATATCCTAAACAAAGTCTGAGACATGAGCCTATTTTGCATTCATTTGCAAGTCTTACTTTATCATGAGTCTAATAATATTTGAGAAAACAGACTTTATCATGAGACTGTGCCATTAAGACTATGAGTATATGAGCAAATGAGCCAGAAAGTAATTAATTTTCTCCTGAAAAACAAATTATCAGAAAGTACTTTTAGAGATGGACCACTTGAAAAAAAATGAATCACTTAGTGTATGAGCATAAAAATATTGTCAGTCATAGTAATTGCTGTCAATTGTGGCTGCTTGGTAGTTTTTCCATTTTCAGTCATTTGCAGTGTTCCAAAAGATCATTCTATTTGTCTGAAACTTTGTAAGCACCTAATAAATGTTTATGAGGGGTTCAGAAAATGTCATGGACTATCTCAAAAATTACTTCCGGTGGTGTCTCTCTTTGAAAATGTTATTGTCTACAAGATTATTAAGTTTTGGAGAAGCACTGTCACTTCTGGGTTAGAGAGCAGAGCGGGGACATGATGCTGCTGAGCTCCAACTTTGATTCTGCCTGTCCTCATGGTCTTTGGGAAGACCACGCAGCACATACTAACGCTCAGTAGCAAAATCATAGCCAGCACATGATGGAAACTCTGGCAATTGTGAGTCACATCTGGAGAACTGTGTCAAGTTTGGGGTCCTCCAGTGAAAGCAAGATGTCAGCAAACTGGAGGGAGTCCAATGGAGGTCCACTAATATGACTGAGGGCTGGAGCATTTGGTGTTCAAGTGGATACTGGTAGTTTGTTAAACTTGGAGAAGAAAGGAGTAAAGGACAGGAGTATGAAGGGAAAAACTAAATAGAATCTTTCACTACCCATGGGGCCACCCCCATGGTGATGACATAAAGATGGCAACATCTAAAGATGGAAAAAAAACCTTTTTAGAGATGTACACTAAGAGGACAATTGGCAAAAGTGACATGGTTAAGTAAGGGAAATCCCAGATAGATAGAAGAAAAAAAAAATCTCTTCAAAACTCAGTGACTGGTCAGAACAGTATCCTTGTAGAGGCTGCAGAACTTCCATCCTTGGAAATTTCCAAACTTCCTTTAGTGAGGCCCTGAGCAACCTGACCTAAGTTTGAAATTAGCCCTAAGTAATACAGTAAGAGGTTGAACCTGGTGACCCTCGAAGAACCCTTCAAACCTGAATTATTGTATGAGTATTTTTCAATGTTCAGTGAACACTATTCAAAAACAATATAAAAAATGTGTACCTCACTTGACTGTGGGTATTAAGCAACACCTGGCTTTAAGCTCTTCACCTCCAGTCTAGAGGAACAGAAAACAGTTTAAACAGTGAGAATGTTCTTCTAGTACAGAAGATGACCAGAAATATTTTGATCACATGGTTTATCTACAGTATTGGAGAGGACATCAGGATTGTGGTCAGGCAAAATATCCACAGTTATCACCATAACTCACATCTCAAATAACCTCAACCTCAGCTAGCATGTGCAAAATCAGAGGCAGAAATTAAGTTACTTTTAGAGGGAGTTAACTATCAGTCAATTACAGCCAGGTGCAGGACAAAAATAGAAGCAGCTCTGAGGTACAACATCTCAAATGATCAGGATTTACAAAGCACTTGAACAGTTTAAAACAGATTTATTAATAACCTGTAGTTTATGTATATGAAAGTAGAGTAATGAGGTTTGTTTCATTAGGTGAAGGCAAAGTGCATAGTAAAACAGTAAACACTCGTTATTTGTTTTGCATTTTGATTGTGTATCTTCAGCTCATTACTGTTTGTTGCTGCCTGCGTGCTGTATGGTTGGAGAGTATGCCAAGAATGAGCTGAGACAAATGTTATGGCAGTGCACATGGGAACGACAAGCAGTTGTTTTTCCTGTCAGTGAGGGTTTGTGACCTCACCTCATCTTCCTGGAGGGAAAAAAAGACTTCTCTCCACATGTGAATGAATGCTAAACTGCCTCTAATTGACAACACTTAGCTGATTCAGAGCTAATATTAATTGGTGTCGGTTATATAAATATATACCATTCTCATTACTTTGCTTACATATTTCTTACTGTCATTGTTGAGACAGAAATCTGTGGCAACTTTCAGCTTCATTTCAGGCTTTTTTTTTTTATGTAGTCAATTTTCTTCGCTGTCCCCTTTGGTCACATCTGCTCTAAACAGAATTTGAGAAGGTGTTTCAAATAATCATAAACTTAATTTTTATGGAATTGTTTTCCTGTTCTCAGAAGTTTTTTTAAATAATTTTGATAGGTGTTTTTAATATATTTATAAATAAATAAAGGAAGTAATCTTCCTTTGTTCTCAACAGCATTTGGAGAAATAACTTGTTTTTCTGAGCTTCAAAATAAATCACTAATCTAAATCACCCCTCTTTCAGTTTAAAGCCATTATCTCTTGTCTTACCATTACATTCCCTGACAAAGCGTCCTTCTCCAGCTTTCCTGTACACTCCTTTAGGTATTGGAAGGTTGCTACAAGGTCTCCCTGAAGCCTTGAAGCTTCTCCAAGCTGAACAGCCCCAGCTCTCTCAGCCTTTATTCATAGGAGAGGCACTCCAATCCTCTGATCATCTTCATGGCCCTCCTCTGGACTCATTCTAATGTCCATGTCCTTCTTGTGCTGGGGCCCCCAGAGCTGAACACAGCATTCCAGGTAGAGTATCGCAAGAGCAGAGTAGAGGGGGAGATTCACCTCAGTTAACCTGCCTGACATGTTTCTTTTGATGCAGCCCAGGATATGTTGTCTTTCTGTTTCAGTTGTTTTTTGGTTCAACTGTTTGCTCTTTTTCAGGTAAATAAACGTAATACAGCTTTGTGTTTTACTTTGTAAAGGAAGGATAAAATATATATTTTCTATCCTGTCAAAATACAAACCCTTGTACAAACTACAAGGCAGTTAGATATGACATCATAGTTACCTAGAACACAAATCTTAGTGAATATTATTCTGTTATCAACACTTAAGTACCCTAGCCTTGGTGTGTTCTTTATGCTATCTATCATGCAGACAGTACAGAAAAGTTTCTCCTGTCCCCAAAAGCTTGGAGGACAAATAGAAGAATTGAGAAGGCTCCCAGAGTACTTGCATTGGAGGGAGGAAGGGCAGTGCAGCCAGGAAGCTTCAGATTCCCTGGGTTTTCTATTGTCCTCTATTTGCAGGCTGTTTCTATCCATGCTTCTTACATGCAAGCTCTGCAGAAACCAAAGTCCTTCTTTTAGTAGTCTCATGACATTCACTTTGTATCTTTATTAGGCAACTACAGCTACAGCATTAATGTCCTCTGCTTAGCTATGTAGCAAGATGATTTCTTCAAGTTAGGAGTCATGTAGAATTATTCATAATGTGAAAACAAATTCAGTAACAATTATGCTGGTAAAAAATTCTGTTTCACCAATATGAAAACCAAGCAGAATAAGCTATGGTAATGCAAGGATTCATATTGGCTTTCCAGCAGAAAGCAAGAGCTTTCTAAAGCTGGAGAAGGACGCTTTGTCAGGGAATGTAATGGTAAGACAAGGGATAATGGCTTTAAAGCGAAAGAAGGGTGATTTAAGTTAGACATTCAGAAAGCTCTTGGTTTCTGCTCTTTACTAAAGAGCTTGTCCTTAAGTAAAGGTCCCAATTTTCAGCTTTGCTGTACCTTCCAAGGTGTTTTTCCAAATCTTTGGGATCCACTTCTTACTGGCATAGTTTCCTAGGAGATGGTATTAACATCAACACTCTACTGGTTCTGAAAACAAACAAACAAACAAACAAACAAACAAAAACCTGCTATCTGGTCTACAGATCCCTGGAAACATGTGGAGATTCCTAGCTTAGAGCTAGACATTGGTTGAGCCTGGTTTGGGTTAAAGGCTCTGAAATTTGCGTGAAAATTAGCTTTTGAACAATCTGTTTGAAATTATAAACTTTTATTTTTCTTCAGAATTTCCCTTCTATGGGAATCTTGAAATTCTTTTCATTCTAAAATGAGAACCATTTTTAGCATATTGCTGGAGGTTCTTACAGAAGGGAAGTTCTTACTCATGGACAGCATTAGTGGTAACTCAGGCAATTCAAAATCCATCTGAAAACTTCAGCACCAGTGAGGCACTGGTAAACAGAGCTGACTTCCCAGAGAAGCTACTATGTTCACACAACACTGCACAGAGGTGCCAGTTTAGACTCAGGAAGCCAGACTAGCCTAATTAGACTAGTCTCATGCTTTGACAGAAATTATAAATTCTGCTTTCACAAAAGGGGCAGCACCAAGGTACTGTAACTAATGCTATGTCTGGGTGAGGTGGTTTCTTCAGTTCCATCCTCTGTTAAATTTTCTAACACACAGGAAAATCTGCATTTATTAACAGCTTCATGTCACACAAATAAATAAATAAATAACATTGCCTCCTCCTCTTAATATTACCAGTGGAAAAAAGGAAAATGATCCCTTTTAAATTTCTAGTTAGGAGCTACACAGACTTAATCATTTATCATATTCAATAAAGACCAACGGTGTTATCTGAATATCTGAACTGTATATATCTTGCTTTAACTGATTACCTCAGATTTATGAAGTTTGGCTTGAGCTTAATGATGAACATTATGTAATACTTTTTTTTTTTTTTACCCTTAAATTAAAGTCATACGCAGAATATCAGTCATGATTTCCTTCTCCCAAGGTAATACATATGAAACAAAAGCTTTGGATAGTGAATACCTCATCTAGTAGGATTTCAGAAAAAAAATACCCTAACTAACTAAGATGATGGAATGTAAATGGGAAAAAGTAAACTTAATAACTCATCTGTAACTGCTTTTGTGAAGAGACAGAGATATAAATAACGAATATAAATATAAAAATATATTATTAAAACAAGCGTACAGATATAAATATGAAAACAGATATAACTTATTCAGAAAATACTCTGTTTAAATTTGTTTTCATGGAGGATTTTGTTCAATTGTAATTTATCTTCCAGTCTGAAGATAATCAAAAATCCAATTTGCTTTTGCTAGGGGCATTATTATTTTATCTTAATTTGAAGAAAGCTTATTCTAATGTATTAAAACTTTTCTTCAAGCAAAAGAAAGCAGAGGCTAGCTTTGTAATTAGAATAGTTTTCCTACAACTGGCTCATGACTCTACTTAAAAAAAAAAAAAAAGAAAGAAAAGAAACCAAAAAAAAAAAAAGAAGAAAAAAAGAAAGAAATAAATTTACTCCAAGCCATTTATTCTTTCATTTCACTGAGATTTAAAATTTGGGTTTTACAACAAGTTAGTAATGTAGTATTCAATATGAGACACAAAACTGTAATAGGTTCAGTAAGGTATTTCTCAGCTACCTGGTTAACAGTTAACAGATTAAAGATCCCAAATAACCTCTGATTTTACTTCAAAACCAATCAGTCTTTTTGTGTGTCATTTGCCTTTGATCAGATAAGAAACTTGCAAAAGTAAAATTACAGTGCTTACTCAAAAAACTAACCTCCATTGGGTTGATTTGCCACCAGCCCCTCCCTCCCTAGACTACAGCAATAGCTTCAAAGATTCATTTTTCAGGTTCCTAATATTTCACTTGCTGTCAATTTCAATTCTTAGACCAATAAAACAAAACCACTTATTTCTTGAAATATTGAAAAGCAAGAAGCTAAAAGGGAATACTTCATTTCTTGTATAAAGAAAGAATATTGGATTTGTATAAGGGAGAAAGACAGAGGACAAAACTGCTTGTGATCATGACAAACGAAACCAGTCAGGAACTGGTACACCAAGTCCTATGAATCCTTAACACAGAGCAGGAGCCACAGTATTTACTATCAGCTGCACAGCAAGACCTGGAGCAATTCCTTCTGTGCATTCAGTAGCTTAAAAATTTGTAGCTGCGGGAGCTACTTAGTGGAGTATCCATCAGTACCAGAGGTCTTCTGCTGTTGCTCATGTCCAAGCTCTCTTCTAGGCTGCATATAATTTCTCTATGATAACTCATTTACCCTCAAAAAATTCTCCTGGAATGGTCTTGTTTCCAGCACCTTTTATCTCACCCTGATCTGATCCAGATAACCAGAAAAATGCCATCCACATGGGTTTGAGCCAACTGGACTTACCATGCAGGGAAAACATCACTATTCATAGATATATTTGTATGTTTAGCATAGTGTTGTGTGTCAGGTGCAATATAATTTAGCATGGGTGAAAATGTCTGCTCTGTATACTAAACATTTAGAGCATCTGTTCTTTCAAACTGGACATATGCAGCTCACGTCTTTACTACACCAGTATATACAGAATATACAACACTGCTGACAGGATCAACAGAGTTACCACACATATACATCAATAAAAAATGGAAGAAAATTCTGGCTCCAAGTGAAAGGGAGGATATACAGAACTCCTTAAGAGATGTGTCTGAGTCTGCATCATTCTAGCTTTAATGTCTAAATAAAACTGGCCTTTGAACCATTTAGAAGTTGTGACAGATACAGGAAGGCTGATGAATGGAAATATTAACCATGTTTCTGAATCCTGGTTTGGTTTTCTTCTTATTTCATTTGTTACCTCTTACTTTTATCTTTATTTTTCTTATCTCTTATTCATTTTTTATCTCTTTTAAATCATTCATGATTGACAGATGTGCCAAAATGCTGCCTGAGAAATAATGTAAGACTACCATTCTCCCACCCAGAAGCACAGGAAACCAAAGAGCCTCAGCATAAATACAAGCTTGAAGTGCAAACCCAGTTCCATTAAGTGTTACCATTCACCTCGATATGCACAATATTTCATTTATTTCTTGATTGTTCTGATGGTTCTTTTATCTGGACTAAATATTTATGAGTACTCTTTCCAACAAATTCATTTTTCTCCCAGAAATGGGAATAGTTGTTGCATTTAAAAACAATTCACAGCAGTCACTCTTTACCCTGCTTTGTCCCTCTGCTTCATGATGGCTGAGTCAGTAAAGAAATGACTCAGGACATTTTCTTTCTTGAGATCAGAGTAGTATCATCATAACCAGCTCTACAAGCAGGTGATCATATGATTCTAGACACCATAAGAGCTTTGTAGTCCCAGACTAAGCACAGTATACCAATCCATGACTTTTCATTTCATATATATAAATGAAATGTTCATATATATATTGAATTGTAAGAGGGAACCAGACAAAATCTACTCTTCACTTAGTAATAATTAAAAATAAAATAAAATAAAATGTAATAATAAAATAAATAAAATAAAAAAGCATCTTTCATTACATCTGCTCAAAGCTACAACTGCTCTATTTAAAAACATACCAGTGTCAAAAAAATAATAATAAAATAAAAAGTTTATATATTTAATCTTTTCTTTTGCAATTGTTCCAGGCTTAATAATGTGCAACATTCAGTGTAATTTGAATACAATTTTGAAGCCTTCTCTTTTTTAGCATGTGTTATGAAATTCTGAGTCTCTGGAGGTGAGCAGACACCACATGCCACCTATTTTATGATTTTGTTTCAGAGATTTGACTTATTGAGAAGTAAACTTAATGCAAATAAATGGCTTTCCCCTCCTGGCATTTGGCAGGCATACAGAAACATAACAGAAGAGTAAAGTACATAGAGACACTCACTTTTCAGAAGTGTGTTCAGAAAATAGAAAGCATTTAAATTCAAAACAAATCATTTGTGACAACCCCTAAGCAGTGCCTCATTTCAGAAAATGCAAACCTGGGAATGAAAGTGAAACTGTATGTAACTGTCAATTAAAATAAGCTAATATTGGCTTTTCTGCCTTTTATTTATTTATTTCAGTACAGATTTTCTGGAAATCTGCTCTGTTTAATTTCCTTATATATTTTACAGTTCAGGATAACTGAATCTAACCTATAGTCATCATATGTTACACACCTCATGGGATAAAAGATGATGGAGGAGGCACTGTTGTTGTGGATCACTTCTCAGTAGTTCATATCCACAACAGATATAAGCTATTATAACTTCACAACTAAATGAATTCTAAAACAATTTCTCAGAGAAGAGTGACTTAATGTTAGAAATAAGGTATTCATCATTCCCTTTTGGGAAATCTAAAATACTATGTCTTAGATAGTTGCATTCAGAAAGGAAATCCACTGAGTTTCTGTCAGTTTTCTCAGATCAGAAGAAAGTAGAGCAATGGCAGCTTATCCAAGATAAGTAGAAACACATGGAAATTCCTGCTTGCTCAAGCACTATGTACACTATACATTGGCTGGCTACACCTTTGGATTTACAGGATTTAAATCAGATCTGAATTTGATCCTCAGAGTATTCAACATGAGGTTCTGGGAAAGGATCCAGAAGATTTCAGTCAGTAACCATGAAGACTCTGTCATTTTGTAAGATGTAAGTTGCAGGCTGAAAAAATATGTATTGTTACAGTAAAGTTGCAGTGTTATTTCTTATTGAATTTGGAACTACGTTGGAAGCTATTGAAAATACTCAGCTAATAGAACACTGCATATATTTAATGAATGTGGAATATACCCCTGGGACAGCAGCTCTCGATTCTGTGAGGATACTTTCTGTAGGTGCTGAGCTACAGTCCTATGTGTGTGAATACCAAGTGTGTTTCAAGGCCTTCCATTTTATTGCTGCTACTTAGTAAGCCATTTTAACAAGTGAATATCTATATAGATATTTTAAAATGTATAAACCTGAAAGGTATTTTCAACACTGTTTTATCAACACTCAGGTGTTATTTTATGGTAAAAACAGTTGCTAGTAGCACAGCAGCAGTCCAAGCTCTGCTTGCCTTGAATACACAGAGTCTGTCACAATGAAAGAAAGTCTGGCCATAGGATTGGACCACAGCAGTGGAGAAATCAGATTTGCCTTTTAAACAAATCATGGACTTACAATGAGCAGATCTACATCTGAGAGTTACCCTAGGGCATGATTGTGGTTGCTTCACTGACCCTGAAATCTCTGCTGTAACTCCTTCTTCCAGGTATTCCTTTCAAGATGAAGAAGACATGTTCATGGTGGTTGATCTGTTACTTGGAGGAGACCTGCGCTACCATTTGCAGCAGAACGTCCACTTTAATGAAGGAACTGTTAAACTATACATCTGTGAACTGGCACTTTCCCTGGATTATTTGCAGAGATACCACATCATTCACAGGTGAGATAATTTCATTTGAGGGGTAGGCTGCTTACTTTTCACAGACTAGAGGAATTTGATCACATATCAGATTATATCGTTCTGTTTATTCAGAAACTGTGCAGCCCTTTGAAAAGTTTTTATCATTGTTCCACAGGTGTCTCCTAGGGCAGAATTTGGCTCTGAAAATGTTTTTAAGTGTTTTCTTTCTGCCCCCATTCATTCAGTAGATCCCTTTCAATACGTCCTTTTCATGTTCTTGTTTTTATCTCATACCACAATGTACATTTTTTAACACTAAATACAACACATAACAGACTCTTGGCTGCTTTTAATTTAGTTTAAATTCTCCAGTGCTACAATGTTCCTGAACACACAAAAATTATAATTCAAGACAATAACTTCACACAGCATCAGAGAAAGGTCACAACATCAAAGGCTGGGAATAAAGAATAATTTGTTTGTTTCCAGAAACTGCATGAAGGTCACAGGGAGAAGAGGTGGGGACACTTGAGAAACAGTAGAAATAAAATGGAAAAGGAATAGATGGTGTATCCTTTTTGCACTTCTGAGATTACAACAATCTATTACTTTTACTGCCTAACTGCTGGCAATCACAATATTCATGTCAAAAAAATGTATCAAGCAACAGGGTCTTTTTGTTTTTGTTGAACAATCATGTATTTAAGTGAAACAGTGGAGGAAATTCTTTTTTATGTTAGAACAGCAACTATGAAATTATAAAGTGATAGGCTTGATACTCTATTTTACTCATTTTAGGCTAAGTTCAGGATAGTTCTCCCTGATCTAAAGGCCACTGGCCTGGAAAAAAAAAAAAAAAAAAAAAAAAAAAAAAAAAAAAAGTTTAGTGTGTTACAAAAGTTTGCTGTGAGTTTCAGAGAGCAAACTGAACTAAACTGCCTTAGATCTTCCAGTGGCCGGTATAAATAAGCTCCTCCAAAGGTACTAATTGACAGTTTTCTAGTTTAAAATAATAATAATAATAATAAAGTGTGATCCAACTTTATGAAGAGGATGGGTCAATACAAAATCTCTCTCTTCTGAGGTGCAATGGTAGTTGTGTGTCCTGTATTACTGAAACTGTGCAAGAAAAAATCATAAATCAAGTAAACCTTGCAACAGTTGTTTTGTTTGTAATTTAAATGCCAGCAAATATTGCAAGCATTTTCTGAAGTTTTGTATCTTCAGCACACTGTTATTATTTCAGTGAAGTTCCATATATTCTGTATACGTTTGCCTTTCTCAGTGAATATTTTAAAAGTTGAGCTTGGAATTTCAGCTGACCTTTGTTTCTATGCCTTGAGAATGTTCTTGGTGAAAAACAAATTGATGAGCATTTTTCTCACCCTCATTTTAATGATGAGACATTTTATGCAAATAGGCTGGCAAAACATTCATGAGAGAATCTAGTTTGTAACCATAACTTGTATTTTATTACAAGCCTGTGACTTAAAAATGTTTCACAGTAAAGTCTTTGAAAGATGGCAGATGTCTTGAGAGAATGAAAGACTGGATTCAAGTCAATGTAGTTTGTAGGTTTTTTTCTGACAGTGTATGCATTGCCATGGTCCACCTGTGACATTGGACAACACTATTTTGTTCTTTTCTGTATTAATTTATCATGGCTGGTAAACAATTTTACCTATTTTTCTGGTTTGCACTGGTTGTAGTAACATCACTGACTTCAAAATTAGCTGTTTATTTACACCAAGGCAAGTGGGAGGTGTAGGAACCCCAGGAGCAGCTGGAATTGTTTTGGGGTTCCATTTGGTGGCAAGTTCTGGAGCTGGGATTTTGCTTTCAATTTATACTGGAAGTTTCCACAAAACCAGACATATTAAAATACATGGTTCTTAGCCTGGCTGGTGTGTTAGGACTGTTGTTTAGGATGTGAAGGATCTGGCTCTTCCACTCCACTGTGCTATTGGAGAGAAGCAGACCTGAGGCCTGCATGTGGCTCTCCCACTTCACTGCTTACTGCCCAAATGATCTATCTGTGGCACAAGGAGCCTTTTGTCCTTCGTTTTCACACCAAGTACCAGAAAACCCCAGATAATCCACTTGCCAGGAAGGGGATTATTTACTCAGGAACATCCTGTCATATTCTGCTGTTCGCCAGGCCTCAGACACAGCCTAGAGCAGCACTCTGTGGAGCAGGCCTTAAGCTGCCATGAATGTCGCCAGCATTATTAACATCACAAGCACAATGCTGATTTACATTAGCTAAGGAGCTGAGCAAGCAGTATTACGCAGCAGGGAAATGTGTTGTCATTACTTTCCTGCCACAAACACCCCATTTTAGTCAAAAATTAAACCAATGAGCTGGCTGGTATTTACACTTGGTGGTAGGACACCTCAGCAACTGTCATTATGAGGGAGCCCTTCTAGTCAGAATACACATGTTAACCTACAAAACTGTATTAGATCTTTCACTTTTAAATGAGCAAATTGGTTTAAAAAAAAAAAAAAAAAAAAAAGGTTAGTGAGTCAGAGAGTCATTGAGAGAACCCCCTACTAGATTTTATCTGTTCTATGAAGAATAGTTGAATGATTCATCAGACTGGGTAGGTGGATTTTCAAATCACAGTATTATAAAGAACTGAATTTATGATGTATGAGTCAGGAACTTAAGTCCTCATCAATATTTACAGATGTGTGTGAAATGTGTACAGGTTTCTATTACTATTACATCTGGCAGCATGAAAGAAGGGATTTTTCAAGAATAATCTGTGGCCCCAGGATTTTACTAGAAAAGGGGGTGGGAATAAGGGGGGCAGGAATTATCAGGCATGTGTGAATAGCAGTAGGACTGTCTAGCTCAGTGCTATGCCAATTCCCATCAGAGCTGCCATACAATGTCCCTGCATTTGCTGATGTGGTTAGTTTTGTGCATTTTGAATGTGGCAATCATTTCAGCAATACAAATAGTGTTTCTGCAGGGACAACTTAATCTGTAGTGTAAAAACTACTACTATTCTGATGTTTATTTAAACTGCCATTTTTATTAATTGCATACTTGTATATAAATCCGTATTTGTCACACACAATCCTGCAAATGTGATTTTATTTCTTATGGGAGCATTATAACAAATGCTGCACTGTGTGTCTGTTACTTGTAACTCTATTGTAAATGTTTACATTTACATAGATGATCAGCCAGAATTATAAGCACTTTAAAAGAAAAAAAAAATGCTCTAAGCTTCAAGCTGTGACCTGAAGATTATTCTGGGCAAATTTTTCACTTTACCTTAAACAATGACTAATTTAATATTGAGATATCTCTGATGCTCCTTGGTAACAGCTACATCACAAACCTGTATTTTCCCACAGCTCTGCCATAATATCTTATCCACATAAAATTGAAAATACTTCTGTGAAATCTAGTTGAAGGGACCCTTATGGACTCTTGGATCCAGTACATATAGAAAGGCTTCTGACAATTCACGTGGTCTCATTCGCTCCAAAATGCTGGATCAAATCCAGCATACTGCATTAGCTGACATCAAGTTTCAAGACTGTATGACTAAATGTAGTCTTTCCAGTGTTGCTTGTGTAATACCAGTGAATAAAATATTGGACAAAAGTTTTTCCATCCAAGGCTGAATAAACTTATTTCAGGCATGAGCAATGCAACCTCTTCCTTTCACAAATGTTGCTGTTCATACATTTCAATAAAACCACCTGCTTTCTCGCTGAAGTAGGCTGCACATTTTCATTCAGCTATTTCTTCCAGCAGTAGCTGTGCAGTTGTCCCTCCCAGGATGCTCTTGCAGCCAGAGCTTTGGTTCGGGGCAACACAGCAGCTGCAGCCCAAGTAACATGCTTGTGCTGAAAACATTACATTTTCTTTCTAAGGGGGCAATTTCTTTACAACTGTAAGGAAATTTCTTTACAACTGTAAGGAAAACTGCATTTTCCTTACAACTTTTCATCGTTTGGCTCCATTGGTGTCATCTGGTCAGAAAGGAGGCTGGATGTGACAGATGTCTGGAAAAGAAAATGCAGTAACCTTCCAGCCTGATTTTAGGATACAGGACTAGCTGTTTGATCTACATTACTAGGGCTTTTTTATTTCCGTGGGTTTTTGTTGTTATTGTTTGTTTGTTTGTTGAATGCAAAGCCATGTGTGTAAGTATACATCTAAATCTTTGGTTGAAGCATTACTTGACCAGAATTTGTACAGGTGGCAGGTCTGTGCTGTGTTGTTCGTGTGATCACTGTTCTACTTTCTATCCCCACAAGAGATGGAGACTAGCACCAGGAGTCATTTGAGCTGTGAACAGCTATTCAGCAGCAGTGCAGGGGGGACAAAAACTAATGGAAAACAGTGACAAATTGAGCATGGTGTTCCATTGCAGAGTAAGGGTGTCTTGCTACTACCAGCTAGGTAAGAGGTACTTCTTATTCAACACTGCCAGACTGTGTTATGGTGTAGGAGATTCCTGTTTGTTCATTACCATTGAGCTCTTCAAGGTGGCCAGCAGTCTTGTGAAGTGAGATAATGTGTCCAAATGACAAAAGCCTCTCTCATTAAAATGGGCCTTCCTAGTCTCACTTGTGAAACTAACAGCCCAGAAGAACAAACTGGCATTAAAAATGGTCCCTTCATAATGCTGTCCATTTAGCGTGTAAGCAGTAAATAAGTTTTGGAAATTATTTGAAAACAAGAGACTTCTCACTTCATTGGTTTTCACATATGTCACAGGCAGAATAGTGCCAACATGAGGTATCCCAGGACAAGTTAAGAGGACATTATTTCTTACAATTTCAGCTCCTACTACTAGTTTTTTTTGTTTCTGGTAAGAGCGTGCAGATAAAGAATAAAATGCAGTAGATTCTGAAGTAGACATAATGAAAAACCCAACAACCATAATGTCAGTATTATTCACGTGTACTCCCAGGGATCATGACAGGTCAAGAGGCCTGTCCATTGAATTTTCTTCATTTGTCTCCCCATGTCTCTTCCATTTCTTTGTATTATGTTCTCTAACCAAGTGCAAACCCTCATTATTTCCAAGGACAAATTGCAGGAACTGCACAATAAGTTATGTAAGAGGATCAAATCAGAAAATATATCAAAACCAGCTAATAAATAAATAAACAAATAATAAAAGCTGTGTAAACACAAAACACAGAAAATCTGCTGAATGCTTATGAACCAGCACTGATCAAAAGGAAGTGATTTACAAATTTTATGCGCAAAAGATGTTTGGATTTTACTTGAGTCCTTAGGAAGAAAAAAAAGTACATATCACCAGATATGAATATGTAGAGAAAAAGCCTTTCAGCTTTTGAACAGAGTTCTTTACCTACAAGAAAAAATTACTTGTTTGGCAAGAGTAAAAGAAAAATTATTAGATATCTCAGATGACATAGTGCAAATAAAAGAAGTTGGTTTGAAAACACTCTGAGACTTCAATATCCAGAGACTGCATTACTAATGAAGTAAAAATGCTTGTGTCAGGTAAGAGACAGAAGGAGCATGCAGAGATATATGCTGCAACATCAGGTGATCCAGTCTTGCCACCGCCACTGATATACTTTTTTATTGTGGACATAAGTGTACTCTACTTTTCTCATTCACGCCAAGTACTAGAAGATAGCCATCATGCCCTCACTCCTTTTTTACCACATTACTGAGAGTTGCAGTCAACAGAGGATTGTTTGGTTCCTTACAGTTTTGAAGTGAGTAAATGAAGTCTATTCACCAGATATGAAGGACTGTTGGTCCTTTCATCCTCCTTCTCATTATTGAGAAGTTGCAACAATGTGCTGACATGAAATATTTTGCTTAGCCAAAGAAAATTCATCTTACAAGCCCTACATCATTTAAAATTTAGCTGTTCAAACAAAGTTAGGGAAAGTCTGAACTGCAGATGGGGGCTGGCCAACTATCTTGCATTAGGTGACAAATTTCCAGTGACCAAACACAACTTAAGCCAACATAATCCTAGATTTTGGGGGGGGGGCAGTATAGAGCTCTAGAGAACAAGTGTCCTTCACTAATAAATAAATAAACAAACAAATAAATAAATAAATAATAAATAAAATGTTTTGCCACTGTAGTTGGTTTTCTTATTGCTCATTTCTCTTCTTAATCACAGACACCAAAACAAGCACAGATATAATATAGAACTAGATTTAGATTTAGAAGAAAGCTACGTAATAATGCTGAGTATCATTTTTACTGATTCTTCTATAACTCAACTAAAATAATTTCAAATAATTTTATCTGAATTCTATTTTTTATAAACATTTGATTTTTTTTTCTGAATCTCTTCTTGCCTCACCTCTCTGCCATTTACCTGCAACCAATACAAAGAGCACAAACAATCCTGTTTTTTAAAAAACTTCAAAATTCCAATACCATAATTAGCGCATTGTGGACTCCTGTGTGTCTGACTTGCTCTTATTAGTTGTAGATCCGTACTCCTTACTGACAGAAAACCCAACTCCCTTGGAGAAAGCATTCCAGAGACCATTGAGGGAATCAGTACTTTATGCTGTTCTTACCTAAGAACACAGGAAAAGGAGACAGTGTTAAGTCAGTGGAAAAGGGCCAGCTGAAGGTTTTCAGAGCTGCTCATAGTCATCATCCATTTACACCCTTCCTTACAATTCTGAATTATCCTGTGAACCAGAAACTTTTGGAAAGATGTAGAACCATTAGTAGTAACCACTGGAGGAGAGGCAGTTGTGGACAGCACTGAAAAGCTTTTATACCCCAGCAGAATGCAATCCTACTGGATTATTCATTCTGAAGTAGTTTCACCTCTGAGGGTGTACAGAAACTGAGGGTCAGGTAAATTCAGACTCTTTGACATGTCAGGAGTTACAAATGCAATTGAAAATGAGCAACAAAAAGCTACTAGGCAATTACCTTTCTGTAGAGCTTGCTGCTGCATTTAAATGTGATAGCCAGCATCCACAACTGCTGTGTACTAGCAAGGGTCACTGTTTTAATAGCATATTGTTATAATTCCAAATATAATAATGTAGAGTACTAATAGCTATATTTAATTAAATTTGATTAATGTGTTAAGGCATTACAGTATCCACAATATTAGTTGCCTGCCTCATGTGGTGCTGCCTGGTTTAACTTGGTTTTGTGGTCCCCCACACCCCATCCCAGGGCAGTGCTGCTGCCTTGACCTACCTGCTCTAGCTGGGAGAGGAATTAAGTATCCTCTTACCAGCAAGATCAAATTAAGAACGAATTCATATCTTAATGAAAGGGGTGATGTTGTAAGAGGAAAAAAAAAAAAAAAAAAAAAAAAAAAAAAAAAAGCCAAAACCCCCTCTGATAGATTCTTCCAGAGGAAGAATCTGGTTGATTCTTCCTTGGGAAGGTTTGGTGTTAAAGTTGTATTAAAAGCATTCTCATACGTTTGCTATTAGTGTCTTGGAAATTTCACAACATCACTGCTGTCCACAGGTATATTCTCCCCACTAAACTGGCAGGTTTGCATGCATTGCACTTGAGTTATTTTTGTTTGTAAAGTATGAAGAAATTTAAAATCTTTGATTAAAGTAGGTAGGTAGAGAGTGGTAATATGGAAAAAGAATGTAAAATTCAGGCTGAGGAAAGTAGAAACCAATAGCAACAGATGGACAATTGCTTCTTTCTCCAGTTTCAGCTTTAATGGCTGCATCATTTCTTCAGCTTGGATGAACATTACATATATAGAATATTCTAGCATTCCCTTGGAGATTTCCTTGCAATTTTAATATATGGCAAAATAACAAAGACTTAAAATGCTGTAGTCTTTTATATCTCAGGAATTTGGAAGGTTGTCCGTGGTGCAGTAGAAAGAATTTCATTAAAGGATATTGCCAATTTTAGCTTCTTTCTTCACTTCAAAATGCATTTAGGAGCTTTCAGCACAACTCCAATATTCCAGGTTAGATGTGGTCTGAACTGCATAATTTTTGACTCAGTACACCCTCCAGAGGGCTGAGAAAGAGAGGAAGTTATAATACTGATCAACTTGTAGAATTTTGCCTTTCAAAACAAAAGGCAGGGACTGTAATTAAGATACAGATTTCTGAGTTGTTCTGCTGTAGTTGCCTTCTAGACTTTTTTCTCCTGTATTTATTCTTCATCTATTTCATGGGAGCTCCTCAGGGCAATTCCCTTGAGATTATTTTCAAACATCTCTCTATCCTCAGTGAATTTCTGTCCTTACTTCCCCAGATAAGTTTTACAGAGGAGAAAACACAGAAGCTCAAAGCTTTGATGCTGTATGGCAGTCCTATCAACAAGACTGCTTCTTCCAACATGTATGTATGCTCACACCCACGGGAATTTCCTTTTGACCCAGTGGGAACAATTACATTTTCCTCCAGCAGAGGAGACAAGGAAAGCCTGTGATTCAGCAGCCATGGTGTTCTCACATATGCAGAAATTTTATCAGAAGGGAAAGACCTTAAAATATGAAGCTGAACTAAGGTCTTGTAAGTTGAGAACAGCACTTGGTAGCCAGTAACTAATGCACCAAAAAATTATTAATGAACCAAAATTTATTAAATGAGATTCTGTTGAATTTGGTCATCTGTACACAGTCAGACTAACAAGAACGAGAAACCACGTCTCCACAGTGGCTACCATTTTTTGTTCACTCATTTATTTGTTCATTTTGGTATGCATATGAAATTCTGGCACAGTTCTGGGTGCAGGATGCAGAGGAGGTGCTTTCTAGTCTAATGATAAAAATAATAAAAGGCTTCAGCTTCTCTATCTTTTTTTCTTTTTTTTTTCTTTCACAGTGACTATTCTGCATCTAATGAGATTAAAGTCTCTCAGTTTATTTCAGTCATATAATATATTTCACACTTTTTTTGGGGGGGGGATGTTTACATCTGAGCACAAGTTCTTTAGCAAATAAGTACGAGTTACTTATAATGAAACTGTGGCCCTCTTCCTATGCACAGAGATTGTCTCTATCCATGGCCAGTTTTAGTTCAGATCATCTTTTGAGGTTCAAAGCATAATTGCTATGGCTTTATACAGCTCTCAAACTCTTAACTTTTAATAAAAAGCAGCACTGCTCAAAATCTCATCTTTCTTTTTATTTGTTATAATTCAACATCAAATGATGTGCCATGGAACTGGAATGACAAAAGACCTCAGGTTTTTTTTTTTTTTTTAAGATAATAAAAAAAAATATGAAAAATAACAGGCAGAAGGTATCAATTTTTTAACAGTGTCAGAAAAAAACAACCTTGTCAGACAGTTTTTTTCTGAACTCTGGATGTCTTGCCCATGTGCTCATAGTGAAAGTGGCCAAGTTTTCAACCAGCTGAGCAGCTACTCTTTGTAGAGTCAATAGCAAGGAAAGACAAAATTGGGGGTAAGATAGCTTACCAAGAAGAAAAATGATGTCATCTTCCTGTTCAAGAGTTTGGGGAAGTTGCTGGGAAATAACCAGGGAAATAAGGGGAGCATTGATGATGCAGCTTGGCAGGAGAAAAAGGCAACTTGGGAGCATTTCCAGAGAGTGTATAAAAGATTAATATCCTGGGGATAACTTCTGCATTAAGCATGGAGGAGGTGGCCAGACAGTCTCTGGGAGTTCTGAAGAAGAGATCTGCGAATGCCCTGGGAAGTGGGCAAGGGAAACATGCTGGGGAGAGGGACAGATTCTGAAACTCCAATTCAGGAGTGACCAGGAGACTGGAGAATGTGTGAGAGCCACTATGAAATGGGGGGATACATAACAGGTGAAATAGGGAATACCTATCAGTATATGAATTCTGGTAAGGTTAAATGAAGGATGAGTGGTTTAAAATATGTCTTGGTCAAACAGCTTTATTTACCAGCTGTGAAGAACCCTGCCTCTAGTTCTTCATGAAGATAGGAAAAATAAATTGTATGTGTATACCTGGGAAAAGTGCTGACGTGCGGAAATGCAGTCTTAGATTTGCTGTTACTCTCTCAAGTTGCTACAAAAGTTAAGAGATGGTCTTTAAAAAGATCAATGTGTTTTATAGGTCTATTTTGAATTCAAGTCAATAAACAATTGAGACTTATTGATTATTAAGACTTACTCTTATTAAGACTTACTCTAAATAATCAATAACAAATACTAATATGTCACTTAGCAAGACATGCTGAGGTGAAAACCTTTTGCCAGAAAGCTGTATTTCTCAGCTTTCATGCTAATTAAATGTATTAATTATCTAGAGTTCTGCCTTTAAAATCTACAGGGACTTGTATCTTGCCTCTTAATTTGAGACACTGCAGAATTTTCCCATGATGGTGTTCCTTCAACTCTCTTTTGCAAACCAACTCTCAGCCACAGAAATGCTCTACAGACAGACCATGATGCAGACACATGCACTTACATATGTATGGAGAGTTGAACACTAACTAAAGTACCATCTTATTTCCCTGAGTCCCAGAGTACTTCTGCTGCTGAAACTGAGATTTATGACCATACAGTCAAAGATCTCCATTTGCAGTCAACACACTTTCTTCCAAGCATTATTATTTAATGTTTGCTTTTGGAAGAAACAGTGTCAAAAAAGATATAGCATAGGAGATCTGAAGCTGAGAAATTGAATTATTATGTCCTAGCTGTCTAGATTTTTGAATACGTATATCAAGCTAGTGTAACTCTTTAGTTAATGAAAACAGTGATGCTTGGTCATTGCCTACTCTTCCCTCCTAAGGAATTCTGGGTTACCAGTTTCCTTCCATCAGGCAAGATTTTATCTCTCAGAGATTAAATGTGTCTCCAGCTGTTTGAAAGCAGCTCTGTGTAACAGTGTCAGGTCCCTCAAATGACACAGATGGCTGGGCTTTTGATGGCTACCTGTCTAGGATGGAGCAAGGAACCCGCAGGCTCAGACATCCCTCTCTTAATCATACCCTGGGAGAAGGCCATGCAGAACCTCAGAGTCTTTCATCCCATAAATGACAAGGATGTTTTATTTGATGGCACCAGTTAAGAACATTCTTAGCCATACAATCTATTTTAGCTATGGCTCAATTTATCATGTGTGAAGGATTGAGCTCTTTGTGGTGTGAGATGACATCAAATGAGATGATGAGCAGCAGAAGCGTGACTCCTGCAAGAGGTTTAAGTACCTGCCTGTGCTTCTGTGATAACACATTACAATAATTTGACTCAAGAACATCCCCAGTTGTTTTCATAATCCTGTACTGCATGCAAGATGTTTCTTATGTTTTTAAAAACTTATTCCTCATTTCACCAAGATCTAAATGCAAGAGTCTATATTTGAATTGGCTGTCCAAGCAAATGGATACCTAGTCAATACAACCATCAGAATCTAAAAAGCTATTCAGCTCATCCAAAAATAGACATTTAGTCATCTGGCTGATTCTTTACACTCCAGTGACTGGATTGTCTAGACATCCATTGAATAAAAATTGGAATGTAAACACCTAATTCACAATAGAACCTAATCCAAATGTCTTAATTTAAGAGTTGCTTCCCATCTCAATTTGCAGTTGAATAAGTAGCAAGAATAATCCTTATAGTAATGTCACTACTAGGAGTTACTGTAACAACTGTTTTTTGCAGAGTCTTATTTAAAAACACCTTCATTAGTACGGTATTTTTGCCTAGTGGTCTTAACTAGAATGATGCTACTACAGTCTGTGAAGTTAAGTAATATTGCAGATCCTTCATTCCTTATCCAGATTCATCAAGAAGACTTGGAATAATTAGGTAACTGATTACAAGCAACATTTTGCTTCATCTCTTAGAATAGAGAGGCTTCTTAAAAAGGTGGCGTACTTATTCAAATGTTTCTTGTCAAATCTTGACTATCCTAAACAGCAATCTGCAGGAATACACATATTTATTGCTGTGGGAGTTTCTTAGTAAGTTTTACTTCTTAAAAACATCCAGAGTTATTCTTAGAAGTAATTTATTACCTTTCTTCTGAGGATAGGTGAGGCTGGAGACAGAAAATTGTCATGAAGCTTCTGTTTGATGTGTTAGATTGGATGGAGGGAGGAAATGCAGCATAAAGCCAGATATTAACCCCTCTAGTCCATAGAATTAATCCATCTGTTGGTGTATTTCACAAGAAGACCTGCCAGCTTCAACTGCCAGTTCAGGTAGTTACAGGTCAGGTTTTTTAATCATTTACCAAATATGATTTTCTTTTCACATACCTACCAGCCTGTATTACTGCAGCTCACTTTTACGTATATTAAATCTATAAAGCCACTCAGAAGGGGAACTATGAAAAGGAAGCCAAAGCTTACTTGTGTGTGGAATATATTCAGCCTCCTCTGTATGGTATCTCCCAGTCGTATGTATCACTGGGTCTGAGATGATCAGTTTGAGGAATAAAGGCCTCATGTATGTATACTTATATACATGCTTTTCTTGTCACAGGCACAACCCAACAGCAAATGATGGAAGCTAGTATTTGGAGTTTTGGACCAGGGAGAACAAGACAGCATTGCTTACAGATATATTGTTGTTTTCTGCTTACTGGTCAGTAGCCTTTCTCCATGATGCATTGTAGTGCTGAAACTCAGATTAGCAGAAAATGTGCTTGGTGGGATGCTTCACAACTACACTAAAGGGACGACTGCTGAGGCACTCAATGACAGCCTGAAACCTTTGGATCTTCCTTGGCCTGCACATGAAGTCCACCATGTTATAGTTTATATATATATAATATAAAGACATACTTTAATTACCAGCCACAATGTCTGTAATCTGTGTAACACTTTCGTATTCATGAAGGAAACAGTTGTTAAACAATGTTTTATTATTGTGCATAATGCTGTTCCAGCAACTTCTGATGAGCTTTTATATAGAGATGTCAACAGAGTTTTTAAGGCAAATTTTAGAGATATTATACATTGTGAGCAGTGGTTGACTCAGGTATAGTCTCTTAAGCACATGTGGGTTTGGTATTTATTTTCATTTTGAGTTTGAATGATAAGCTGAGCAAACTCTGGGAGATTTGATACATCTCAATGTATCTATTCCATATTTCAAGCAATGGAAAATGATGGAAGTTATACGTATTTCAGTCATTGCAAAACACCAGTTTCTACTCTAGCTTTTTACAACAGACAAAACAAAATGTGCTTATCAGTAACAATGTTCTCCTGATTTATTTTTAGGCACAGGACAAATGTCATCAATTCCTTCTCTCATTTGCTCTCATACATGATTTTCTGCCTGTATAAATTAGGAGAGGGCCTGTGTCTTTTACTGGAAGCAGACCAACACTTCTGCAACAGCTGGCAGAGTACATGCCGAGAACATTTTTCCCCTTATTCTCAGTCAAAGGCTATCATATGGTATATCTGAGGAAAGAAGTATCCCCATTGGAAAGTATATACTGTTCTGCTGGACCAGATAATTATTTCCAAATGCCATTCTCTAGTTAGTGTCCAATGAGCTGTGCACTTCCCATGGTTATCAGAGATGTCACCTGTTCTTGAAAGCTGATTCACACATAAGGGTATGACACTTATACATACAGAATGTCTCAGAAAAACTTGAAGCTACAAGCTTATCAACAAGGTTATTAGCAAGTTCATGCTACATGGTGATTCCTCACGTCTCTTCCGTGCACACTGGAGAAACATTTGACTGAAAAGATTTTTTGTTTTGAAATGTGGTGATGTTTTGGCATCACCACAGTGCTGACAGTTGTTCAAGATTCCTCCCGGAGATACCTAAAAGTCCAAGTGCTCTAGATGCAAGGCATGTACAGTGTTAACTCTAGAAAGTTGTTCTAACAAAGGAAGCAGCACATTTGCCGTTGCTTTGAGTTCTTCATGCAAGCTACCTACTGAATTGCCTGACAGTTATTTAGGCTGAGTAATGCTCACTTGGAAAAGAAAATCTGCATCCACAAGAGGAATCCTGGGTTCCACAGCTTGGGTTTTGTAATGTAAAAGCTCAGTTTATATGGCCACAGTGGTACTTTTCTGAGACATTATTCTATGAAACATAGAGGAGTCAAAGTGCAGGTTCACATTATCATTTAGTCAAATCTTACTAGCTTTTTTAGCACAGAAGAATCTTTATCAATTTATCAATTTTTCTTGCAGCTGAAGAATATAATTACTTTTGTGATAAAATCTTATTGGATCTTCAGGAAGAACAATATAATGAAATATTCTGTATTTGTTATTATTATTTTCTTTATTATTATTTTAATCTAGTATCTGTACAAATTGAGATGCCAAAGCTAGCCAAAAACAATTACTATCTGTCAATATGTGCCCGGAAAAGTGGAAGGCTCAGTATTGAATTCCTGTTCTTAAAAAGGCCATTTTCTTCAACCTATGATAACAATATCTATTACAGCTATTTCTCTAAACCATACTTGAAAAATACATCATTCCCAAGACCAGTAGCCGAACAGATAAATGTAGATATCATTACTGCCACCTATTGTTACAAGTAGAGAACTGAACATATTTTCATAATTATATTTTTTCAAATGGAAATATAATTGGAAAATAACAACCTTGTTCCAGTTGAAATATTTGTAAATAAGCATGCTTTAATTGCATCTTTCCTAGCTTTATCTTCAGATCTATTAAAAATTGGCTATTACAAGTGCTAAGAAAATTCAAGGTCTTCATGGATGCCTGGTAAAAAATATCACTAAACCAAAAAGTGTTGTGGCAGGTGCCATAACACTCAACATCAGAGTAACTTATTTCCATACATAACACAACACCAAATGTGGAGCCAAGCCCCCATGCTCTCTTTAGAGGTGTGCAGGGAGAGGCAGGGTCCTTAGAGTTCTTCACTAGTGAGAGCTTTTTCACTTACCCTGTGATAATTACTGCAGTAATTATATCTTGCATTTGAACCAGAAAACACTCTTGTTGCCACACAGGTTGCCACACAGAAGGAAAAAGCCCCAAAGTGTGATAATGGACTGGGTGATAGGATTCTGATTAGTGTCACATGATTGCATGTTAATAAATAATTAGTTGGAAGTAGTTATGGATTTTTTTTTCTGCATTAAAGCCCCAGGAGTGGGAATTGCAGAGAAAAAAAAAGATTTCAAAAAACACAGAAGAATTTAAATAGGAAAACCCAATAAAATATCAGTTTATTTTTGTAAAGGCAACTGAATTTTTAGGTACTTCAGGTTCACAAGTAATATGACAGATTGTATAATAACAAAATTACATATTTCTGTTTGGTGATAAATATTTTATTTGAGACTAAATGTATAGAATCTTGGAAAAGACATTTCAGTTTAATGGAATGGTTTTTAAACCCTGAAATCTTTACTGATTTCTTTTTTACACAGAATTCTGTGTGATTCCATCAATTTTTAATTAAAACATCATACAAGAATTTAAACACAGTGATAAAAAGAGACTACCTTTCAACTTGTAAAGTTGAATGGTTGTTATTCTGAGTCTGTCTTCAGGGAAAGGAAGAGTTAATCTTTTAAAAACACCTCATATCTACCTATCCATATCCATATTCATATTCATATATATATCCATATATTCATGTATATCCATGTAAAAAAATATTTTACTGGAATTTGATGATTCTGAAACCATATCTGGTGGCAAATCACTGCAAAACTGTAAATATATCTCTGTGACTTATTTGGAGTATGAAAAACAGATTTATACATATATATATATATACATACATATATTGTTTGCTTGTTTGTTTGTTTTTCCTGGATGGAAATAGGACTGACTGTAAGTTCCACTGGATGGAATTTAGACCAATTAATGTTTTAAGCTTTTTGATATTTCAAACTAGAACAGGACACTGTAAGTGATGCCCTTTGACATTGCAAGTCCTCTGATAACAAGCTCCAGAAGGAGCATGTGGAAATGGCAGAGTTGATTGAATGAACTATGGTACCCTTAGCTTCTCAAAAGATAAATTCATGCATGCACATCCTAGTGCTAAATAACAGTTTATTTTGCTTTCAGGCAGAATTACTAAATCTCAACTGTAGCGGAGTTTACTCCCTTCTCAAGGGAGAAATAGCTAAAAAAGGTGGATTCTTCTTTATAAATAGCTTGGCTTAGCAAAAGCCACGTAACACCAAATAACCTGCCTCTGCAACTTGTCTCTGGCTGTCAGTGAATAAGCCTAAATCTAAATAGGTAAAATTCAGGACTTTGAGATTTCAGCATCTCAGTTGCTTGTTTCTGCATTTCATTTCCACACATATAACCGGTGTTTTTTATTAACAGAAATTGTTTCTTCCTTCCTGCTTTGTTCAGACACCATGATCTGGGAAAGTCCATTTCTGAAATTAAGCATTTTGGTGGTTTTAGTGTCAGATGTGGCAGGTACCTTGTGAAAGCACATCCAGATTCATACAAACAAATAGCTACAAGATACGTATATATTTCCAGATCTCTCATAATGTCATAACCACATATTCTCAGCTAATTTCCAATTATACTGAAGACTTTAAATTTAAAATTACAGTGATTCACAGAGTCATGCCATGCCATGCTGTTCATTTGTTCAAGAACAGAAGGCTCTGAAGGTCATTTTATAAAGACAGTACACAGCAGCAATTACTAGTGAGAACTAAGAGAGGGGTACATGAACTAGTAATCAGAGGTCTGGAGCATTTTATTCCCATCCATCTGATAGGAAGTCACAGCAAATAACTCAGATTCTTACTGTGATTTTATTTTAATACCATTTAATGTTTCTTGAAACTAGGAAGGATGTTGGTCAGAAGCAAAAAGCTAGAAAGATAAATAAGTGATAAGGTGTTGATGACAGAAAGAAAGGACACAGCAGACTTCATTAAGACTACTTCTTGAACAAGCACTCTGTGTAGGAACTCTGCTCCTGGGGTTACATCATTTCTATGCTACCCTTATGGAAGCAGAGTCGTTGACTAAATTCTTTTCTTGTCTGTACAGTGGCCCATAAATATTCATTTTGCCTTCATCCAAAGCTTCAACAAATTTGCCTTATATAATCATTATATATGCACTCACTGTCTTTACTAACTACATACCTTATATGTGTGCATTATTTATTAATCTAAATATCAAATAAGAAGAAAGTGAGGTTCTTATCTGTGAAAAATCAGAAATTGTTCACATTTCTTTCTATAATCAGGAGAAGCCTCTTTATAATATAGTGATATGGTTCACTTCACATCTCTGATATAACGGTAAGTCTCATGTGGACTTGAATATTCCATAGCCGAAACTTGTATTTCCCAACTCATTGCAATTTTTATGGCTGTTAAGAACTGTTCTACAGCTAATACTAATCTTAATGAAAATTGTCCAGGATTACTCATGTCATATTAGTTTATCATGATGTGACAGGTATATGTTTGCGATTTAATGTGAAACATTAGTGTGACTAACCGAACCTTAAAAAAGAAAATAAAATGAAAAAATAACAGGCTCTATTCGTGTATAGTCCGTAGCATATAAAAAGGTTATAAGCAAATAATTGAGAATAATTTAATATTTGGTAGAATCAGGTACTCGGTAAACTGAGGTTATTGTAATTATCCCTGCGTGACTTGAGGTTGTTATTCAGAAGTTGTTGTTTCTTTACTGTGTTTCTTATTGACAGCAGCTGTCCTCTAGAATTTAACACATAGCTAATGGTGCAGACTACAAGTCTTTGTCTAGCATTCCCTATATCCAAGAGTACAACTAATGCTCACTTTCAGTCATTATTATTGGGACAGTCTTGACACAGTGCAGACCACTAGGATTGGAAAAGAGGATACTGATTGTCATTGTAGGTTAAAAAACAGTTAATGTGATTTTCTGTGATCTTAACACAATTGTCTTATTCTTATTGGGAGAGAAAAAAAAAAAAAAAAAAAAAAAAAAGTAACTTCAAATACCTATTTCTGCATAAAGAGAAAAAATATTAATATAAGAAATGAGCTGCATAGTTAAGAAAATAGAAAGACTTACCTAAACCTTTAGTTTCAGTTTTTCAAGGTTCAACCTATACAGCATACAGTTGGATTGTTAGCACTAAAGAGAAAATAGCACAAGAACAATTGTTCAGGATGAAGCAACATCTCCTGAATCCTTTGTAATCCTTCCACTGATTTCAAGGGCCTTTTTCTGGATCTTGCTTCTTTTGTATCCTTATAGGAATGCAAAATCCTTTTAATTTAATTTCTCTGTCAGATATTTTGACATGATCTCTGAGAAAAAAATCTTAGCATTCTGAAAGGGCATAGGCTGCCTTAACTGTAAGTTAAGGCAGAACTCTGGTGATATACATATACATTTGGGCCCACCTCATACAGGATAAAATGAGCATCTCTTGTGACCCATGGTGTTTTGTTGTCAGTAGGCTGTAGGCATTCTCACTGCTCCTGGAGGAGGTTTGTAAGTGGGTAAGGCAGTTTACAGGAACCTACACAGCTGCTGCTGCCAACCTGGATAATAGAGAAAACCCTCTTTGCTCCTTGCAGAACTCACCTATAGATACAGGAGCATAGAGAAATTTCAGATTGGAAGGAACCTCAAGGGGTTTCTAGATCAACTTCCTGCTCAAAGCTTTATGAAGTATGAGATCAGACCAGGCTTCCCAGGGCTTTATGTAGCCATGTCAGGCAGGGACAGCACAACCCTTGTGGGCAGCCTGTTTCACTGTTTGGCTACCCTCAGAGTAATATTTTTTCTTTATATCCAGTCTGAACCTCTTTTGTTTTATATTATACTTCTTCTTTGTATGTTAGTTTCTGTCTTTTGAATAAGAGGGAATATGTTTTCTGTCTATCCAAATGAAAGCAGCTAAGAGTGGCTTTAAAAAAAAACAATCTAAGACTTCATTTTGTGAGTTTTCTTTATAAGTTATCTTAGATTAGTGAAGAGTTGAAACCTCAACATTCCACATTCAGAGAAAACCAATCACCATTAAAAAGTGAAAATACTTCTAATGAGTCATGCTGGTAACACTGTTATCAACCAAAATGCTCATAGATGTTACTGTGGGATTTTAGAAGGTCAAGAGAATGGAAATGTGATAATATATTAAATCTTGTTCTGAGAGAGCAAGGCAAAGAATGAAATCCACAAGATATAAAGTTGAAAGAACGTACTTTACATTTTACTGATATCAAATAAAGGGTTAAAGGTTATTACACGTATAAATTCAGACTTATCCAGAACTGTTATAGGTGAAATAATTCCTCTGATAATATTAAAAGGTAGTCTGGAATGGCAAAGAACAGCTGTCCATTTGTTGGAAAGAAAATAATACATGAAAACTTTTGGTGAAATAAAGTGAAATCATAGGCAAAAGAAGGAAATCATAATTTTTTAATGGCAGAAATTTAGTCTCTAGTGATTGTATGTTTGTTGCAAATACAAAAGCAAAATAAAACAGATGGGCAATGTTAGTTTTTCAGTTCTCACAGGTTCAAGAACAAGCATAGACCTTGCATTTAGAATTATTATTGATGTGTTTCAAAAAGGGGAAGCCAGCATCTGTACTTGCTGTAAAAGTGCTTTCCTAAATCAATTAGATTAATCTTAGCTGGAGGAACTCTAGCTGGTATTTCTGTAACTCACATCAATGGCTAAATCTTTGTTTAAGCTTCCTAAGCATTTTTATGCAATTATGTCTTGTAGTAATCAACTTGAGTTTAATTCTCAGTTGTATAAATAATACCCTGCTTTCTTAGTTCACTTCATTTTTATGAAATATGAACCTTGCTTTCATGTTCCAAAAGCAAATAGAAAAGCTCTATTGACCATTTCGATACTATTTATTATTTGATATATCTGTAACATAACATCTTACCGATCTCTTCTGTTAACTAAACACATTCTATTTGTTGTTTAATCTCAGCACTTTTTTGTTTGATTGACTTTTTTTTTTGCCTACCTTTTTTTTTTTTTGGCTGTTTTCTTTCAAATGACATGAAATCAGGTAACCTGAAAGACCTACCATTGTTTTAAATTACAACAAAATATATATTTTTTTCAATATTTCCTTGAGGAAACTGTTGATTTCACCAACCACAACCCTTTCATTTCTAGATCAATGTTTGAAGTCTAGGCAAGATTAATAGAAAACAAGAGTGACATCCTGGTTGCAAGTATGTAGCAGCACATGTAAAATGTTTTGGAGATTGCTCTGGTTTTCAAGCTTTAGAGCACATACCATCACCACATGTATTGCAGTCTTCACAGAATCATCACAGAATGGCTTGGGTTGGAAGGGACTTTAAAGATCATCTAATTCCAAACCCCCTGCCATGGGCAGGGATGCCACCCACCAGACCAGGTTGCCCACGGCCTCATCCAACCTGGCCTTGAACATCTCCAGGGATGGGGAATACACAGCTTCTCTGGGCAAGCAGTTCCAGTGCCTCACCATCCTCTCAGTGAAGAATTTCCAAATAAAATCTAATCTAAATCTATACCTTTTTTTTTAGTTTAAGACCATTCCCCCTTGTCTTATCACTATTTGCCCAAGCAAAAAGTTGCACTCTGTCTTTTTTATAAGCCTCCGTTAAGTACTGAAAGGCTGCAATGAAGTCTCCCCAGAGCCTTCCATTCTGCAGGCTGAACATCCCCAGCTCTCTCAGCCTTCCTCCATAGGAGAGGTGCTCCAGCCCTCTGATCATCTTTGTGGCCCTCCTCTGGACCTGTTTTAACAGCTCCACATTCTTCTTGTGCTGGGGGCCCCAGACCTGGCTGCAGCACTCCAAGTGGGGCCTCACAAGGGCAGAGCAGAGGGTGAAAATCCCCTCCCTCCACCTGCAGGCCACTCTGCTGTTGTAGCCCAGGATGCAGTTGGCCTTCTGGGCTGCTGGCTCATGTTGAGCTTTTCAACCACCAGAAACCCTAAATCCCTCTCAGTGAGTACTTCTCCCAGTGTCACATATGTGATTGCCCTGACACAAGTGCAGCAACTTGCACTCGGACTTGTTGAACTTCATTAGGTTCACCGTGGTCCTACTTTTCTGATTTGCTCAGGTCCCTTTGTGTGACATCCCTTCCTTTTGTTGTATCAGCTACACCATTCAGCTTGCTGTCATCTGCCAACTTGCTGAGGGTGCACTCAATCCCATTGTCTATGTCACTGATAAGGATCTTAAACTGTACCAATCCCAAGACAGAACCCTGAGTAACAGCACTCACCACCGGGCTCCACCTGGACATAGAGCCATTGATCTCTGGTGTGTCCATCTAGCCAATTCCTCATCCACCAAGCAGTTTAACCTTCAAATGCATCTCTCTCCAGTTTAGAGAAAGGATGTCACATGGGACTGTGTCAAAGATGTTATAGAAGTCCAGGTAGATTAAATCAGTCATTCTTCCCTTGTCAACTGATGCAGTCACTCTAACATAGAAGGACGCCAGGTTGATTAGGCATGATTTGCCCTTGGTGAAGCTGTGGTAGCTGTTGTGGATCACCTCCTTGTCTTGCATGTGCCTTGATATTGCTTCCAGTAGGATCTGATCCATGGTCTTGCCAGGCACAGAGGTGAGGCTAATCGGTTGCCAGTCCCCATGGGTCCTCCTTTCTAACCTTTTTAAAAATGGGAGTGATGTTTCCCTTTTTCCAGTCACCAGGGACTTCACCTGACTGCCAGAACTTTTCAAATATGATGGAGAGAGCTGTTATAACTCCATCAGCCAGTTCATTCAGGACACAAAGATACATGTCGTCAGGCCCCTTGGACTTGGATTTATTCATTTTCATCAAGTGGTCTTGAACCTGCTCATTGCTTACAGTGGGAGGGACTTTGCTTCCCCAGTCCTCATCTACAGGTTCAGGGAAATGAGAGACACAGGAAGCCTGACTGGAAATGAAGACTGAGGCAAAGAAGTTGCTGAGTACCTTCAGCCTCTCCATGTTTGTTGTTACCATTCTCCCTTCTTGCTTAACAGAGGGGTACACTCTCCTTGGCCTTTATTTGCTGACCAATGTACCTATAGAATTTCTTCTTGTTATTCTTTGCATCCCTTGCTATGTTCAGTTCCATCTGTGCATTGGCTTTGCTGATTGCATCCCTACACATCTGGATGGCAAAAGATACATGTAAACATAAATATTATGTTACACCTGTAATGAGCTGCAGATTATTTGATTTTTAAACTGCTTTCATTCTGGAGATAGGCTATTTATTCCTATTATTTTCTTCGTGAGTATTCAAGCCCCAGGACAAATTTTTAACAGGTGGGGGTTCTGACTAGCTTCCAACTGCACTGGACTATACCAAAGACTCACTAAATGCACATATTTAGTCCTTTTCCAACTCCCTTTTATATCTTTCATGAACTTCCTAGCGTCTTAATAGAGGAGGAAAAATGGACAATTAGATACATTATGTTGCATAGACTCACAAACTAATTCAGGTTGGAAGGAACACCCAGAGGCCTCTAGTCCATTTTTGCTCACTACAGGGTCAGTTGTATCTGACCTGGTTGTTTGGCTTTTATCTAGTCAGGTCTTGAAAACCTGAAAGGATGGAGACTGTACAACCTTTTCATTTCTGAGTTTAGAAAATCACTTCTATCCCACTTATTAACACCTGAAAGAAACATGGATAGAAGCAGTGATTTAAACTGAAAATACTTGAATCTTAGTCCTCTATAATCATTGTGAGCCTTTCAAGTGAGCTCGGGGGAATCTGATTGACATATGCAGTGAATATGAGTTGAGCAACAGCCATGGATTTCCTCCATGTAGAGGGAATGTCTTAAAGCAGTGAATGTTCCCTCAGTCTAGACATTATAGAAGATACAAATAGATTATTAATCATTGTATATTACTTAGAAAGTATATGGAGCACCTTCTTAATGTGCTTTCAGGCAGCTTAATTTGACATTTCTAGCTGGGCAATTGAAGAAAACTTTAAAATGTTTTATAAGCAATAGCAACAAGTGGAATGATTTTTTTTTTCTTTTTCCAATATTTTTCTCATCTGTCTTCAACTGTGAGGTTTTGGGTCAGTTGTTATATTAATTATACTTGGTCCTGTCACTGAGTGAAGACTTTGAAGGCCTCTTTAATCCCATTTGTATGAGTGTCTGACTTTTCTGTGTATAAAAAACAGAGCTGGAGTAGCAACAGTACAGACTGGGAAAGTTGTGGTTATGAAATTAGTGCCAGGGACAGCTGTCAGTGAAAGGTTTGAAGGCAGCCCAGGGCTCTTCTGAATCTTTAACATAAGTTAATTTGCTATTTGCAAAAGTAATTAGGTTTCTCTTGTGAGCTAGTTCACGATACCTGGATTATGAAACAAGTCTTTCAATTCATCCTCTCAGCTGGGGATATGCATAGCAGGAAAAACCTGAAGTTAAGGCACTGGATTTCACATACTGCTTGTGCATTTTTGAACATGCTTGTTAAGATGGGAAATGTTTTCTGAAAATTTCATGTGTCGTCAAAACAGAATTTCACTTATTTAACATTTTTGAATTTAAACTGCTTAACTAAAGAGTTTTTTTATCTTTTAAATCCACATTTGTATATAAACAGTGTTTTCACTATTTAAATGAATGTAACTGAAGTATTTATTTAAAGACAGATATTTGAATATCTGTCTTCTGGATAAAACTGCAAGCTCTCCGTCCTGAATATATCCAGCAACTATACTTGCAATGCTCCTTCCTCCCCATTGGCCACTCAAAGGTCTCAAAAGTGCTAAGCTGTGGCTGTGGGCTTGTTCATCTACTATGTGTGGAGATTTCAACAAGCTGCTTCTGGAGCTCTGATCTAGCACTGTGCAGAAAACTGGTGATAAGCACATCACAGGCTGCTACTGGAAGGCACACAGGCAGACTCTTCACTGTTAACCTGTGCTTTGCTTTCTCACTTGTCATGCAAATCTCCAGGCACATGATCTGAAAACAGCAGTATCTTAGATTCTGGGGGAAAGCATACTTAGGAAACTTGTTCTCCTTCTGGCTTAAGTTAACCCATGACATTTGCTTGCTGTAAAAGCAGTTTAAAATAGGTTGAGATCTGAGACATGGTTATGAGTCTATCAAAGTTGCCACAGAGGTGGATGAGTCCGTCAAGTTGCCACGGCAAGGCAATACACCCTGCTGTACCTGCCCCCAGCTGCAGTCCTGCCTCAGAGCAAAATGAGCAAAATCAGTAGTGGAAAAGATCCTTTAGTTAGGAAAGGCTCTATGGTCTGTGTGCATTTATACCAAGTATAAGCTACTGCCTGAGTTAGTCACAGAAAGACAAGCACAGATCTAATTTTACTGCTCGACTTTCTGAATGTTACAGATACAACTGCATATAGAATATATTTGATGTTATATGCAGTCGTCAAGTGGATTTGTCAATGTCTTTTCTGGCGGCAATAAAAATACATAGACTATGTTATGGTGCAAAACCATAGCACATATTCATATTGTTCAAACTCTTCTTAAAAACAAACAAACAAAAATAATAAAAATAAAATAAAATAAAAATAAAAATTGAAAAATCATGGGCTTTTAATGACCAATCCCTGGGAATGGCATTGCTATAGACATGACATTAGCTCTTAAAGCTGAATTTCTCCTTTTCCTCAGTTTTATTCTCAGTGAAGTACTAGTGATTTTACCATTCCAATTCTATTTTGTTTGTTTGTTTGTTTGTTTGTTTGTTTAAGTTGGGGAAAACAGTTTGAAGTAATGTTGTACATATCACTGATATTATTAAGCCACAGATAGATCCTAACGTACCTGGCTGTGACTCCATTATTTTCACCCATGTGAGAAGTGCAGAGTCCATTATATTCCATTTATGGAACACTGGACAAAACTTGTTAGTGAAGTCTAAGTATATATAAGTACATATTTCAGTCAGGAGAGGTTTTACTGAGAAATGTTTATTTTGGAATAATCAAGTCATCCCTTGGCTAAAATAAGATACACAGATAGAAAGAAGTCTTTGCAATTCATTTGCATGCTCATTTGTCTGATTATTTTGGCAGTTTGCAGTGCCTTGTCTTTTGAGATCAATGGAGAAATTAGCCAAAGGGGCAAATGTTTTGTCCCTCAAGGTGGACTGAAACATCTCCCCTTCCGGCAGTGCCACAGCAAGAACACTACTCCAAAATTGCATTAGGTGCAAGCTGCAGTGAGAAGACAATGCCATGTACCAGCTCCACAATACCCTCATCAATCCACAGGGTGAGCCAAATGAGGGAGCACCCCAGGCTAGCAAAAGGAAGAGATGAGTTTCCCCAGATTTTTTCCATGTCAAGAGGAATTCTGGCCCAAGAAAAAGGGTGTGAATTCCCAGCAGTTGTGGAGAAAAGCTGTCCCCATCTCTTTTGAGAGCAGCCTAAATGTAGATGAACTTAAAATGATCCTGAAAGAGATGATCTCAAAGGCAATGCATTTTCCTTGTGTCAAGAATTGCAGAGTTAAGCTGATGTTTTGCACATCATGATCTCCACCCTTCCTTAGACCCACTCCTTCCCCCAGATGCTACCTGCCATTATAGACAAGTAAGGGGGGATTCAAGGGCTAAAAAGGGATCTGCTAGACCTACCCAGGCAGTATAAGATAGCTAGCTGGACTTTACAATATGTGAGTAATCATGTCCATGAGCATGGCAGATTAGTGGGGTCTGGCAGAATGGTTAGATCACTGATGTTTCCAATTAAGTGATTTCTTGGGTCTGTCAAACACAGAGTCCCTGAGGCAATCAGGCACCTCCAAGATGCAAATCTTCCACTTTATTGTTCTGACTGCTATAAAGAATAAGGTATATAATCTTGAAAACCAAATCCATGTCAATGCTAACCATATGAAAACAAAACCACATGAAATGGAAACCTAGAAACCCTCTTTAGTATGCATGTTTTTTTTAAAGCCAGTAAAAAGATATAGATAAAAATCATTTGCCTTTTTGCATGACATGGTTTTCATTGGTTTTATAATAATTTAAAAGACTTGGTCCACATAACCAGATGGGAAAACCTTTAAAATTGCAGGTCTTCTTTTGGTATGAAATATAATGTATTCATTTTCTTATTTTACAGGGATATCAAACCTGACAACATACTACTGGATGAGCACGGTAAGTGAATTTTTACTGTTTTCCCTCAGATATCTCTAATTCGTGAGCTCTCTGTAACATGGTGGCTTATGCTTTGTGAGTCAGCCTGAGATGATGGATTCCAATCTAAATCTGGATGTTTTCTGCGTGTCCCTCTGTCCACCTTGGGCCTTTTGTAATATCCCGTCCTATTGAAAACCAAAAAAATGCTGATCTGACACTTGAAAGACCTGAACATGAAGGAATTTAATATGACTGGAGATCACAAGGGACATCTGTCAAAACAAAGTTGATATTCTAATAACACGATTAAAGTATGTCACTGCAATCACTGTTTAGGGACCTTCCAGCAGAACAGTAGCAAACATTTATTTTCTCTTTTTCTGAACTCCTGAAGGGCTAGAAAATTTCAAATAACAAATTCTCATGTAGGTATCTGAAATTATTTTTCCTGAATTTAAATATGGAATTTGGAAATGTGCATCTAAAGTCTCTGTAATTTTTTTAAGGTTCTATATGTTGTTTTGGCACAAATTATGTCAAAAAATGACTAGGCAACATAATCAGCTTTGAAGTTTAAACACTAATTCGATTATCTCAAGCTAAAAATGTGGGGTATGAATATGTGGTATGAAATACTATTTTTTTTTTCAATGTAAACCTTACACATATAGGAAATATATGAAGTATTTTTCTAAAATGTCATGCATCTTCTTTCTACTATTCATAACAAGGACATGAGAAAATAAAAATAAAGAAAGCATTAACCTTGTATCAGTTAGAAAAGAAATACAAGGGGAAGAAAAAATGCAAAAAAAAGATGTGTTTGCTGCTGTGGGAAAGCCTTGTTTTGCTTTGTACACCTCAAAAATTGATTAAGAACAGTTAATCTCTGAGAAGATACGGACTTGAAATGATGCCAAAGTTACCATTATTTTTCAAAATCTATTGCAGAGCTTCTGGGTATACAAGTTAAAATTGATTAAAGAGGTAACATTGCAAACAGCTGGAGTTTGTCCCTGGGAATACCGAAGCCAATAAAGCGAAATCATATTTGAGTTTTAAACCATCTAGGACTTTGGGTATTCAGTGTTTCAGACTTGTAAGCGTTAATGTTCCCTAGATAGAAATATCAGCAAATAAGCATGAAATAGAAATCTATTGTCTTTAAGTCCTGGGTGAATTAAAGATGTCAAAGGCAACGTGAAATGACTGAGAGTGTTAAATCTCTGACAGACTTTGAAGTACTGTTACCCTTATCTCTCCTTGCCCCTCATCAAGGTCAATTACAACATAAAATCAGCCTCTTGAAAGAGTTTTCCTATGGGAGCTCAAGTATTGTAGAGAAGCAACACCAGAGTCAGTAATATGCTGCAAAAATCTTTTTTTTCTCTTTTTTCTTTTTTTTTTTTTTGAGGGGGTAACTATAAAATTATCTGCAAAGTTATCTATAGAGAGCTTGGAAATTTGGGGATGGATAGCCCCCCTCTTTTTTTTTTTTTTTTTTTTTTTTTTTCAAAGCACCATACTGCTGCTCCCTCATAGCACACCTGCAGACAAGTGATTAAATAACCATGCTTTTCCTGGCTTGCAGATAGGCCTTGGATGGCTCAATTAATCAGCTCACAGATCCTTGGCTTACAAACCAGTTATGTGATCGGGAAATGTAGTTCTCCCAACCTAGGTAACAGTTCATGCACTCACTATATAATGTGACACCAATAGGACAGGCATCCATACCATCTTAGGCTTCTTTTACAGATAACAGAAAGATGTAGGCACACTTAAATCTGATTTAAATCTGATTAAACATGATCTGTTTTGGAAGTTAGCACTAAACACTAGCATCTATTTCTCTTCAGTGAATAATATTTAGGAAGCTTTGTGTGGATAACCAGCTCATAGATTCACATTTAGCCAGATGAATCCTATCCTTGAAGTCAAAAATAGCTTCAATTAAGCTGCAACATATCACAATAACATATTTTTTAATGAACCATCAGCTTTCACTTAACAGAAAAATGTGCTCAGTATATGCACCATAAATATGGCAGGCTTTATAAGAAGCATAACACATTCACCTAATACAAGTCTAACCTGTGCACAGAAACTTTATTTTAGCCTGCGGCTTCCAGGATGGTGTAACAGTTTCCTATATGCTTCACTGTACTCTTCATTCTTTCTTACAGTTTATAAAACAACTGTGTTTACCCAAAAGTGTTATGGAATTGGATATGCACAAAATTTAGGACTGGGAGTTTGTCTCAATAAATTAAATTTCTTTGACCTCACTGAAGAAACCTGTTTTGGCTGAAGTCCTTTCACATTGCCTTACAGAATCACAGAATCACATTACGCTGACTGACTCTCATAGCTTATGCTAAGATCATAGATATTTCTGTTTGTTAAAACCAGTTGCTCTACAGCTTATCTGTACGGCTTAGGGAACGTACCTCAGGAATACAAAAGCAGTAAAACCAGGAGATTTTTTTCAATCCATAAAAATGGTTAATCTAAACTTCAAAGCAAAAATCAATATCTTGTCTTTAAAACCAGAAATAGGATAAAAAACAAAACAAAACAAAACCAAAAAAACCATCAACAACAAAACAACAACAACAACAACAAATACACATAAATTCAATACTTTGAGCCCTGACTGCTGACTTCTGAACAGCATAACTGACAACAATGACTCTGCATATAGATGTCTGGGAGTTATAAAACCTCCACTGAAGATGTACCTGGCGTGTAGGTAGGTACAGCAGGGCTTATCCTCATCATATCCACAGACAATATTCAGGGACTTTATCTCATTTAACCCTCTGATGTTTATTAACAGAGTGTTCTGAGCATAACTCTAACCTGAAGCTATCTGCACTTTGAAAGTGTATTTGACAGTTTGGCATGCCTACACAAGCCATTAAGCAGCCCTTTGAAACACACAGCCTTTCTGAGCCCACCTATAGCAGGAACATCAGGTTTCTAACAATATCCCTGATGATAAGTGGCAGGCTGCCAAGTCATGCCAAGTTCACCAGGATACAAGCTGATGCTCTTGTACACGGTACAGATGAACCCAAAAAGATGTTTTTTAAATAGTTCATAGGGTTTGACCCTCTAAAGGCATACTGGATCTGAATTTGCTCCAAAACATTTCTATGATGATATTTGCCATCAGCTCTGATGCATATTGAGCACAGTATTAACTCTAGTCTGATATTTTTTTTCTCTCTGCCCTCACATTCACCCCTTCAATTTCTTACCCTGGGAAATTCAATAAGGTTTGAAATCATGTACTTTTTCTCTGTTAAATGTTAGTCAGCCAGCCTCAGCCACCTTAAAGGACTTATTTGAGTTGTAATTATGATTATTTCTCATTTAATAAAGATTTAATAATACTCAAAAATGAGTAGTTGTTTGCCTCAGATACTGGGATTTGGAGAAGTGAGGTATATGTGCCATTCGGCACTTCTGAGGTGCATGTATAAAGCTTCACAAAGTCACACACTGCTGTAGGTATTAACTTACAATTCCTCCCTATAGATGAATGCAATTCTTGAAACAACTGTCATCGATATAATTTCTGCTTAGAATGTATGTGTTGATATATATGAAATCTCATAAAAGCCACTTTGCAGAGAAACAGAAGAATGTGGTCTTTTGTCTTTTTTTCTTTTCTCTACACCAGCCTCTTATTACCAAAAGAGGTCATGCAGTCAGAGAGATTAAGCAATGAGCTCTTCCCCATGATATCTGAGTTTAGTTAGTATTGCTGAACCTGCTGTGTGCTCCTGGTCTTTATAGCCCTTAACAACTAAACCCAAGTGGTACTGACGTACTGCCCAGTTCAATACTTGACACCTGAGGAGAGAGTGAGGGTACTGGGCTTGGGTTTGGTCATCGCTTATTGTTCAAGATAATATCCAGAAATGGAGATCAAGTACAAAGACGTGAAGCTCAGATGGGAAAATGTTCCCATGAACTGAAATCTTGGAAACAGCGTGAAGTGGCCAGTATTGTAGCATATTTACTGCAGCAATAGCTATTTTCCTTTTTCCTACATACAACAGTCAAAGTAAAAATATCTTAGAGGCTAATTAGACTCCTATAGAAAACTGAAGTCTTATTGTTACCTGATATATTTACACCAGGAATAATAATAATAATAATAATAATAATTTAAATACAATTCCCTGGTCTCAGAGAAGTTGAAACTACTGAAAGCTGTGTGCAGACAGGAAGAACTCTGCCTCACCACCCCTCCAATCCTCCTGTGCTGCCAAAACTGCAGCAGGGTTGCCCTGGGGGGTGGGGGGAGAATATTCCCCAACACCCCCTGCTCTGACTCCATCCCAGGGTTTGTTCCCCATCAGTCCCTGCTCCAGCTTCATCCCAGACATAGCTTCTCTCCTTCCCTCAGCTCCCATCAAGAGCTGTTTGCTGTACCCATGGCAGCACAGCCACCTACCTGCCCTCAGAACACCTTGCTTGTACTCCAGATTAAATTAGCAGCCCTCTGAGCCACAGGCAAAGGCTGTCTGCAGGCAGCCCATGGGCCATGGAAGAAAAAAGGTAGATTTTTTTTTTTCCAGAAGCCACTTCCACAGTGGTATAGATGTGATTTTGTTGTGTGGTGCCATGAGCACAGGAGCAGAGCTTTGCTGCTATAGCAGCAGCAGGATGAAGAGGAGCTTTGTAGGACCTACACCTTACCCCGCAGAAGGCATTTTTCACCAATACATAAATAAACAAATAAATAAAATAAAATCAATGGGCATATATAACACTTCACGTGTGTGCTATTTTGGTTTTGGTAAATGAAAACAAATCTAATAAAAGGGATAGAAAACAATGCACTCCAGAAGAAGCAATTTTCATTGCAAATCAACTGTTTGGATCAGTCTGAACAGATATTATGTGATAGGTGTTTTCACAACAGGCTATCATGCTGGCACTCTAATAGGAAGACTCACTTACAATGGTGTCATTTAAATGACAGAACTTCATATTTATCTGTCAAAAAAAAAAAGAGAGAGAGAGAGAAGAAAGTATTAGACTGCTGGGATCCTTATAGCTTTTAATTGTATGATGAACATGGAATCACTTAAAACATTGCTACCATGAGGTGGCTGTATGTGGTTCAATTATCTTTTTCAAGAAGCTTTCTGCTGTGGTGTTTTACTGCAGGAATAATCTGCAGACATGCTCCTCACCAGCCATGAATTGCAGCAGCCAGGAAGGAGAAATGCCATTTTGAAACTTGAGGGCAGGCCAAGTTGTGCACACTAATTTTTGTTATAGGAACCCAACTCCTTCCACACTTTATGAAGTGATTGCTGAAAAAAGCACACAAATCACTTAATCAGTAGTTTCTACTGTGTCTCACATTTGAAGAAATAGGTATAAGTTTGGCAATGGGATGTGCCTTCTTATTTTTTAGTTTCAAAACCAGCTCAGACCTGGACAAATGGAGGGACTGGGAATCTCAGTACACACATGGGTGACTGCAAGCTTCTTAGAGGCTGGAAGATACATTTCCTGCAGACTTCTAGGTTAGATTGTCAGAGCAGCATAATCATCTGTTAAGATTGCTGTTCCTCAGTCAGACACTGGGGAAATGTTCAGTGTCAGGACCAAAAGCAAGTCATTTGTTATACTCTTTTCATCTTTGGCAGCAAACATGATAACAACCTCCTTCACTTAATAACCTCATCATGCCCAAAGCCTGCTCCACACTGTGGACTGAATGAGGTTGAGATCCTGATCAGGAAACAAACAAACAAACACACACACACACACACACACACACAAAAAAAAAAAAAAAAAAAAAAAAAAAAAAAAAAAAAAAAAAAAAAAACAGGAACCTGTCATTCAAGACTCTAGCTAAAGACAACATGTCTTAATCCTGATCTAAGTGCATGGTTAAGCTGAGGAAGGGAGCACCTTTCTCAGCACCTTGCACAATGCCATTGCCAAGTGAAATCATGGGCAACATAAAAGTCTAAAGATACATTTTCAGGCTGGATTTGCATTTATTTACCTGCTTAGAGCAAGTCAGGATTAGCAACTATTGCCTCACTGTGGTGGAGTAATTTAACCTACACTTGTCATAAACTACCCTAGGGAAAAAATGATGGCAGATTGGGGCTATCCAACCTGATTAGCTGAGTTTAAATCAGCTGTCTTGCTGGTCATGTATTAAGTCCACGGGCTGCCTTGAGTCACATATCTTTCATCTAGTAATCCGCTGTCAAATGAGAGATCATTGGGGACCTGCTGTTGTTACATACATGCTCTTCTGCTACCATGAATCTAATTTTGTAGTTATTGTACTATAAAAATATATTTTTTCTTCTCAACTCCCTTTTTGCCCTGAGGAGACTGTGAGAAGCCAGGCTGATTGTAACCCAAAGTAGATGTGATGGCAGACAGGTGTCTTGAGTACATGAGATTGTGAGGGATAACCCTAGTTAGAGACAAGGTGAGGGAGATTTCACACATCACTACAGCAAATCCAGTGCTTCTCTTGCACATTCCTGCTCTGAAAAAAACAGTTACCATGCTTGTTGTTCACAGCAGAAGGAGGTTCAGGGGTGACCAGCACATAAGGTACAGCATGCAAGCAAGTAACAGGAAAAGAAGCATGATGTCATTTTGTTGTCATTATATTTTTCTAGCTGTGAACAATGTTTAATAGTAATTTATTTTATTTCTATTGTCTCTTAAACACTGAATAAAGCAAGGAATGTTTCTATGATGTGCTATTTTGACTTCTGTTTTTATTGTGTGTAATTGCAGGACATGTTCATATCACTGACTTCAACATTGCAACCATAGTGAAAGGCTCAGAAAAGGCTTCTTCTATGGCTGGCACAAAACCCTATATGGGTAAGTTTTCAAGACAATTTAAAAGATAAAAGAATTTTCATACATTAATGTGGACTAATAATATTTTAAAACAATTTTAACTTTTAAAACCACATAATAAATGTGGTTTAATGATAAAAGTGATTTATTTATTTACTGATTTTTATAGCATCTGTGTATTGACAATAGAAAATATCAGAGATGAAAGAATTGGACAGGGACTTGGTCTCTACAGTGCTTCTAGTCAGGTTCTGCTTGGTTTTGTGAAGCAAGTTCAGGAGAGGCTCAGATGTGTTATTTTGTGCAAATCCCCACAGCTGGAGACAAGAATACATGATTACGTTTGCACTGCTCTGGCTATGATCTAGCAGAGAACATGTCATGTCAGTTAAAAAGAATGTAAGCACATGTTTAATTGTATTGCTTTGTTGAATTCCTCAAAAAAAAAATCTGCTTAATTAAAACCCTAGGTAACTACCCACTTAAGTGTTTAACCTGTGGTGTTAAGGGGCATTTTATATATTTTAATAACATATTTTAAATGCATAGATTGAAGGCTGGGAGAATAAAATGCAGTTCATCTGTCTTTGGGTGTCTAAAAGTTAAGGATCTTGGATAAGCTAATGATTCGAACTTCCCCTATAGCTGAAGGACAGAAGGCATCTCCTAAAGATCATTTATCCCACCAAACTGTCTACGAGCTTCCACGACTAAGAATAGGAATGATTCGTCCTTCCTGTGACTTCCTACACATCTGCTGTTTTAATTGTTTCTATACAGAATTGCTGTAACATGAGGAGATGGTTAGCTAGAAACTAAACATATTTTGGTTCTAAAAAACAGATAGGTGTGTCTACAAGAGACTTTCTCAAGCAGGCATGCTCAGAGCACATGTAAAAACCATGCGCTGGCAAAATATCAGAAAATTACCATATTCTGAAAATATAATTCATGGAAATGAAGGTCAGTGTGTTACCTCACTTCTGCATAATAACATGGAGTAAAAGTGCCCACGAAAACAGAATTAATCCATTATGCATTTTCACAGCAAAAAATGCACTGTGTAAACCTGCACATATATGAAGCAGGCAGGCATCTTCAGGACACCTCTGTACCAGCTGTGAATGTGTCAGAGCAGTCCCAGGCACTGGAGTAGACTTGTATTTTTCAGATATAGCTCTCCTGTTTGGGGGATTAATAGGATACAACAGCACACATATGACCAGAACGGGCCACTTGCCCCTATGCCCAGAGTGCTGACCTGATGCTGGGCAGCTTACTTCTACAAATGTACTCAAAACATGCCAATAAACATTTTATGTAGTCCTGATTCAAGCATTTAAGTGATGCAGAGGAAAAAGACTTCAGACAATTTTTCTCAGAGTTTTGCACTGGTTAGCTCTAGGTGAGTATCTAGTTCAGTGGCTTTACTTGGATGAGATGGCCAACATGACACAGGCATCTGATATAGAGCATGAAGAGTCCAGGTCTGGGACTTCATGCTGGGGCCAGTACCTGAGCGTTCAACATTATACTGCATGTTTCCTACTGGATGTGGTGAAATGAGAGGGAGAGGGATGCTGCAACCTCACTTACGTTGATGGCTTTAGTTTAAGAAGAATTCACTTGAGCAGTTTGCCAGCATGCAGTGGTTTTTTTTTCATGGAAATGAATCAAAAATAAAAATTCAAAAAACAAGCAGTTTTTCTTTATAAGTAATTTGACCTTACCCCCAACACGTACGGACAAATAGCCATACAATTTAAATATTCAACTGATTACACTCACTGAAATGTCCTTACATGCACAATGAGAAGAATATTAAAATATTCAAAAGTTTTAAGGATTGTAGTTTTGCATTTCTGTGAAAAGTTTATCTCCAAGTTCACCTGTTCTGATTAAATAGTTACCAACAATCTTCTAGTAGACATAGCTGTTAGATGTGCAAATTCTTATTACATAGATTATTCAAAAATACTCTTGAAGATTAGACATTTTGCAGGAGCTCAGATGCAGAATAGACATTTTCCACATTTAATTGTGATGATGACTCTATTGTTATGCCTGCTGTCTTTTCTGAGATTTAATTTGGTAGTCGATTAAATGACTGTTTTGATGGCCTTACATTTTTAATCTTGAAGCAGTTGCACAGTTTTACATTAGAAAGCGTAATTATTATGAAAGCAGAAGAAAGCTGAGTACTTGCTTAGGGGTCAGTTAGCATTTTAGCATCTGTCTGTCACAGTCTGAATGTGTGTAATGAAGTGATCGTCTGGTTGCTAATGATCAGAGGCAGATTAGTTAAAGCATCTGTACAAAAATGTGAATATTCTTCAAAGATTCTGCTGAGAGTTAACAGGAAACTTAACATCTTTTGGACAATCTTTCAGCCTATCTGCATTCATAGGTGAACACCACCTTTTTGTTCATTAGTGGCCTTTGTTTGTAAATTTTCTCATGAGAGAAAAAGAAAAAGCTAGTTTTTAACAACTGAATGCACAAAAATTTTTAGCAAGTGCTAAGTACAGTAATTTGTTATTTTAGAGATAAAATTACAAGAAATGACCCCATCCTTTTTGAATTCCACGTCTCCAACCCCAACCTAAGGAGGAGGAGTAACCTGTTCTTTCTTGAGTTGACATTTGCCAAGAGATGGTACAAGGAAGGGAAATGTTGAGATTCATCTTAAGAAGTGTCTATTCAATGCAGAGACTCACAAGCCCCATTCATCCTGCCTAAACTCCACTTATGTCCTTTTCCTATTCATCCTGCCTAAACTCCACTTATGTCCCTTTCCATGGTATTGCCCATTTGCTAGAAAATTCAGGAGTTCTTGTAACCAGTAGGAAATGCCTTACTGGCATAGTTATGTCTTTACAGACTTGTTTTGTAATCACCTCTTCAGCTTAACATTGTGACAAATAGTTTCTCTGACCTAAGTCTGAAGTACCACAGTAGCTGAGCCACTATCTTCTCCTCTCATTCTCGCTCTTCACCCGTCTTCCTCACTGCCTCATCCTCTTCCATCTCCTTCTTGACAGAGTGCATCAGAAACCTTCACTGAGCCAATGCAACTCATTATGGCAGAATGCTATCTCGCTATCTCCTTTTTTTTTTTTTTTCTAGCAGTAGTTGTGGTGGGTTTTTGCCTTTCCGAGGGGCTAAATGAGCTAGTGGAGTATTCCCATGAGATTCTGAGCTGACCCAAGGAAGGAGGTGTGTTACAGTGCTGGAGAGGGATGGGAGGCGGAAGCCGTCACAGGCTACTAGGTTCACCTCAGTTCATGGAGCCATTCTGTCCCTGAACCTTCGTCCCTCATATCCAACAACCTCACAAGAAAAGAAACAGTAAAAGAAAAATGCTCTTTTTTTTTTTTTTTTTTTTTTTTTTTTTGTAGAGACTATAGCACAATCCACTAACATACTTTCTCTACTGTGCACCTTGCTCACTTCTTGGAAATGTAAAAATACTGCAAAAGTCACAAGTTCAGTCTACGTTACTCAGAAAGTCAGAAGTCATCTTTGCGTTTATTTGGAGCCGTGAGAAGGCAGGAAATCTTTTAGAGCTGTTAAGTTTCTCTGCTTTGTGTGAAAAGTGATGGGTGAGGATTTTCTGTTGCACAGCTTTGGTATCAAAGCATCAGCAAAGAGCTTGACAGATATGGTTAGACATATCGATGGTGCTATTTTCTCTAAAAGCACTGATTTCATTTATTTTCCTCCTAAATTTGTGAATAATTATATCTTTAAGTGAAATGCTACAAATACTCTTCAGCTGCAGTGCTCAAATTAGAAAAGCTTTGTTTTCAATCCTGATGTTCATTTAAGTCTGTATGATTTCTGGCTTTAAGGCTGTATCCCAGACTTAAATGTGGATTTATGAAAGCCTTTTAGACAACAACCAAAACATGGGGAAAAAAAGACATGGGGAGTGTGGCACCATATTTGGTGACAAGTTTTCATTATAGAATCATCTAGGTTGGAAAAGGCATTCAAGATCACATCCAACCATCATCCTGAGCTATCGAGTCCCATCATGAAACCTTATCCCTTAGTATCACGCCCACCCATCTCTTCAATACTTCCAGGGATGGGGACTCCACCACTTCCCTGGGCACCCATTCCAGTGCTTGACCAATGTCTCCATGAAGAAATTCTTCCAAATATCCTGTCTAAATCTCCCCTGATGCAGCTTGAGGCCACTTCCTCACATCCTATCACTTAGCACCTGAGAAAAGATTACAAGGAGGTTAAATCATACTTTGACTTCAATGCAAGAAGAAAAAAATCACCTTCAGGCAAGTTACTTGCTGAGCACCAAAACCAAGGAAATTTAGTGGTTCCTGTAAGAAATGCCTTATTCTGTGCTAGTTTTTATGGCAAAGAGAGTATGAGATGTGATGAAAACTGTTTCCCTATATAGGATGTTTATAAAGTCACACCCCCATGTGGATCCTGTTACATGTAATCAGATATGAGGGCTCACTCCAGCCTTTCCTTTACTAGAGGTACTTAAGGGTTTCTCACTTCTTCCTACAGTCAATTTAAAGAAATATACAGGAAAATGTATACAAGAAAATGTTATCTTTAAAACCTCTATCCCTATTTGAAATCTTATTGGAATAGGCTGAGAAATTGCTAGGGAGCAATTCACTTGCATACAGCATGACTGCATAAAACCGGTATCCAGAAAAAATGCAGTGAATTGGTATTGTAAAAATGAGCTAGCTGTTCTGATTAAGATACCTATCTTGTAATTCTAAGCATTGTGAGTCAGCTCCCATAGCCTTTGCTTAATCCCACTTCATATTAGCCTTTCTGCCCCTAAGTCTTTCTCAGCCTGAAATTTTCCATGCTTATTTCCCTATTTACTAAATGATTACACTGAACATGATGTATCTGAACCTGAACAGTTCTCCAGAAACCTTGGTGGTTTCTCTATGCTCCTTCTTTCCAGCTGATTCATCTGAACAAGTAAAATACATGCCACAAAACAAAACATGGAGAACAGTGAATCTGGAAGGAATGAGACCAACAGCTTGGTCTTTTTTACGTCTAAAAAAAACATTGACTTGAAATGCTGAAGTGAATTCAGCTTCTTAATGTTCAAGGGTCTTTAAACTCTGTCTCATGCTCTTCAGATGACTGCAGCCATGAAATACAGTGTGTGCCTTAATTGGGCTAAGGAAACTTTTGTGTCTCACCCATGCCTGATATTATCATTACAAATTTAATGCTCAAACCTGCTACACCACTAGTGACTGCGGGCGCTGTCAAAGGTTCTCTTGTACCAGCAGCCTTTGAAACTCATAGATTTTCAGCCCGTCACACTCCTATGCTAGCAAGCATTGCAAAATGTGCTTTGAGATGCAACTGACTTTTAGCAGATGTATGCTATAAACAGTTGCCCACATGTACGTGTGGGGATATCCCCCTCCAATCTGCACTGGTAGCATGGATCAGGAAAGCCATCCCAGGGCAGGATGAGGCCCCTGGCATCAGCCTGTGCCTAGGATATCATGTTTTGGCTCTTTCTTCTTTCATAAGGCTGTTTATTAGGGCTGTTTTGTTTTAAAGAAAGTCTGCATTTGTCTGGCTGGAACACTATCGGAAAAAAAAAAAAAAAAAGGAGGGGGGGTTCTTAAGGTTTCTTATATTGCCCTTCATACAAGTTGCAAGCAATACGCTGTGTCACAGAGTACTGGGCACCAATTTGCAATATTGGCCCTTCCACACAGGCTGGCAAGCTACAGTGCAAAATATTAAATACTAAAATATATCCAGAAAACATTGCAGATACTACCCTTTGCTTATTCCTCACACTTGGGAAATTTAGAACTACTTGAGTCCTATAGCATATGAATTTTGCTCATTGAAATGTTTCCTTTTTGAATGGTGTATTTCTATAAATCTGTACTTTATTTGGCAGTGTTGCAGAAACTTTCCATTCACAGTTTAAATATTTTTGTTGTTTTCTGTTTCTGGTAGTAGGGGAGGTTAGAGGCTTTGGGGCTTTCTTCAGCAGAGACTGAAGTTATCTAAATAATGCACCATGTCTTAACTTCAAATCAAACTAATAAAATATATTTTATGGTATAAATACACCTAAATAAAATAAAATAAAATAAAATCAGCAGTTAATTACTTGAAAAGTTTCAGCTACACCTTCCTACCTTACAAACTTATTATCTCAGATTTTCACAGCTGCTTTCATAGGTTGTTGTCAGTGTGAATAATGGTTGCATGCCTGAGATTACCAGAAGAATGTGGATTTACAGAGAGGTCCACTGGACTTTTAAAATGTGTGAGTCATCCATATCTATTAATTAATACCATGTGGGAGTACTATTTGGAGTCAGAGGAGAGTTAGTGGATGTTCTGATATCAACCATACTGGTAAAGCAAAAATATTCTGTAAGTCTAAATTTGTTCCTGAGGTAGTTACAATATATCAGGGATAAATTTGGAGTTTGATTTTCAAAATTATTCAATGCTGGCCTTATTTGTATTTGTAATAAGCAGTGCTCTGACATGAAACAATGCTTAGCAGGTCATCGCTTTTGGAGTGCAGTCAAGGCAGTGTTTGGGTTTTTAAAAATAAAACTCTTTTCCTATGGAGGGTTTGACTGCCTATCTACAGAGTCTCTCTGGTGATGTTTCTACCTGCCCTTTTGATCTCAGAGAAATATCACAACTTCTGCTGCTTCTGATAAGCAAGACCTGAGAGCAGACATGAGGTTTGGAGGCGCTCAAATAAAAGCTCCCCTGTGCTGATGAGTTTTCAGCTTGTGCTAGCAGCACCACAGCTGAGGGGATTAAGCACTGAGCTGCAAGTGGGTATTCAGGTTTTAGTTCTGCTCTGGCACTAAATGTAGATGCACAAGTAGCTGTAAAACCTCAGGAGATCAGGAAAAACGTTCCTGTCTCCAGCCACCTTTTTCCTCTCTGTGCTCTCCAACCTGCTACTACTCTGAGATCTTCCAGCAACACTGCTAAAGTAATCATTTCTTTGACTATTTCACTCAAAAATAAACACACTTAATTCAAATTTATCTACATAAACACAAGGACAAAAACTGGATTCTGTTCAGTGGTTAAGTGATGTAGAGGGTTTTATGAGGACAGCACTCCGAGTGAGGGCGGGGGGTGGGTAGGTTGGCCACAAAGCAAACCAACAAAGCATTCTGAATGCAGTTACAATATTCAGACAGTGGTATGTACAGTATTTACTTAGAGTTAAAGTATTTAATTGCATTAAATATGAGTATGAAAACTATTGAGGTGTATTATGTGAATACAGGTACAAAATCAGTTACACTGCTGTAACACTTCGAGACCTCACATACTAGAAAATTGCCAGCCCAGAAGTACTTCATCTTATACAATAGAAGTTAACAGTTTGATAGACTGTAGCTCTAAGTCAGAAACTTGTCTGTTATAATTTAGACCCTTTTAGCACACGAGTAGGTAAATTCTACAAGGTAAATTGATGTTTTGCCAAAGTCCACGTGTAGTTTCAGGGAGAGAGAAATTGTTTCCTTCCATTTTGCTCTTAAAAAGTATTCCTCTGTAAACAGAATGTAACTTGTCATCACTATAGTCTGACTTGTGTTTTCTATTTAAACTGTGACCTGGAAGAATTGCCGACCTTCTCAGTTTTTATCTTTCTGAGGGGAAAAAAAAAATAATCTTATCTCAGTGTTAATATTTCACTGTACCTTCTCAGTCCAAGAATTTTGGAATATTATTTTTAAAATCAAGTTCACTTGTTATACAGCTTAGCCTGTCATCCATTAAACCTGAGTCAGCAAAGCGCATGCATGTGGCTAAGCTATAACCATGTATACGCATCAAGTCATCCACACATTTTAAAACTGGAAATCTCAAAGCTTTTTGCTGCTTATCCTGTGCTAGACAATGCAAATGTTGTTTATACTGTATACATTGTATATGTGTATATATATTTACTTATATTCCTGGAGAGTAATATGTGGAAGCAGAATGATACCTGGCAGCATGGTATTTCTCTGAACCTCAGTTAATGACACTGGAATTGCTTTTCCTATCTATGAAATCGCAGGCAATACATTAAAGCTTACATTACTGAGGTATGATTTGCTACACAGCAGAGTGCATTTCTTTGCAACCCCTGTAGTACACCATGTACATCTGATCCCTCTTACTGACATGTAGGGTCTCTGCTAAGATGCAATTTGGCTACAAAGAGCTCTAACCAACCAACTGGATGACTAATGTCAGTGCTTTCAGTCTTGAGAAATGTTTTAGATATGCACTTGGTCATATTAAAAAAAAAAAAAGAGGAAAAAAAATTGAGGTCAAACCATTATGGCTTTATTTTTAAATCTATTTTCAGTCTGTCATATTAATAACATTGGCATAGGGCATTTTGTGGGAATTTACAGCCAGCTCTTCTGGCAACATTTACTTATGCATGGATGATTAACTCTTTACAGCTAATCGATCTGCAGGAATCACTTGCAATTTATTGCTTAAATATACTGTAAACGAGATTTTTTAGTATGTAACAAAAGCCACTTGAAGACAGGTCTGGTGCATTTGTGCATTCATCTCACTGCACTTCCCCTCTCACAGTTTTTGCAAAGTTTTGAGGCAGCCCATGGAACTCAGCAGTGCTTCAGAGTAACAGCTCTGTAAGCTTCTTAACACTCAGTAGTCTCCCTTGTAGTGACAGGCAAGTACACCAGGCACTCTTTGATTAGGTTCTTGCTAAGAAAGTGAATCTCAAATCATTTCATCAGACAAAAAAACTTCACATTGTGCTGTTTGGGATTTGTATCAGAGCCACTCCAAGCCATTCATTTTATGTTTTAGCCTGATTAATTGTCTTTATGAAAACCAGTATGCTCCATCAAAAATGATAACAACTATTCTCTGTGCCAACCATTATAAGTGATGGGCCACTAATTGACTATTTTACCATGGATAGCCTTTTCAAATTCACCATTGGACACCAAATTAAAATGCCCTATATTTCAGAGACCTGGAGCACTTACAGTTTAACCATGGAGTTCAGTGATACCTACAAATACTCAGGAGATTTTTAAAAACTCTACTTAAAAGCATTTTATTCTATATACAAAATGATCTTCCATAGCAAGAAAAAAGTTAAAATTGGGTTCAGTGTGTTTGCACTTACAGCTATACTCTCTTTTATTTCAAGTTTATGAAACATATCAGTTGATACTGATAACCTTCCAAAAAAGAGGTATGGTATTACCAGCCAAATAACAAAAAAAAAAATCAGTTTTGTAATTTATTTTTTTTTAAACTCATCTTTTGGGAAATATGCATACAACAAGAAATCCATCCTCTACATCATTTACAATGTAGACCATGTGACTGCTGTGACAGTTGCAATGAGTAGTTGCATCTATGAACTGATTTGTCAGAAACTACTCTTTTTCACAAAATTATTTTGAGCTGCAAATATGACAAAATATGACAAAACCCCCAGAACAGGAGTATAGGTATCACAAGAAGCCACTGTTTCTGAGATGGATGTAGACTCACTAGGTTTGCTTTCACATGCATTTTTTTTCTTATCCATTCTCTAGCATGGTTTTATTCTGAAGTGAAATAACCATTTATTTACTTCCTTGGAATTATCTGCTTAGTATATAGAGATTCTGCAATGGTATGGTATTAATAGAAGGACATGGTGCCAAAAATAAATAAAATAAAATAAAATGACAAGATAGAGCTCTAAAGAGGGTTTTATTTTAACTTAGTATTTGGAAAAAAAAAAAAAAAAAAAAAAAAAAAAAAAAAATTAGGGACAGCCATGGAAGGCACTGAAACACATTTAATGCAACAAAAGCGTGTGTTCACTTTATTATTTTTCAAGGAAGCAAAGCAGATAAACAGTGAAAACATGAAAGTATATTATTTAGAGAAAATAAGGGAGTGGAAGTTGAAAAGGAAAAATAAATCTATGTTTTTTTAGGTCATTGTGTTGCTGAAGAGTCCATTTGTTCATTACCATTCAAGCCAAGTAAACAGTCCTGATTATATTGCTTGCCTTGTTAAAATTAGCACAGATGTCCTACCTTGGAATGGCAATAGTTTTGAAGTGCTCTGTGTTTACAGTTACTGAAGCATTTTATGAAAGGTGGCTGGTCACACTCCTACCACACATGAAGAGAATTCCCTGCTTAGGCGAAAACATTGTGTGGCTTCTCAGATCTGGATTTTCAAAAATTGCCAGTTCTTTCAGTGATAGGTTTCCCAGGTATCTGAGCAGAGGTGAAGAGCCATGCAGTTTATGGTGATTGCTGAGAGGAACAGGCTGTAATGACCTCATTGAGACTTCTAGCTTTAGACCCCTTCATCACCCCAGTATGAAGGCTTAGCATGAAAATGGTCACTTGACCTTCATTAGCATCAGTCGGAATGATTCACATTGTCAGTCCCCAGAAGTGTCTGGTCCAATCTCCTGCTCAAAGCAGGGTGATCGATGAGGCTGAACCAGGTTTCTGCTGTTGAAGATGTTCTTTTGGCCAGGTCTAGTAAAGCAGTTCTCCGTTACATCAAAGATACCTATTGAGCCATGAAGATCCATAAACCTACTGATTACGTTATTTCTCCACTTGTCTTGAATTCTTTCTTGCTGCTAGACTGGCTATTACTTGATTTAGATTCACTAATTATAAGCTGTGCTTTCAGCATGAGCCATTCTACTGCCTTCTCTCTGATTGTATGTGGTAGTAACCACAAGCCTCAACCAAAACAATCTGCAGGATCAGAACTATGTTAACACTACATATTGGGGGGGGCCCCCCCCAAAAACAAACAAACAAACAAACAAACAAACAAACAAAAACAGTTCAATAGAACTTTCAACAGTTCAATAGAACTTTCTTGGAGAAAAAGATCTGAAACTCTTGTTTTTACAAGTGTTCTCTCATTTTGTTCCTATGAATGAACTTTTTCAGACAGCATCCTTGCATTTAGATAGATGTATGGGGGTAAAAGACTTAAGTATTCATTTCATCCAGAAACTGAAGTTATGAAGATGTGTGCAGAAAGATGTGTGCAGAAAGGATGCACACAGCAAAGCTGTTGCCCTTGCTCCTGTCTGGTGAGCTCAACTGTTATGTTCCTTGTAAAGAACCTAATGTCTCAGATCCAAAAGGTTTTTAGACTCATTAAGCACAAGCTTAGTGTGAGATGGGTATTCAGCTTTTCTAAACTAGGGAAAGGTCTTTTGATTTCAGTAGGGTTGAGATTTCTCCCTGAGAATAAACTTATGTGTAGGAAACCACAAAAACCTATTTCACCTTCCAGCAGTCTCTCCTTGTCTTGCAAAGCACGTGCTTAGAAGAGGTCCTCTGGAGCTAGCTGAATGCAAAGAGTCAGTCCAGCTGGACCCCAAATACTGCTAACACAGGGAAAAGTGGATATCTGCTTTAAGGAGCAGGAGCCCAGCTGCCCATTTTCTGACCTTAGGATGTTGTTATCAGCTTAAGGTGAGAAAACAGTTTCAAAATGCTGGGGCTAGTGGGTAAAAGAAAGCATTTTCTGCTGATCTGCTTAATGTGGAATCAGTTGGTGCTGAAGCTTTTGGAACACGCAAATAAAATAAAAGTGAATCTCAGTCACTGAATTAGCAAAACAGCTGCACTGTTCTGGCAATGTCATAGGTTACATCAATAAAGTACTCTCATCTCTACCTCACAGAAATCAGATAGCGATCCTTCACATTATTACAATGCTAAAGCTATAAAACAAAAAGTGAAACCAATATTATAACTATTTAGCTGAGTAAAAGAGTCCACAAAGGTTATTTTCTTTAATGAGATATTGTGCATCATCTAGACACTGCTGGCAAAAGCCATTCCAAATGTGGCAAAAAAAACAAACCATCACTAAAAGGTGCCGATGGTGATATTCAAAATATTGCTTTAGTGCCTAATGTGCAATTTAGGAAAAATTGAGGTGCATAGATCCACTAAAGTGAAACAGGAAAACCTGTCTGCCCTCTTAGAATCTAACTATATAATAAGCCACATACATAAGTAAGTTGTGACTATACAGAGCCTTAGAAGAAAGCAAATGATCAGAAGTATATCTGAATATATAACATGCCAGGTTAAGCTGCCTGGAGGTGAGACAGAGCTAACTCAGAAAGACAAGTTTTGCGGTTTTGTTGACTCATGCCATGCTGCATCACAAAACAACTTTACATATAGCTGAGATTCAATCTTTAGCTACTCTCTAGCTATTCATATTGTAGAAAAAAAAAAAAAAAAAAAAAAAAGTGTTTACTTAAGTACCTGCAGTTCTCATACCACACGTATTTAGAGATGGTCCTGCCAGGTAGAAAATATAGGACCATTTTCATTTACTCATTGCTTTTTATTCTTCAGATTTGGGTTTTGTCACAATAAATTCACAGATGCCAAAATCCTCCATTGGGTTTGGCTCTTCAGGACTCTGAACTCAGATCTGGAGTTTTGTATTTTTAGGTTGCCACCTGTAATGATGAAAGTACTGAAAGAACTCCTCTGGAAGGAATGCCTTTCCTTTAATTAAAGGTGGTTCTCTAGGTGTCATACATAGTCAAATCCCAAACTGCCAGTCAGAACTAAGTGTGACTAGACTACATTATTCATTGCAGTATGCACATTAGAAAGTGACAAGATGGTAATCAAGTGGTAATGTGGTACATTAGAATCAGTATCATGGCCAGAAGAGGCTCACATTGTAACTGCAATCTAGCATGATGTTATGGTTGGTGATAGTGTTGTTCAGAGAATCCCCAGGGAAAGTGTTGTTTTCACAAAGTGTACTGAGATTCTGCTGTGAAATAATTAGAAAAGCATGACTAACTTTTCATTTCATTTCATAACCTGTCTTATTTATATATGGTATTCTGAAAGAACTACAGCAGCATTATTTAGTATGTCTTCATTGCTGAAATTAGCCAACTGGATCCTTGTTTTGAAAAGATCAAATTTTCCCCCCAGGAAAGTTATTTTTATGTAATTCATTACTTTATTGATAGGGTTTTTATTTCCAGTCGTGACAGATTTTTTCATGGTATTAAACCAATATCAAGATTTGTATTTAATTAACATTTTCCTATGTTAAATATCTTTAGAAGCTCTCTGATTAATTCTACCCAAATGTAGAAATGAGGCTGGGGCTGAGATCTACTATGTTCAGTGTCTCCATCAATCTCACAATGACCTTGCATGCAAATATTAGTCCCAGAAAATGTATACATTATCCTAAACATTCCAAGTCACACTTCAGTTTAGAAATTCCCCTGCTGTAACTTATTTTTATTTACAAAACATTAAATCTAAAAGTACCAGACAGGAAACAACACATGAAATTGAAAAATTCCGGCCAGTAAAGGGTCCCCAGAAGCATATAATGCAGATAATAAAATATGGGGTTTGATTTGAGAGAGGAGCATAAAGGTAATCTGGGATCCAGCTCTGATCCACCTTGACTACTCTCCTGCATCCAGATCTGCTCAGCACTAGATGAAACATGGAAAGAGTCATGGCATAACCCACAGCTCAGCAGTGCCTGTGTGGCTGGTCAAAACCTGGTGTGTGTGTATACAGAGAGAGAGAGACTTTGCTTTGGTGGAGTGCCATGTGAGAGTATTGCATTGTAGAGGAACCCAGCCAGAGTCACCCCTTCCTTGCCTTCTAACCTTTCAGCAAAGCAACCAAACACACAAAGCCCAGCACACTGCCCATTGTACAAAACCACTCATTGCCAGTGAACCAAGGCACTAAAACTGCATCCCAAAAATGTGTTTGCAAATGTATTTCATTCTATTTTACTGCATCCTTGTTCATTATTAAAATACAAACATGAATCTAATGTTAAATACATTATTAAAATACAAACATGAATCTAATCTTAATATAATGCTTTTTTTTTTTTTTTTTGGTCTGATTTGATTTATTATTTTAGCTCCAGAAGTGTTCCAGGCCTTTATGGATGGAGGCCCAGGATACTCATACCCTGTTGACTGGTGGTCGCTAGGAATTACAGCATATGAATTGCTGAGGGGCTGGGTAAGAATGATAGATTTTGTTGTCATTTATTGCATTGCCTGAGAGAAAGCCAAATGTTTACAGTGCCCCTGAGCATACCCTTAGTGATAAAATCTGAATGACCAAGGCTGAGGCTGTGCTCAGGAATGCAGTCCTGAGCTCTTTCCAGCTGAAAACATTTTCAAGAGAGTTTCACCCCACACTCATTTACGTTATAAAGTTTGCCTAACATGGATGCAGCCTTTCAGCGTGTGCTCAGGAAGAGCCAAATGTTTTAATGGCTACTCAAAGTGCTGAAATGAAACAATGATATATTTTTTTTTTCCAAATAATGGTTTACTTCAGGTTTTACTATATCTTTGATTGTCTTGGCTAATACCTTAAAACAGCTAATATAATATCCTAAGATGCTTGGCCCAACTACAGAAAATGCTTATCTGCCAGCACTACCATTAGTTATCTAATCAATTATGTGAATAAGCTTAATGAAAAATCTTCCTGAGCATGGTCAAATATCACAGAAGATAATGGAAAATTCTTTTCCATTTTGGTTCAAAGGGCTGAAGTTGGTTGTTTAAATATTTACTATTCCTTATGGAAAACAGTAATTTAGATACCATTTAAGGATAATGACATATAGTTAAAGTATCTGGTTTTTTGGTTGGTTAGTTGGTTTGGTTTGGTTGTTTTTTTGTTTGTTTTGTTTTGTTTTTAACAGTCTTAATCCCCCCTTTGGCTACTTCGGAGAAAAGATTTCATTGCATTCTAGTATGCTGTCTTTAAGGGAGGATTATTTATTATTATATGGCACTAGCACAGTATTGCTACCCTGTCCTGCTAAGTACTTTGTAATCTAAGACAGTTTTTCCCACAAAGATCTTGCAGTTTCATGTGGGACAACAGATAAAGGAAACTAGGAATAAAGAACAATTATTATTCCCCTCTTTAGGGGGAAAACTAAGTTTCAGAGTGTCAGCACATTGTTACTTCAATCCAGAAGCTACATTTTTCAAAGACCTAGATCTTGCTCTAACTTTTCTCTTTCCATAGAAATGGCAAAAGTCACATTCCTGATACAATGATCTCTCCCATGCCAAATATCAGTTCCTGCTCTCAAAACCTAGGTGTATCAAAAACATATTAAAAAAAAAAAAAAAAGTCTTTGTAATTTTTCTTTATCATAATTCTCAAAAAAATTATTGGGTGTTTACCTGACATTCTTCCCAAGATGGAAAATTTTAACCTGAAGAGCAAAGGTCTGGCAATAATAATCAAAACACGTTCTGAACCCCAGCCACAGAGGGAAGGCTGGATGGACATATAATACATTGAAAGAACACACAGCTGTTTTTATATCAGTCCTTTCACCAATGAGTGTCTTCAGGAAAAGAGCACAATGCATGATTATGTAAGGATAGTTGAACTCCCAAAACTAATCACAAAAACTAGACAGTCACTTCAATAAATGTAAACCATGTAGAAGGGTATCCATTTGCCTTGATCAGTACATTTAGTTGTCTGTGAACAAGTCTGTCTGGCTAGAGACAAGGCAAAGCTGAGACCAAACCAAAATGTTTTGTTAAAATGAAAACATTGCCATCTGTCCCTGCTCTAGACAACCAAGCCAGCTGCTTGTTTTCTCCTGAAGAGCAGCCATTGCCCATTGAGCAAGGCAGAGGGTGACTTGGCAGCACACACCTTTGTACAGATCAGGAAAATTTGTATTTTTCCTGAACTGTATTTCTAATTTGTTTTGGTCTAGTTAAAACCTAAGCTGACAGGGCTGATGACAAGGGAAGTAGTGGCAGGTTGTGGAACTGAGCTTAACCTGGGACATATCACCGTCTGCAACAACCACGAGCTCCAAAGCTCCATCTGCAGCAGCAGCACTGTGCAGATGGCTGTAAAGAGACAGCTCATGCGTGCAAGGCTCCCAATTAAAATAGCAGGCCAGCAGCCCCCTCCTCTGCCATGCAGCCCACCCACCCCTGCTACAGCAGCCCTGGGGAAAGATGAGAACGTGGAAATGGGCAGAGCCACCTGGAGATATGGCTCTCTCCATTTGGAGCATGGTGCATCCTTGTGTACAGGGAAAGAAGGAAGCAAGGAAGGAAGGAACAAGAAAGCAAGCAAGCAAAAAAGAATGAGGTTCTTAAATCATTTTCCACCCCTGAGCTGTGAATAACGTATTATGTTGCCTGCCTGAGATCAAGAGGAGCTAAGAAAATATGCGTTGCTTTTTGTTGATCTGAATTTTTGTTTTTATTTGCCTTTAATGTTATTGATAGAAGAGTCATCAGAATAGACTCTGACCAAAGGCATTGCAGCACATTGCTGAAAATGAGACTGGAGATTCCAGCTACAGTAACAGAGTAACTTTCTAACAACTTGCTTCGAAAATGCATGTCTTTAAAAATACATATACAATAATTAAGAAGAAAATACATTTATAGGTAGTACTTTCATTTACAAATGGTATGTTTAATAAACAAAAAATAAATATTTTTTTTTAGAAAAAGGAAGAAAAAAAGATAAATTACAGCAATCTTTGTGAACAAAGCACTGTGAAGTCTAGGGCCTCTCTTTACCTATAATTGAATTTAGGCACTGCATATGTCCATGCAGTGAATTAATTAATTTTAGATTTTGAAAAGGGCAGTGAAGAAGAATTGGGATTTGGAAGGTCTAAATTTTTACTATAATTCTTACACAGGCTTTTGTATGCCTGCACATCATCTCTTAATTTATCTTTCTACTACTCATTAAAATCAGGATGATAAAGCTTGCTTTAGCCAGCAGTACTGCATTTTGTCACTTTAGATTACCAGCCTTTCTAGTACTACAAGTAAAAAAATAGTAAATGCAATTTCATATAACATGCCACAAGAACAAAATTATTCAGCCACCTAATTTAAAATTCTTAACAAGTGTCCTAGTTTCACCTGGGATAGAGTTAATTTTCTTCCTAGCAGCTGGTATAGTGCTGTGTTTTGTATTTAGGATGAGAATAATGCTGATAACACACTGATGTTTTAGTTGTTGCTGAGTGGTGCTAATGCTAAGTCAAGGGCTTTTCAGCTGCTGGTGCTGCCCTGCCAGCGAGGAGGCTGGGGGTGCACCAGGAGCTGGGAGGTAACAGAACCAGGACAGCTGGCCTAGACTGTTAAGAGGGATGTCCCATATCCCATATCACATGGCATCATGCTCAGCAATAAAAGTGGGGGGAGCTGAGTGGATGGGGCAGGGACAACCTGAGCAAATGCTCAGGGACTGGACATTGGTCAGCAGGTGGTGAGCAATTGCATTGTGCATCACTTGTTTTGTAATTTTTTTATCACTATTATTATTTTCTCCTTACTTTCTGTCCTATTAAACTGTTTTAATCTCAACCCACAGGTTTTATCCTTTTTTTTTTTTTTTTTCTCTCCCTGATCTCAACTTGTGGGGGGAGTGAGCAAAAAGCTGTGTGATGCTTAGCTGCCTGCCAGGTTAAACCACAACAGCATAAGAGAAACATTTGCAGAGGAAATGCATCTATAAGTAATTACGTTCATTATAACCAAAGAAAAGCACACACAAAGAAGGATTAGTCTCAGAATTATTACAAGATGTTTTGGTGTTTCAGTATTTCCAGTATAAACAACACTGAGCTCAGGGAAATGTGAATTGTCTGTAGTCTTTTATCCATTCTTGCTGACTTGATATTGCTTTAACTTTATCCCAGAGGCCCTATGAAATTCATTCAGCCACCCCCATTGATGAGATACTCAACATGTTCAAGATAGAAAGAGTTCACTACTCATCTACATGGTGCAAGGGCATGATAGCATTGCTGAAAAAGGTAAGAAATCATCAACATCTTCCATCCTCTTTTCCCTCTTCTCTCTTTTCCCAGAAACCCCTTCAACAATGCAGGTCATCTGGCAAGTACGCACATTAAAAGCTACAAAATAGGGTTCTTTCTGAATGCATCATGACACTGCAAGTTGCTTTCTTCCTAAAATCCCAGTTTGTTTTAATTTTTTGGCCATGCTGCAAGGTTCATCTACCTTTTAGGTATTTCAAATCATCTATAATGATGATTCTGAGCAGGAAATATTTGTGAATGTGTGAATAGAGCAACAAAAGATCAATTTCATTTGCAGCTATGAGCAATGTATTTTTGATAGATGGAGCAATGAAGTGGTTAATTTTAATTGCTGCCAAGATGTTCAATGTAACTATATCTTCAAATAAATTAAAGACAAAATGCAAATTGGGATGGCATCAAACTGTGATGTTTCATATAACTTGGACTCTTGTCTATTTGCAAACAAACTTTTGTTACTAATTCATGTAAACAGCTCAGGTCTGCAATAGCTGTCTGGTGGCAATTAAATTAGATTAATATCAAATGAGTTATTACTTTCATTTTTTTTAGATTGTGCCTTCTAGGAGTTGTTAGAGGATCCCTTGACCATTTGCTCATTCTAATTTTGTACCATACAACTTGTGAGTGTGACACATTTACTATTTCATATGCCATCCAGTCCCTTAGAAACTGCCTTGTTCTTGATCACAGCTCCTCACTAAGGATGCAGAGTGTCGTCTTTCAAGTCTTGCAGATATCCAAAGCTCTCCATACCTAGCTGATGTCAACTGGGATGCTGTTCTAGAGAAATCTGTGACCCCTGGCTTTGTTCCTAACGTAAGTTGATATTGCAGTTGAACTGTGTTTGCAAATTCCAACTTTATCATTGCTGTTTTACTTGTTTACACATGCATTTATTGGTCTTCAATGATCTACATCTCAGAGAAGCTTTACTTTGGATTCTACTTTCATTTACTCAGTCACAGCTAAGAAAAATTGGCCCATTTCATTAGACCATAATAAAAACTAATTAACCTTGGTTCATGTTTTGTTCTCTTCCAAATAAAGGATATTTTCCAGACTTTGCATTTCAGCTGCTAGAGCAACAGATTGTCAGTGTTAACTCTCAGCCAAAGAATACCAAGAAGATTGTTGTTTTTCTGAAATTTAGGTATCTGACATAACATTTACAAGACTTTTTAATATCCTAATATTCTGACCATTTATTCACTTAAAAAAAAAAAAAAGAAAAAAAAAGTTTAAAAAGATTAACCTACTTCCTTTCTGTAAGTTTCCTACACTAAAACATTGAGATTCTGTGAGATAATTTTGTTGGAATTCTTTTTTTCTGTGATTCCATTTTGTTGATATTTTCTGAATATTTGGTTTTGTTCCTTTGGAAGTTGAATGGATTTGAGGACCATGAATAAAAAGCAATGACTGTGGAGTTAACATGTTTCTCCACTTTGTTCAGTCATAGAAGCTACATTGCACCATAATTCTTCTCCAAACAATACATATGTAGCATACTAAGGATTTTTTTCTTTTATTTTGTTGCAACTGTGAATAAAGACAAGAAATAGGGAATAGCTGGATCCTGTCCTCACCTAGGTAGAGTTCTTGCTAAATCTGATAGGGACAGGATCCAGCCCTGAAGGACTTGAGTGAGAGAGAATTTCCTAATGGAGCAGAGGTAGACAAGTGGGTTGCCAAGGCAATGCTAAGACTGTTTTCTGTGTTTCTTGGCACCTGAACAGAGCCCTTCCTGGAACAACATCCTGCAGGTGTAGAGCTGTGGGTGGACAAACAGGGCTTCCCTCACAGAGAGTGGGGAAAGACCAGAAACACAACAGGTATCTAGCACAACAGTCAAGGAGAGGGTTTCCCATACCCTTTATATTTCTCATACTCAAATATGAAGTATACACAGGGATCTGTGTACAGGGATCTGGACTTTACAGTCCCAGATTCTCTAAAACCCATTTATACATAGGTGTATATTTTATGGCTTAAAATCAAGAGAAATGACTTCAACCTGCTTCAGCAAAATCGAATACTGACATCTGTCTTTGGCAAACCTGTCATCTGCTCTTGTTGCTCTCCCATCATTATTCTTCCCCCAAACATTTCCCCAGTCTTTTCCTTGCTACAGCTCATGTTTGAATTTCTAGGGCCATAACCTCCATCTTCACTTCCCCCTGACGACTGGACACAAATGTACAACCAACTGATGTGTGTCATTCTGCTAGCCTTGCCTGCTGAACAGTGAGGTGTGGTATTTTGACTGTAGTTGCTACTGCAACTTTTCCATATACAGCTGGCTCACACCCAGTCTGCCCAGAGTCTGGGTACAATCAATGGTCTCTATCTGGCCATAGAGGAACCTCTTGTACTACCTAATTCAAATTTCTTATGTGGTTGTTTGGTTCTTTCCACTTGGATGTAGATTTATTTGAGGGTACTTTGAGAGAGTGTATCAAAGTTTCCTGACTTCCTAAGGAGGCTGAAATAAAGCCATTTTAGATAAAATTTCAGAAGGATTTGTGGAGCCCATCAGTCTCGTACCGCGCTATTGGCCAAGTGGTTTTTCTCTGTGGTTGACAATGGTGAACATAATGGAGACTGTGAAAAAAGTAAGTTTTCCTGAAGTACTTTCAACTGACTACCATTAAATATGCATTCAAAGACATATATTCTTGTCATATTGGAATTCATCTCACTCTCATTTTGGAAACGTTACAGAAGTAAGACTTGAGAAAGTTAATTTGCTCAAATAACATTGTGGTGCTAAAGACAATTAGAGGGGAAAGGATTCAAAGCCTAAGATTTCTTGACTTACTCATTTTTGTTTTCTTCATTTTACAACTGAAGAAGAATTGCAAGAGGGAAAATGATACCAGTAAAATCTAATAGCCAGAATAGTTCAGAAATTTGAAGATTAAGGTTCAGTTTGGAAGACTCTGGTCCTCACTTGGTGGTGAGAAAATAATATTCTATGTCTAAAACCAAATAATAGTAAAACAATTTTATCTACAGAGATTATCTACACAAATTAGTATCCAGAGGAGGGCGACGAAGATGGTGAAGGGCCTGGAGAGGAAAACGTATGAAGAGCGGCTGAGGTCACTGGGCCTGTTCAGCCTGGAGAAAAGGAGGCTGAGGGGAGACCTGAGACCTGAGGTGCAGGTGACCTATTCTCCATAAACACCAGTGATAGGACCCACAGGAATGGGGTTAAGCTGAGGCAGGGGAAGTTTAGACTAGACATCAGGAGGAAGTTCTTCACTGAGAGGGTTGTTGCACACTGGAACAGGCTCCGCAGTGAAGTAGTCACTGCACCAAGCCTGTTTGAATTTAAGAAGAGATTGGACTGTGCACTTGCTCACATGGTCTAAACTTTTGGGTAGACCTGTGCGGTGCAAGGAGTTGGACTTGATCTTTCATCAAGTCATCATATCCCTTCCAACTCGGGATATTGTATGATTCTATAATTCTAATCTGCAAGTCCTATCAAAATATGTACTAGACACTTCAGGATAAAGGCTGATATTGCAGGACTTGCTCCGCATTATCAATCAGGTATATTATGAAAATCAGTGACAAGGTGAGAGTCAAAGTGTCTTTTCCAGGATGACACATCTTTATATAGTATGCTTTGTTATTTCAGGAGATCAGGTTTTACAGGGGTTTTCCAAGAACATTTCCCTCTCTTAGCCAAGCAAAGTATTCACTGATTAACTGGGGCCATGCAACAAAATACTTATTGGTTTCTAGTCTTTGGGTAAGAGGTGAGTTGAAGTCAATATATGCTGTGGTCTGGGTAGAGCTTTACACTTTTTTGACACATTGCTATTTGAGACAGAAGCTTGCCTCTCTTCTCCAGGCAACAGGGCACATGGGAAGCATGTGATAGGAAGGCCCCCATAGATTAATTTCTCCCTCTGCAGTCTGATCCATAGACATCATTCTTACTTAGCTACTACATGTATTTCTTTATAATTTACCTAGTTTCTTTATATTCAGCTTGGAGTCATAAATCATTTATAGCTTTTTGTATTGTTAAATATTTGATAATGGAAGCAATAAATAATTTAAATGTAATTAGGTTTCATTTTTTAAACTTCAGAAGTAATGTAATTTTAAAGTGCTCCAAAAAAATCTTAAAACTGCACATGTTCACAAAAAGAACTGAGATTGATCAAAAGTAAATATTTATGTACAAATAAACATAAATAAGCTATAAACCTTTATTAAAGAAAAAATAAATCAATTTTTTTCTAAACCTGACTGGGTAGTATGCAGGAAAAGGAAGCATAGAGCTTAATATTCTAGTTTGATTATACACATGTTGCTGGGAATAAAAATAATGGAGTGATCTCTAAATCAAATGTTTCAGTGCAGGACTCCAAAAGTTTTATAAATGGTTTCTGATGTGATTTTACTGTTTATAAAAAATATCTGCCACATATGTGTGACTTGTTTTAGTCCTTCCACCTTGACAGTGAAAACAGAGTGCTTGAACTCCCAGAAGTTCAAGAGGAAAACAGTGTGCTTTTAAGATCCACCTCCTGAAGCAATCCATCACACAGTTCAAGTTTTTTGCAATTTTATTGAAATGTTTTGAGAGAATGAGGAAGAGAAAGGAGCTCATGTTATTCTGATCATAGGAGTAACAAAACAATGATCCAGTAGTCTGGATGCCAACTAGTGTACTGGGTTGTGGTGAAGCCTTTCTGTAAATTTTTTTAACATAACCTAGATTGTATCCCTAAATAAGGTGTGTAGTTCATCCCAAATGCTGTGAAAAGATAGCTATACTTTATTAACAAATAGAATAATAATAAAATAATAATTCAAGACCTAGACTACGTTCCTGTAAACTTTTGTGATGTGTCCATCACAACATCAAGGAAGGAAATGACCATATAGAAATGGTATTCCCAGTCACCCTTGTTAATTAGGGACTCCCTGATACAACAACAAATTTTAAGATTTGGTTCAAGCTTCATAAATTAATTGAAAAATGGAAAGTCCAGAATATTTAGGTAATGTAAACAATGGGTATGAATGATAATAATAAAGTCAGTTTCTGAGTTTATGCTATGGGGCTATAAATGCTTCAAAAAGGAAAAGCAAACCATCAAACAAAACAATTTAAAAACTACTAGTTCTTCCTTTGGCATCATGTATAGGATCCAGGTAATAGAATCTACCTGCAACTCTTCAGAAAATCACATTTTTATAAGTCAGGTCTCAGAGGTACTCCTCATTCTTCCTGCACCATTATAGCTACCATTGAAGTTCTATGACACTAATTCATATTCTGATGAAGATCTTGCATCAGATTCCTCTCATTTGGATAACATAATTCTAGTCACTCAGAAGATCTAACTCTTTATTCTTTCTTTATAATATGATTTTCATCTTAATACCTTTATTTAAACTTCAACCATGACTCCAGACCCAGAAAAGGTATTTTTCATTTTACAGTTGTGGTTGGGAAGCCAGCTCATTATTAATGCTATTAACACTGGCCACACAAACTAAAAAAAAATACAGTGACTCTTCAAAGAGTAACTTTGAATCTTTTTGTACCAGAAAGGAAGATTGAACTGTGATCCGACATTTGAACTTGAAGAAATGATTTTAGAGTCCAAGCCTCTCCATAAAAAGAAAAAGCGACTTGCCAAAAATAAATCCAAGGATGGAGCCAAGGAAACTTGCCCACTGGTAAGTTGTAGGCTGTGGCTTCAGTCAGTGGCATTTAATTTATATTCTCTAATGGGCATAATAATATAACTTAAATTTTACCATCTCTGAAATAGTCTTGGTCCCCATGTCTGTCACTTTCCATATAGTTGCATAAACCATTTCCAAAGAGAGATGAAAAACAACCATTTATTTCAGTCAAATAGTAACAGTATGTTGTGGCTATAATCAATTTAAAGATTCTCACAGATGCTCATTTAAAGTATGAAGAAGTGTTGCCAGTTAGCAAATATGCTTCCCACACATGGACAGATAGTTAGGAGTATTTATTCACTACTAGTACCAAAAATGAAAAGTATGCAGTGAAAAGCTTATTTATAAATGTTTTAAAGCTGCCTCTCATGGACTTGACTAATGTGTTCCACATAGAAAGATGCATTCTATAAACAGTCTAAACTTCTGAGGAGATTAAGAAATAACCATTTTCCAAACTTGAAATATCAATTCAGTGATTTTTTTAATGACTTCTGTTGCTACCACTGATAATTTTGAGTGCTCATACAAACTATTCTTCTTAGAGCTCTCAGACTTAAAAATCCTCAGGAATTCTTTGTGGGGAATATCTCCCAAAAGAAAGAAAGATTGATTGTGCTATCATGGCCCACTCTTGAACAGTCTTCAAAATGCCTTTTGGTAGTATTCATTCATAAGATGTTCTGTTCAGTATCATTTCTGTTGTTGTGATTTTGTCTATGATTTTCTGTCACTTTTAATCAACCTATTCATCCTGTCTTTTAAAGAATGTACACCTGCAGCAGTGCTTGGAAACCGTTAGGAAAGAATTCATCATATTCAACAGAGAGAAGTAAGTGCATTTCTAAATGCCTGTTTAGCATTCACTACTGAAATTAATTTGAGAATGATTTTTTTCTTCCAGTGTAAAGAAAAATGATTAATGATTACATTACAGCAGCAACAGCTAAAAGGCTGGGTTTCCAATGACTTCTTCCTCTTAGTTTCTGGTGTGACAGTTTTGTAGTTCCATCTCTGAAAGCAAGCAGAAGTTCTTATAGTGAAAGTATGTTATAGAGAGAAGGTAAATGTCACCAACACTTCTCCAGAGAAGTCATTAACAAATAAAGAAAGGGAATAATATACAAGGGGCTGCTTTTTCACAATTCAGACAACACCAAAGGAAAAGATACCTCATGAAATTTTAATGATATGAACTACAATGTTCTGACTTGGAAACCCTATACATATTTCACCACCATGAAACAGGTTATTTCATCATAGGCTATTTCAACAGGACTAAATATTAAAACTACATCAGACAGAGAGAAAATGCTTCATATTTCAGACGTAGAGAAACGTCTGAATCCCAGGGATGTCAATAATCTTCCTAGTCCTATCAATACATCATATTTCAGGTTGTTTACTGTATTAGAGCTACTCTGGACCTGTTTTTATTATGCGTATAGCTCATAACAGGAGAGTTTTGTGTCTTTGATCAGTTTTTTCCATTTCATCCTAGTATGTTCAGTGGTTTCATTTGACCTAATTATAACTGCAAGCTTTTCTAATGGAGTTGTGAAATGTTAGAAATTGATGTAAAAGTACTTAATGCTTCTAATGCAAGTAATTACTGTTTTATGTAATTAAAACTGGGAAAGGCATTATCAACTTTGCACAGTTGACACAATGTCATAAAAGAAATTAGCACCCTGTTTTTCTGTTGCAAAGACTCTGAGAGGCTGATAAGCGATCAAAAAGTTTAAATGGAGTACCAGTAAAATGGAAGAGAAGGCTAAAACACATGCACTTCATTCAGAATATGTGTTTCAGGCATTGCTAGACTGTCTTTGACAAGATAAAGGAAAAATATCTTGTATAGACCCACAACAGATCCTGCATCGTCTTATGCCAGATCCCTATCATTCATTTAAATTGTATTAAAGTTGAAGAAGGACACAGAGAAATTTATGTAATACCTTTCAAAGACCAAAAGAAAAAAGTTAAAGAAAAACAAATGTGGGGAAAAGCAGAGGTCAAATTTTTGAAGCACAAAGTAAATTTGAGTTAATAGGAGCAAAACAAGAGCAACAACAGACACAGATATCATAGTGGAGAGAAGAGGCTATACAGTGTATGCCAGAGTAACTCACCCTGGGTTTCCTTAGAACTTCCTGTGAGTACAGGCTTAGGACTGGGTGTACAGGCTGAGGATACGTTTACATGGATTTCCAAAGACATGAGCTGTTCCTACAAAAAACATATCCAGTAAGTGATTATACTATTAGCATAGGTGTTAATCTCAAGAAGTCTCAGATTAGTTTTAAATTAGCCTCAGATTAACACAGTTGGATGTTTTGATATTCATCCTCATTCCTCTATGCAGAGCAGAACTGATTATATAGTCTAGCTGTTTGAAAATATCTTCATATTTACTTAGGTATTAATTACAATCAGCTTAAAAAGTCACATTTCATTGTGATTTAAGCCTTCCACTCAGTTTATTTCAGTGGCATGGAACAGCACATAAATCCTAAGAAATCATAGATGAAAAAAATTAGCCCATCTTTCAAGGTAAAAGAAACTCCAAACTAGAAGTAGACTAGGAATAAATAAATAAATAAATAAATAAATAAATAAATAAATAAATAAATAAGTAATCAGGTGCTTCTAATTGAGCAATATAGAGTCATGTGGTAATGTCATACTGATAGAGTATTAACCATTGCAGTTCCACATCTTGCAGTGCTGTACTTGTTAAACATCTCCTATGAAAAGCAGACTTTTTTTTAATGAACATCTTGTTGATAATCCCAAGCTGTGTCTCTTTTTAACTTTGTATCTTTCATCCTGCAACAGATATTACAAATCTTGGAATAAGCCATATTAATTTCCTTTTAAAGAAGTACAGGAGGAAAATTTGAACTTTTCGGTTAAAGTCTCACTATGCTGAAAATAATTCAGAAAAGAATCAAGAGACCTAATGAAATAAAGAGACAAATGAAATAACTTAATAGTACAAATTAGTGCTGGCAAATATAGAATGTGCACATTTTCATTTTCCAATTGCTTTCTGAAGTTAGGTAATTTGTAATGAGAATTTCTGGGAATGTTTTAAGGAAAATGAGAGAATGTGGAAGGAAGAGTCCATTTTAGCTAAGCCATGTAGTCAAATGAGTACACAGTTAAAAGAACTAATGTTTTTCCAGATAGCAGCATTCAGCAATCTACCTTCTCAGTCAGACTTGCATTGTCCTTGACCTTAATTTATTTGGTTGGACTGTGGTTTAACTATGTAGCTGATATCTTTGCTTTTACTACTTAATGAGAGGGGATGAAAGGATTTGAAGAATTGCAAAGAAGTAAGATGTTGTATACAATCAGAGAGCACAAACATACACTAGAGAATGTTAGAGCAGGTGTGTTTTCTTAAAATAAGAACTCAGAAAGAAAGAATTGGAGTCACAATGTTATCTGTTTTCTTTATCTATTGGATTTAACTGTACATGGCTTCCTGAGTAAAGTGTTTGTCATCAGTGGGTAAAAAAAGTTAGATATGTGTGCCTTTACTTACAAATTGCTGATGACACAGCTTCTTCTGGTGATACTATTCAGAATTCACTAGGCTGATGAGAAAGACAGAAGGGAGGACCAACTATTCCCAGATTCTCACTAGGAAAAAAAAAAAAAAATCAAATAGAGATGTTTCCATAATATAAAAATATATACATATATATCAATTTTCCTAAGTTTTTTATTAGTGCAAAAATCTATCCTATGTACTAAAAATAACATTTATAGAAGAGAATTTCAAGTGTAGTTCTGTTTCTCAGTTTAGCTAGGTTTGTCCTCATTACTGTTAATCCTATAAAACAGTCTGGAGAAACTTTAGAAATCTGATGGGAATGCAGCCTTCACGCCTGTGAAATGGATCCTGAACACCCCAGTCTTTTTGTGTCAACAATCATTCCTATGATACCCCATTTCTTCCAAAGAAATAGTTTATGAAAACTGAATCTGAGCCACATTCAGCCTCCAAACCCAATGTCCTTTACTTTTGGGACACTTATATGCAACTCCAAATAATGTAATAGCAGATGAGGAGCAGCTTCAGGGATGTGCAATGTACATGGTTTGCAAATGCTTTCTATTTCATGTAAAATGCTAAGCTTTTCTGAAGAAGTAGTTTTATACCTTCAGCTTCATTTGTGCAGGAAAACATGAAGTATCCATAATCCCTTACACTGTAAATCGATTTTATCCTGATTTTATTTTACCCAGACCTTCAGATATCTGAGTGGCTGAAGTATCTCTAGATGGAAGGCTTTACTCTTATTAACATCAGTATGTCATTAAATGGGAGCTAGAAATTAAGATATAACACAAGTGTATGTCATCTGTACACACCGATATTATTGTGCAGTACCTTTAAGACAGAGTTACACAATGTCACAGTGCAAAGTAAAATAATAATATTAAAAAAAAAAAAAGTTTTTGCAATACAAATTTGAAAGTGGTATAGCCAATGTTTTCTATTCTTCTGCAAGAGTGTCAGTAAAATCTCTTGCTTAACGTTGAATGTGTGAACTAAATAAACTGTGATCTAAAATGGTCTGTGCACTGGCCCTTAGTTGGAGAATATTGTCTGATGTTGATTTCATGGACCTGGTTGGCTCTTTCTGCTGACAAATTGAATTTATCTGTTTTAAAATATATTTCTACAGGTAAATGTTTTATTATATCTAGAAATGACACACCGAATGTTCTGCATTATCTGAACATGTATTCCCATAATATTGCCAGCATTTTTTTTTTTTTGAGAAGTTGATCTTATTTAGAAGCTGTAGGCTATATTTTATTCTGGGTTTAAAAAAAAATAAAAAATAAAAATGATTGCACACATAAAGCCACAATGTTTGTTCATAGCTTTATTAAAAAGCTGAGCAGAGATTATATTGCTATTTTAGTGCTGTTATCACTAAACAAATCTTCACATACAACTACATTTGTTTATGAACATCCAAAACCTGAAATAGCCGAAAATGAAGAAAGAGAAGCAATATTTGCTTGTAGTAGAATCAAATTTCTTACCCTTTATGGTTCCTGAGCCTCTTCCTGTCCCTGAAAGATGACTTTAAGATTGAAGAGGTGAGCAAAGAACAGCAGAGAAAACAGGAAATATCTGCACCTCAGGCAGAATAATCCTTCAGCTGAATGCTTCACAAACTTGTCATCAAAATTATCAGCCTACTAATGAAAGCAAAATCATATAGCCACATTTTACTGAACAGAACATGCATTTCATATATACAACGGATGTGAAAATGGATTCAAATTCTGCAGAGCTACTTTAATAAAAGGGATGGAGTGATGAGCAAAATACCCATATCTTTATCAGTCTTAGTGGAAACTTTCAAAAACTTCCTAATGATTTTAAAGGTGGAGGTTTTTCACTTAATACTAATATCCTGTAATAACACTGCTGTGATATTCATCTTTCTAGTTTCCGTTGATTTCAGCAGTCTTGCCTCTTTCTTAAGCCCCTGGGACACCTTATTTTTCTTAATATTCATTCAAAGCAAACACACTAAAAATTATACCACAAACTGAAGCAGTCAGATGGCTACTTCATAATTTCTCCTCTTTTCCAGGCACGGTATGTACTATTTGGCCATATCAAGTTTTTTCCTAAAAAATGCTTAACAACTCTAGGTAAACAGACAGAAATCTACTTCCAAAATAAACAGCAAAAGTTGAGGGACCAAATTTTAAGCATATTATGATGTTTAAAATCACATTGCATGATTTTGTCCATATCACATGCAAAAAAATGACATAAAATTCTCTGCATATTTTATAAGACCAAAATATTTTTCTCTTTGCCTATGGTTCCTTTTCTTTCCTCTCAATTGTCTTTTCAGATTCAAAACCAGAGTTCTGGAAAGCTCTCTCTCATTTCGGTTTGATTGGAATAGAGTATTCATAATGATTTGCAGTACAACTCTCTCAGTGTTGTTTTCTTAACAGATATTTAATGTCATTTAGTGTCTCTGGAGATATTTATATTTTCACAGTCCCCATAATATCTGAATGCTTTTTGGCTGGGGCTACAGCAAAACTTTTCTTCTCCTGCCACTTATGCTGACCTTGATTCAACTTAAATCCATCTCTATCTGAGCATTTCAAGTGGTTTTGCTGCTCTTTGCTGATGTCTTGTCGCTTTTGTAATGGATATATCTGCTTTTGGAGATTGCTCCTGCAATCTCACCTGATTAGAAAGATGCCTTGCTAAACATGGTTAAATCTAACTTGTTTTTCAGTGCTAATAACCACTGTATGGTCACACAGACCCTTTCATGTCTGCCTTTGATTCCCACTCTTTATTACTGGCTTAGAATTACCAATCCAAATGTGTCTCCTTTCTTGGCAAGTCACGCTGCCTAGATTTAAGCATTAGCAAGTCCAAACTGACTATTTTTCTGTAGGTGTACCTTCAAATTCACTGTTTTGAGAAAACAGGAGTCATCAAAAATAACATCTTCCTTTCACAGTTTCATGGAAGGAAAATAAAAAGGCAAATAAATATATGGAATCTCATTTTCAAAGCCTCCCAGGAAACATGGCCTAAGTTTTCCCAAGAAAGTAGGCACATCTTTGTGGTAGATACACTTTATCAAGTGAACGTCCAGGGAAGGTTGCATATATCAGAGCATTCTCACTATCACAGCAGAAGAGAGGATTAAAAGTTCAGGTTAATCAATGCAGATCCTCAGCACTGTTGGCCAGCAATTCTTTCTCATTTATATCAACACTTAAAACAAATACACATGAAATATACATTTCATACTCAAAAACAAAAGTCCATTCAAATGCAGAGAAAAGGCAAAAATATCTTCATTGTCGCACCTCAGAATTCAGAAACGAAACAAATTTTTATGATTCTTATCATCATAGAATACATTTTTTTAAATAAGTTACATTGGAATAATCATGTCTATGATAAATGAAGACTGTATACATAACACAGCACAAATATAGGGCACTACCTTCATGATTGCCCTTCATCTCTCCTCATGTCCTACACATAGGACATAAATTTTCACACATAGGAATAAATTTTCACACATTAGAAGTCTCCATAAGTTAAGAATGGATTACCCTGGAGAAAGGAAGCACTGGGAATTGTTGCTGAAGTAATGCAGAAATAAGTCAATTATGGTATTACCTGATTATTGAGAGTCATTCAGATACTTTGTGTATTTACCGAATACATAAAGATTTACTGAATACACAAAGATCCATAGGTAGGCTGGAAAGCGAGATGAATGCTGAGATGACAAAATCTACTTAAGATACCAGAATAGCCAAAACTATATCTGCTGCAAAGAGCTGCAGTAGATGATGATAGTCACAGGTTAGAGTTGCAGGGTAATAAAAAAATGGCAGCTGAAACTCAGCTGATAACTGCAAATAAGTTAGGAAGAAAATAATTTAAACTTCACCTTTAGGACAATAGACTATAACTTAGCTTCAGTTATGAAGGGGAAAGATTTTGAAAAATGTGTGGATAGCCCAACGTCTAGTGGACATCTGAGAGCTGTTAATTTGTTCAGAACTGCAAAGAAAGATATAAAGAAATGAACATTGAGATGCTCTTTTGTTCATGCATGTTTATGTTCAAATACATATATCTGAACAATTTTGTGTATAAGTTCACTTCCTTTACTTAGAATGATAAAAAAACAAGCAAACAAACAAAACAAATAAAAAGAAAAAACAAAAACAGGATTAAAAAAATGTGGCAGGGCTTACAATGAAGAATTTCATAGACTCAAAATAGCTAAACTCAGAGAAGAGACAACTGAAAAGGAAAGTGGCTAAATAATAATATGTTATGGAAGCTATTGAAGAGACAGCTAAGAAATGAATATTCACTCTTTCTGGTAACTCAGGGGCATAAATTTATCAGGCTGCAGGTTTAAAAGAAAACAAACCATGCCTTGTAGTGCAATGCAGCTTATCACCAAGGGGTGCTCTTGGTATAAAAAGTATAAAAAGATTCAAAGAAAAAGAGAAAATTATGGTGAAAAATCCATCAAGGTCCATGAGACCCCCCCATGTCTTCATTGGCTTAGAAAGTCTGGAAATTTCAGCAGAGGGGAGGATATGCCACAGCAGACATTTGTCTCCATTTGACTTGTTCTTTGACATTGTCCACTCTGAGATGAGAAGAGGGCCACTCTGAGATGGGAATCTGTGTTAGGTGGGTTGGCTGAATATGGGCTTTTATGTTATCTTGGTGTTTTATGTTATCTATGGTGTTTTATGTTGTTTTATCTTGGTGCTTATATTGTCTTCATCTTCATATATAACGCACGCAGTATGAGGAATAAAATGGATGAGCTAGAAGTACTGGCCCAGTCCCGCAACTACGACATCATCGGCATAAGCAAAACCTGGTGGGATGAGTCCTGTGACTGGGGTGTTGCGATAGATGGTTACAGGCTCTTCAGGAGGGACAGGCAGGGAAGGCGAGGTGGTGGGGTGGCGATGTATGTGAAGCAGGGGCTGGACTGTGTGGAACTTCAGGTCGGCGATGGCAAAGTTGAGAGCCTCAGGGTAAGGATCAAGGGACGAACGAATAAAGGGGATGTCGTTGTGGGAGTCTATTACAGACCGCCTGGCCAGGACAATAGCGCCGATAAATTATTCTTTACAGAACTAAGAGAGGCCTCGAGATTAACTCCCCTTGTCCTTATGGGGGACTTCAACTTGCCAGACGTTAACTGGGAGTACCACACGGCTGACACGAGCAAGTCCAGGAGGTTCATGAAGCACCTAGATGATAACTTCTTGGTGCAGGTGCTAACGGAGCCAACTAGGAAAGGTGCCCTCCTAGACCTATTGCTAGAAAACAGAGAGGGCCTGGTGGGAGATGTGGTGATTGGTGGCCGCCTCGGTCATAGCGACCATGAAGTGGTTGAGTTCAAAATTTATGGTGACAGAAGGAAAAGTGCCACCAAAACCTCATCCCTAGATATGGGGAAGGCGGACTTCAGGCTGCTCAGGGAACTAGTCAGCAAGGTCCCCTGGGAAGCTGCTCTTGAAGGCCTCGATGTCCACCAGTGCTGGTCATTCTTTAAGCGATGCCTCCTAGAAGCACAAGAACAGGCAGTTCCTAAATATCGCAAGTCAGGCAGGCGGGGCAGGAGGCCGGTGTGGCTGACCAGGAACATTCTAATGGAGATTAGGTGGAAACAGAGAGTGTTTCGCTACTGAAAGGAGGGCCAGGTGACATGGAAAGAATACAGGGATGCTGTTCGTGTTTGTAGGAAGAAAATTTGTGTGGCTAAAGCACACCTAGATTTGAAGCTGGCTGTGTCTGTGAGAGATAATAAAAAGGGTTTTTTTAGATATGTGAATGGAAAAAGGAGAACTAAAGAATACATAGGGCCGCTCCTTGATAGGGAAGGTCTCCTCACAGACAATGACATAGGCAAAGCAGAGACACTTAACGCCTTCTTTGCCTCTGTCTTCAATGCCGATGATGGGCTTCGGGACCCAGGGTGCCCTGAGCTGGAGGACCGGGACGGTGGGGATGACAAACTCCCAACTGACCCTGAACGTATGCGGGATTTGCTACTCCACCTGGATCCCTACAAGTCCATGGGTCCGGATGGGATTCATCCCCGGGTGCTGAAGGAGCTGGCGGACGTCATCGCGGAACCTCTCTCAATTATTTTTCAACTATCCTGGGAGTCTGGAGAGGTCCCGGTAGACTGGAAGCTGGCAAATCTTGTGCCGATTTTCAAGAAGGGTCAGAAAGAAGACCCTAGCAATTACAGGCCTGTCAGTCTCACGTCAGTGCCTGGTAAAATCATGGAGAAGATGGTTCTCGAACTTATTGAGGCGCACCTGGGGGACAAAGCAGTCATTGGTCCCAGCCAGCACGGGTTTGTGAAGGGTAGGTCCTGCCTAACTAACCTGATTTCCTTTTATGATAAGATCACCCGTATGGTGGACCAAGGGAAACCAGCTGATGTGATTTTTTTGGACTTCAGCAAGGCTTTTGACACGGTTTCCCATAGGATCCTACTGGACAAAATGTCCACCATACAGCTAAATAAAAACATCATCCGATGGGTGAGCAATTGGCTTACGGGCAGGGCCCAAAGGGTTATGGTAAATGGGGCTGCGTCAGGCTGGCGGGCGGTCACCAGTGGGGTCCCTCAAGGCTCCATTTTAGGGCCGGTACTTTTCAATATTTTTATAAACGATCTGGATGTAGGAATAGAAGGTATTTTGAGCAAGTTTGCTGATGACACCAAACTTGGAGGAGTTGTGGACTCGGATGAGGGTGGAAAGGCCTTGCAGAGGGATCTGGATAGGTTGGAGAGCTGGGCGATCACCAACCGCATGAAGTTCAATAAGAGCAAGTGCCGGGTCCTGCACCTGGGACGGGGAAACCCTGGCTGCACGTACAGACTGGGCGATGAGACGCTGGAGAGCAGCCTAGAAGAGAGGGATCTGGGGGTCGTGGTAGACAGCAAGTTGAATATGAGCCAGCAGTGTGCCCTGGCAGCCAGGAGGGCCAACCGTGTCCTGGGGTGCATCAAACACGGCATCACTAGTAGGTCGAGGGAGGTGATTGTCCCGCTCTACTCTGCGCTGGTGCGACCTCACCTCGAGTACTGTGTGCAGTTCTGGGCACCACAGTATAAAAAGGACATGAAACTGTTGGAGAGTGTCCAGAGGAGGGCTACAAAGATGGTGAAAGGCCTGGAGGGGAAGACATACGAGGAACGGCTGAGGGCACTGGGCCTGTTCAGCCTGCAGAAGAGGAGGCTGAGGGGAGACCTCATCGCAGTCTACAACTTCCTCGTAAGAGGGTGTCGAGAGGCACGAGACCTTTTCTCCATTAACACCAGCGACAGGACCCGCGGGAACGGGGTTAAGCTGAGGCAGGGGAAGTTTAGGCTTGACATCAGGAGGGGGTTCTTCACAGAGAGAGTGGTTGCACATTGGAACAGACTCCCCAGGGAAGTGGTCACTGCACCGAGCCTGACTGAGTTTAAGAAGCGATTGGACTGTGCACTTAGTCACATGGTCTGAACTTTTGGGTAGACCTGTGCGGTGTCAAGAGTTGGACTTGATGATCCTTAAGGGTCCCTTCCCACTCAGGATATTCTATGATTCTACGATTCTATGATATTGAGTCTTCATAATATCACCAGGTTTGCAGTAAAATGTACATACATATGTATATGGTGGTATATATACAGGTATATATACTTTTCATAAATAAGGAAAGTAAAGCAAATTTTTGACAGTTAAAGTATTAGGTAAGATTCAGTTTGTCTCCTGCTGAGTTTTAGGGGATGTCTGGTGTCCCATCTGGGACATAATACATAGTGTGGTGGGTATAACTCAGAGACTAACCCAGACAGCTGTGTTCAACACAGTGGCTTCTATGGATCCCTGTGTCAGGCATCAACTTTCCATGCATTGTGCAAAGAGGTTTGGTCATTACTGAAGGCTGATATTATGCTGTGTGATCACAAGTGAGCTACCATCTAAGTCTCCTTTTGGTGAGGGTGTCTCTCCTTCAGGGAATAAAAGAGCTGCACAAGACCTAGACTTCTTATGATTCTAAGTTTTGGACTTTGGCAGAGAAATCTCTAATGAAGAATAGGTGGAGAGACATGAGACACCAGGGAGGTCAGTTCAGGCTGTGGTTGTTCCCTGAAAACTCACAGAATGATTCCTGGAAACTTGTTTTTGCGAGTTGGAGAAGTGAATGACTGAACCAGCCGCCTCCCAGGCACTTTTTCCAGTCTGAGAGTGTTTATTGTCAAGTCCTAGTAATCAGGCAGAGCTAGACTAGCTTTCCACATACATTAATTCTTAAATTATTGAGTGTATGGCTGTTATGGAGCTGCAGTTTTAGAGGTACAACATTAAAGAAATTGGAGCTGGTATGCAAAAATGATGTCATAGCTATGATACTCCTCACTCATCTCTGAACTAGGGTGCTCTTCTCAGCAGTAGGGGATAGGGATGAAAGGGAAAGAGAAGAGATGAGATGGGATTGAATGACAACATCACAGTGATTGCTGGCTGCCCATTTGTTCAGTCCTGCTTTGTGGTGGCAATCGACCTTGCTGAGTAACTGGCACAGAGTTGCAGACACCATCACTGCAAAGGCAGCAGGCATGTCACAGGAACCAGGTTACTATTTGGCTTTAAGTTCTCAGTCTGTTAGTAGAACTATGCTCACTGGTGTGATTTTCTGTCTGTTAACAGGCATCTTCACTCCATCTCCTCTGTAAATGTTCTGAGGCCCAGTGTTTCACTGGAGATAACTGTTGTTGAGAATGTTTCCTGTAAAGTAGATCTCCCTCTAGATACAGACAAGGAATTGACCTTCTCCCCATATGTTTCATTTGTATGTGACTCAAAGGATCACTCTACCTAGAAACTTTCACCAAAAGAATAAAGAGAATATGCCAAATCAACACCTGTGACCTCCCCAACTGCTGACAGCTTTACAACAGGATTACGCTGTGTCTTTCAGGAGATACACCTGAGGCAGGCTATGAAGCATGTGTCCTTTTTGAGAATGAGTTATGGCTCACACTGCTGAGCGATGTCCCTATTCATGGGCAAGTATTTGCAGTTTACAAACTGGATTCTAACAAATTGAGAAAATAAATAAAATCTCATGTTCCCACAAAGTCTAATAACCAATACATTACTGGGAAAATTCAGAGCTGCTTTCCTGTTGCTTGTGCATGTGGATCTGTAGATATGACTAAACTAAAACATTTTACATTTTGCAATGTGAATTTCAAATGAACAAGACATATATTGTTCATGCATCTGGTCTTGGACAGCCAATAGCCCATTTCTAAGAGACAACTATGCTTCTAGCCTGAGCAAGGTTTTAATGTTAGTGATAATCGGTTGTTTTACTTTCATTTTCTTAAATGCTTGCATCTCATTTGCTGTTTTTATTTATTTACTTCAACTCTTCTTTCTTATTTTGCTTTATCAATTCCCAAGGTAAACCTGAGATCTCAAGACGTTGTGGGTCAACATGCTGCAGCATCCAGTATAATTTGTTACTTGACTTCCACGTACTAGTATTTCACATGTCACTCACTCCATATGTGCACCTGAACCCATTATGCTTGATTATAAATTGCTGGTTGATAGAAAATTATATTCACAGGCATTTAGTGAGTGTAATTACTCAGCAGGAACCATCAACCTGAATCAATTACCCATAGTGTAAGCATATTTCCCGAAGGATTTTTGGAAAAGGTGGAAGTAAATGTCATGAGTGTCAATGGTGCAAGAAGGCATTTGTGCTACGCAGGGATACTTCTCCAAAATTTTACTTTCCACATTCAGCTGTAATAAAGCATAACTTCTAGTCTGTTCCTCAGTCATTTAAATTTAAGTGGAGTTAAAACAGAGTTATTTGAATGATTACATTCTAATCTACTGAGTAATCAAAACACGTAAGTCACAATGTATTAGGAAAACAGATCTGAGAATGTGCTTGTTTCTATTAAAGCAGTCAAAACCAAGAGGACATGTTTAGGACAAAAACCAGACTGAGTTAAATATTGGTTAGATGCAGAACAACTCCTGCTTCAAAGGGTTTGTGCAAGATTTTCAAAGGTATCTGAAAGAAATAGGAATTAGATGGCATGTCTGCATGGATGAGCAGGTAATTGCACTCCTGTGCTTCAGAGTGACTTCCTTACCAAGCCCTTCACAGTGTTTATCAGCTTGTGATATGTGCCAGGCTGATGGGACTATTCAGCTTCTGCTCGCCTGAACATTGTGGGTATAAATTAGCTCTAATCCAGAAGCAAATTGCCTCTGCTAAGCAGTGCAGCATGCAGTGAGTTTATACAGCTGCTCGAGAGGAAGGGACTTGAGTCTGTGGTTCAGAGAGGGAAGGGTATCTCTATTTTTCTGGGGAAGCAACAGGACTGTATTCTTCTAAACTAATCAATTTAAAATCATGTATTTAGTTTAAGCTCCTTTAGTAATCAGTGAGGAGAGACTTGTATCTCTCAAGGTTGGTCTGTGACACATATATCAGATAACTTAGGCTGGGACTCATCATTCTATGTCAGAGCCTCTATTTATCTTGTACAAAGAGCCTGAACTAATCTTTCAGTTGTCTACAGTTAGCTGGCATAAAATCTATCCCACAGCTGTGGGCTCAGTTCATTTATGTGAAAATAAATGCCTAGCTGCCAGTCCAACAGGCACAAGTCTTCTGTGGTCTGCTGTTGTATCTGCTCTTTGTCAGGTAATAGAGGGCATCTCATATGGCACTAAAGTCCATTTTTGGGGCAACCTCATTTGAGCTATATATTTCACCTAGCCACGTGAGCAGGCCAAGAATAAGCAAATTATAAGTGTGAATGTTTTTAAAGTAGATGTAAGGACTCATGAGACTTCCACCCTTGCTACTGGTTTTATGAGGATACTGCTTGGACCCAGGTGTCCCAAAATGCATGCCCACTATTACATAAGTGAACAATACCATTGTGTTTCACTTAAAGCTGCTGTGCATAAGCTGGTTCTCCACACAAAATCTGGAGTGGAGAAAAATTATCTGACATTGTAGACTCTTCTTTTCAGTCTGGTGTTGTGTGACTCAACGCTGATGTTGCTGCATGATGAGTGTTGAGTTTGCTCCAGCCCATCCTTATGTTTGTCCTGGTCTGCCCCAAACCTCCTCTGGCACAGAGTAAGATTGTGCCTTCTTTATTTATTTGAAAATCTTTCTAAATTCAAGCACTTTTCAGATGCTTCTGTTTTCATGAAAACACAACACAAGCTGTACACAGACTAAAGAAAAGAAGAGCTCAATATTAACTCTGCCATGGTTACTGCCCAACTGCTGTGTGTAAAGACTTCATTAAATAAAAAAGCACATTCACTATATACAACTGTCTCAGGAGTTAGTTTCAATTAGATGTATGATTAGTTAGTTAAATTAATTAGATCTCCAAATTTGACATTCTTTTAAATACTTTCTCATTTTTCAGGTATCTAGTTCTTCTTTTTCCACTTCCACTTCCTTTCTTTTTTTTATTCTGCATTTTACACCTTCATTGTTGTATTTTGTCTATTTTTACTTCTTTATTCTACATTTTTTTCCTATGTATTTCATGTCTACCTATGTCTCTTCCAAATGGGTGAAGGGCAGCACAATCATTAAGCTGGTATTATCAAATATTTTAAAAGGAGGAATATAGGCAGTCTTCCATGGTCTCTGGCATATTTATTTCCCTGACCAAAATCATTCCCTGAAGCAAACTCCTTCACATTTCAAAGACTGATATAGAGAAGAAAAAAAAAAAGTATTTTGGAGATTAGAGAGTTTATTCAAAAAGATGGAACCCAGCCTGTGCCATTTAGCTTCCAGGCATTTATCCCTCCACCATTTTATCTTCTGGTATGAATGCAGTCAATGAGATCAATGACATTTACACGCAGAACATTATTTGCTGTTTGTCATAAGAACCCTCCTGGATACCAATGGAGGCTATGACATAAATTAATAATTTGGCAGATACTCAGGTTACAAGGTAACTGAATCTTATGCTGTATTATTATTTCAGTTAGTTCTGATACATATTGTAATGAAATCAAAACTCTTCTTTTACAAATGAGAAATTTCTAAGACTTAGGCCAGAGACTGAAGACCAGGACTTACCTCTGTTCATGTGTTCTAGTCATATGCCAGCTCTTCAGCCTGAACCATTGGAAAGCAGTCCTAAGCATGAGAGGTCACAATGGGATTTGTAGCTCGCACCAACAGGATTTCCTGTGAGGACAATCCAGAAGTGTTCTATTTGCTCTTTCTTGTTAGCATGTTTCCTTAATATTTACATTGGGTAAAAGGTAGTGTTTTCCTTTTTATGCATGGAAGTATAAAATAAGCAACTTTCCTGAACCTCTAATCTACCCACAAACTCATTTTAGTTAGATTTTCAAAAAAAAAAAAAAAAAAAAAAAAAAGACGAGTTTTAACACTTTTATGATATATTTGGTGGCTATTTTGTTTTAGAATGTAAAAGTACTCTTTCCAAATATACTCATTCAGTTAAAAATAACTTCATCAAATGTTTTGCTCACTTCTTTCTTCTTCTTTATTTTACCTTTTCACTAAAAAATATAGTTAAATGAAAAACCTGGCAGATGAGAACTAGTAAGCAGAATAATGGAGATATAAGAGAAAGAGTAGAACTCATTAACAATTGCAAAATACTGCCAGCTTCTTCAATTTTATAAAAATAGGGAACAGCAAGAGTCAATTTTTAAGAAAAACCTTCATAAAATGTAGGCAGCAAATTATTAAGTGTCCATGTATCAAACTCAATTCTTATTCCCCACAGTGGCAGCCAGATGACAAGCCAAGCTGCTTATTGTCCCAGAAATCATACCCGGTTACCAATATTTCTACAATCATTGCCTGCAATTGATGTTAAAATGATGGCACAAAAATAGCAGGAAAAGTTTTCAAAGTGAAATATAAGATGCGCATGCATAAAACTCATTATTTTTGAAAAAGATGTGTGCACACTGCAGGACCTACATATTAGTGTCAAATAGCTGCCCTGATTTTGTACTATGTACACTTTTGCTGAAGGTTGCAAGCTTCTATAAAGTTTAAATAAGGGATTTTTTTTTTTTTAAAGAAAAAAAAAAAGGAAAGAAAATAAAAAACATTGCACATGCTTGGGGAAGTAAATCTGTTCTTCTGGCTAAATTGCAACAAATTATGGGTGCCATGAACATTTTTACTGAGCATGAAAAAAGGGAACAAAGTCTTTTTGGGGCTGCTGGAAGAAATGATCCAGAAAAATAGCTGCTATGAAAACCATTGTTAGCTTTCACCTGTCTAACATCTACTTGTCACTGAACACACATTATTTACGTTGGAGAGGTGGACCAAAACATATGCCTTCTCTTAACAGTTATATAGACATGTAATGTTCAAACTACCCAGCAGCTTTCTGTTTATGCTTTCTATCACACTCCAAGTTAGCAATACCAAGGGTAATACTGGACTTTAGGTGACAAGGTGAGTTGTTTGGAATCTTCACATTCCATATCTTTTCTCAGAACATGTTTCTCTGAGTAAAACCACTCTAAAATGCAAGGAACACAGTTATATACTCTTTACTTGTTCCACATGGAAGAAATGAACAAGTTTTATTGCCAGTTAGATTCCAAAATCCCATTAAGTTTTCTTTTAACACCTTTTCACTGGAATGAAGGAAATGGGTGGGGATATCCTTTGTGGAGCTCTAGCGTGCCATATCAATTTACCAAAATGTTTGGGTTGAAAGTCTCATCTTTGCTTTGTGTGTAACTGAGCAGGGAACACAGTTCTGATGAGGTTACAACCAGCCACTAAACATTTTCCTTTCTTTAGAAAGGAAATTCTTGATTATTTGGTAAAACAGTGCTTAGTTGTCACCGCAGATTATTTATTATTTATTATTATGGACACATGGGAAATTATCCCATGGCTACCACCCTGAGGAAGCAGTCATATTGACCATATCTGATTCCTTCACTTAGACTTTTTTGCTGCCTTGCTCCAGCCCTTCCCAGCCACATAGAGAGGGCTGAAAATCTAGATTCCACCTTCAAGGTGATGTTATCCCTTTCCAGCCTGTTATTAAGCCCTGAGGGCCTCACCACAGTCCATTTCTGGCATATAGCTGAAGGTGACTTTGTACACACACAGTACTTAACACGATTCTGGTCATATTATCAACCATATTTGTCACACAGGCTTCAGTTTGTTCACAGATTTGTTGTATCATTATGACCAAGATTAAAGAAATAGTGGTGATAGTAGTAGGCACCAGACTGACACCTAGCCTACCTTCAGCACCTTGACTTTCTATAGCTAACCAGTATCTTGGCTAGAGACGTGTATTCCCAGCTCTCTAAGTATCCCTGTGAGATGTTGCTGCTGTAGGATACTTCACGCCTCATGGTGTCCACCTTCACATTATTATATTGCTCTGTATAAATCATTTTCAGTTTGGCTGGGATTTTTGCAATAGTGCTGGATGTTTTCCAGAATACCCACCAGTTTTAGTTATATTGCATAACTTCCACATTTCTGTTTATATGACCAGAATATAAGAAAACAATGCCTGGGTCTGTAACTTTCTGGCTTCTTTGTTACAAAATGTCATTGATAGATATTTTCTATTGAGAATGAAAATTTTCAGTGTAGTATATTGAGAGGATACTGACTTACAAAGAGTTTATATCTATTAACTGATATTCTTGACAATATGGTATTTGGAGTGTCTTTATTGCTCTGAAATTCCCCTTGTAACTACAGTGCTCCAGTAGACAAACCAGACTGATATGCATTGAGACATACAGTTGAAATAGTGCCTTTCTTAACACTGTCTTTCTTCATTGTGCATCAATTGCTTTTTTCTTTCTTTTTTTTTTTTTTCCTCCTGATTTGGACATGTTTGTAATTAGCCTTCCAGAAAGACCATCTGCAGAAGACATCAACATTACTTATATGTAGCTAGTAAATCACAGAACTGAGGTGTATTTCTAACTATTTAACAATCTGTCCCCCAGGATACTTGAATTTGAAAAGCCAGCATAGACATGCTCTTTTCTGACCTCAGACCTCCTGCCTTGTGAAGAATAACTGGGATAAAGTGTTCAACAGAGTTATCTACTCCTAAGGGTTTCTTTCAAAAGATGTAAAAGTTTCCTTTAGTGGAACTCTTTTAAATACAATAAAGCTACAGTTTCTAAAGATTGACTTACTATTCCCAGTTTCTAAAGCTTGACTTGTTAAGCTCAACTTTTCCCCAAACCACAAGCAAATGCATCTGGTTTCACTGGAAAGGGGGTGGAAAGGCCAAGGTTAAATCTAACAATGATAAAACAAATTCCACTATCCACTCACACCATTTGATTTCTTACACACCCAGGACACTGATTTGCAAAACTGGCAAGCTCAAATTTGCAAATTTGCTGTAATAAAAGGGTGTCCTGTAGGAAATGGCACACATGGAGTGGAAGTTCTGGCTGGCTTAAATTATCTTTCTGTCAATAGAAATTTTTTCTTGTATGGTTGTTGAGTGTATTCCCACTGTTTGAAACACTTCTGAGGCTTTGGTTTCAAACTGGTAGCTGGGCAGCACCCACTGGTGGGTATACCGTCCGCACCAAGGTGTTATCATGCAGAAGGTGTAGAAGGTTCTACACCTTCTGCATGATTGTGGTGGTTTGACCATGTTAGGCAACTGAACACCACAACCGCTCTCTCACTACCCCTCCTCAGATGAGGGGGGGAAGACGTAAAGGAGAAAAAAAAAAAAACAACTCATGAGTTGAGATAAGGATAATTTTAATAAAGAGAAAAATATATTATTAAGGAAATATTATTATTAATTAAACAATTCAACTAAAGGGAAAAAAGGGAAAAGGGGAAGAGGAAGGGGGAAAGGGAATAACAAAACAAAACAAGTAAAGGTTATGTGGAAGTGCAGAGGGAAAAAAAAATTACTCTCTACTTCCCACAAATAAGCGATGCTTGACCACATCCTTGAAGCAGGGCTTCAACGCACATAGCCAGTGTTCAGGAGGAGGACAGACGTTTTCGCAACGAGAGCCCACCCCTCCCCTCTTCTTCCTTTTTCCACCTTTTATTGCTGAGTGTGACATCATATGGTATGGAATATCCCTTTGGTTGGTTTGGGTCAGCTGTCCTGGTGATGTTTCTCACTTTTTTGCCCACTCCCTAGGAGGGTTAGAGAAAGTCCTGATGCTGTGCCAGCATTTCTCAGCAGCAGACACAACACCAGTGTGATACCACTGCTGTTTTAGCTACAAGTGCAGAGCATAACACTGTATGGGCTGCTGCAGGGAAAGTTAACATCCCAGCCAGACCCAGTACAATGATAACATTGGCTAGAACAAACAAGTGACAGGCAGCGTAACAGACTTCTTAAAGCTCTCAAACAGGACATTTTGGAAGCCTGATTCCACTGCTTTACATTGCTACAGAGTAGTTTTTTGTTTTGGGGGCCAATGATTTTTCCCTCTTCTTTGAATCTTCTACTTACTGATACCTGATTCAAGACCCAGCACTAGAAACCAACACTGCAGGGATTCTACTATGATTTCTGGAAATCAAGATAAGAATCTTTAAAACCTTTCATACATGACAGAGCCACTTTTCTTTAACCAGAAATGCTGATGAAGCCCAAGATCTGACTGAGGGCTCAGTTACTTTTCTTGATGCATTCCCAAGTGGTCAGTACATCCTTTTCCTCACTGCCAATGAGGAGGTTGCTCTATGCTCATTGTCACACATTACTGATACTGCATGGATCTATGGTGAAGGCAAGGAAATCTGTGCTTATCTATTCATTGGTTCAGCAGAAGCACTCTTAATTCCTAGCATAACTGTTTCTGAGCTTACTTACCTATTTGTACAGAATTTTGTGGCATAAATGTAATAGACATTGTGCAAACTCCTTTTCAGCTTCTTTTCCCTGCAGGTTTTTTCTTCCTAACTATTCACCTGGGCCACTTGTTCACTTTTTTCACCCACAGCTGGACATTTCACTGTTTAACCTCTCTTCATAACATTCAGCAAAGGAAACCTGGTTTGGATCCACAACAGCTAAGTCCCCATTAACTCATCCATTTTCCCTGGGCCTTTATCAAGTTATTGCAGGCTGTAGCTGCATCAACTTAAAGGAAAGAAAAGTCACACATTAGAAAACAGTTTATGATAAATGTTTTATTGCACTAGTGCCATTTTTAAACAGAATGGACCAGAGTGCATTTATTTTGCAATGATCACAGGGACTATGTTGAGCTATCCATGTTTTTGTAAAGCTGAGAAACTCTCATGGAAAATGTCCCAACTTTTTAATTGAAAAGACTGCTTGTTCATACACTCCTACTGTGGTGAGATTTGTTTAGGTCTTGATCTGAGTCTCTTTGGACTTTAGAGCTAGATGGAAATACAAACCAATTGCCTTATTATACTTTTTCACAACAGTGGTTTGAAGGGAGAGAAAATATTCTCCACTACTATTTCTGAGACCAACTAGAAGTTTATGATTGGGATTTCTCATGCCTTAATCTTTTACAAATCTGAAATTATGACTGTTGAATCTGCAACTTTTGTTCCTTTTCTATTAAACTGATCTTATTATACAGCTTAAAGACAAATTGTTGAGATTTTTGTTCACCTGATGAACAAAGCTGAGCCTTAAGCACTTTCCTGGAGGTTCCAAGTTTACTACCAGGTTTCGCTAGATGTTTGTGATACTCTGACCTGCCATAGTTGTTTCAATCTTCTTTTTTTTTTTTTTTTTTTTCATATTTCCCATGCAAGTCTTTGGCCAGTCTGCTCTCTTTGCTTTTGTATTTCTATACATGCTTTTTTGTTAGTTCTTAGCCAGTTCAGATTTATGACTAGCTCCAGTCCATGTGAGATTTCTGGACAGATATTATTCCATCTCAGCTTCACTCCCCTACATTGTTTCCATGTGTTGGGAGAGAGGTTGAGGAACAGAAAAGGGCTGCAATTTCCCCACAGGGTGACAGAGGTAGAAACAGAATCAGCATCTCCTGATTCTTAGTCTAATTTCCCATTCTCCAAGACACACTAGTAAGTAGTTGTTAGCATGCCCATAATAACTCCTTATAATAGAATCTTTAACATAATTTTAAATGCTGAATAAAGTGATTTATAAATTGTTAAATAGCTAAATAACAGTTAAATTTTTGACTACATGATCTGATATATAGCCTTATATATAGCTTACATTGATATTTAATAAGTATGTGTAGTGAAGCTAGGTACAGAAATCAAAAATGTCTGAAAAGAGAATATAATGAAGCACTGCTAAAACAATATACTTTTTTAACCACTTCCAACCTCCCATAATCCAATTATGCTTCAATAAGAGCCCTTGGGAGCAGGGATAGGATAAAATAAAATAAATTGAAATAAAACAACAATACAAACTACCTCTGTGAAGAGTGGGAATTTCAAGGCTGGTCTGTCATGGTTTTTGAACCTTTACATGCTGCCTTTGAGCCAGTTTGAGTGATTTGGGAAAAAAAAATAAAATTAAAAAGCAACAACAAACAAAACCAACAAACTTGTGTTTTTCTGTTTTATGCTGTAATTGAGAGACTTCTTAGTTTCCAAGCACTGTAGCCTTTTGTCTTGATGCCTACAAATACCTTACTCTTGTAAGGGCCAGTAGCTTAGACCCTGAGCTTCAAAGATCTAATTCAGTTGCTACCCTGGTAGTCCCATGGATCTTCTCTGAAGCTCTTATAAAATAAAAGACAAAACAAAAAACTCCACACTATCACATTTGCTGCCTTGCAAACATTAGTGCGAAGACAGTTTCAACAGTAAGTTACATACTCCATTCAGCTTTGCACAAATTATATATTTCAGTGTTCTTAGAACCATTGGATGAAAATCTTCTGTCTCAATCATTTGTCAATACTCATTTGAAAAAACAGTTCTAAGCTGTTCGGCTGATGGTTTGACTGGAGATGATGGACAAATTTCTCATAAAGAAAGGAATGTCCCTCAGCTCATTTGTTATGACTACAGGTGAAGATAATTCATTGGCTTTTCAGCTAGGGACTCACATTTCTTGTGCTACCCTCTAATAACTCAGTCATCCACTGGCCTATAGACTCACTGGTAGACTTCATTTCTGGTGCACTGCTTTTAGCAATTTTAACATAGTGTTATTTTTGTTGTTGTTCTTTTTTTTGGGGGGGGGGAGAATGGTTGGTTGGTTTTCGTATGCCTTATGTTTTTGATTTCATGTGTCAATGTTTGTGCTCTTTTAAACTTAACCTATTTGGACAGTATTTTGTTTATTTTAACATTAAATAGGCTCCTTGATCCCTCTGTTTACCTATGACAGAATTTTCAAGAGAATTTCACATTCTCTTCCGAGTCTTCAATTTGTGTCTTTATTTTACCCTTTTTTAAACTGACCCTTTATGTTTCATTTTTTCATACTTTTCATTATTGAATAATTTCTATACATTCAATGTTACTTACAAAGTAGTTCTCAAAGTAGTTTTTTTTTTTTTTTTTTGAATATATCATACATACCACTTATAGTCACTGTTAAAAACAGTTTCTTCCACAGTGTCTCAAGTGCCAATTCTTTGTGCATTTTTTGGGAATACATCACCAGTTGTTTCCCATTTTAAGAAAATAAATGGAGAAAAATTCCTCAAAAAAAAAAAAAAAAAAAGAAACAAACAAAAAAACCTGTTTTCCAAAAACTAGTCTCTACTCCTTAGCTTCCCCATGAATCTTCCCCCTGCTCATGAAAATACTTATATTTTGCCTTTTTTTTTTTTTTTGAGAACATTAAGTATCAAATAAATAAAATAAAATAAAATCACAGAAAAAAAGAAAAAAACAGGGTTGAAGAGAAAGTCTGAGAAATTTGATGATAAAATTATGGGTTGGGATTGTAAGTGCCACCAGGACTGTGGCTGTTCTCCAGAAAGTAATGCCTGCAGAAGATGATTTTGCAAAGTCCTTAAAAAAAATGCAGGATTATTTGTTGTTGTTGTCCCTTGAAACCACCTTGGAAGCTCTGACCATGTATGAAGTAATAACAAGAGGAACGCTGAATATACGTTCACCTCATGTTCTTTCCTTTGCTGGGGGAGGCTTTGTCAAGTTATGTCCAGGCAAAAGTGCCAAAGCCAGGGAAAGCACAATCCCCTGCTGGTTCTTTGTAATAGGCTTTAATGGGAGCAGGATTTAACCAAGATTCAACCACACATATTTAGGAGGAGGAATTCATCAGAGTTTAAAAGATGAATAAAGATAGGGAAGTTAATAGAGATTGAATGGTGCAGGAGTCTATTTTATATGCAGGTGTATGCAGTTATCCATAAAACAGAGACTGGCTGTTATTCTGATGCAGTTATCTGCATATCATAACTATAAACCTTTTCATGTTTTTAACCTTGGGCAGACTAAGAAGACAGCAGGATCAAAGCGGACAGACTTCCAGCACAGAGAGCAGAGCATCCCTGCAGAGCCATGGGAAACTTCAAGATGGACGTAACAACAACTTACTTGGACATGGGTGCACAAGAGGCTGCAGCAGCTAGTGAGCTACAGCCCTATTCTTGCTTTCATCATGGGGGGGCGTGGGGGAAAGGTCCTCTCCATGCATGCCTTCATGCTCTCCTGTTGGATCCCAAGCAATCTTACTTCTCCAGCAGGATCCCCAGCTGAGGACAAGCCCATGGAGCACACCGGTTGAGAACTTCTACCTATGACCCTGCTCTTCTTTTACTCTGCCACTGGAAAAATGATCATCAGCAACAAAATACAGTTTTATAGGTTTGACTCTCCTTTTCAAAATCCTGGAAGAAAACTTGAAACAATTCATTAGGCAGCCTCTCAAAGATTGCCATGTTTCTGGCTACCTGAAAGAGACAAGGTTATACTGGGGCCAGCTTTATCTTGAAGTCTTTACATTGTCCTCTCTGTCTCTGTTAATCAAAATGGTCCAGTATGGAATTCTGTGAAACTGCTAGACACAGCTGTCTCTGAACATCTCCTGTTGAGTTTATAACAGATGTATATGATGTAAATACGTGAATGTAGTATCAAATAAGCTAAACACTGAATAATTTCACTTACCTACCTAAAACCTATTGGAAATGTTGCAGCGTGAATGTCTTCACTTTGTTGTTTAACTTCATGCATTCTGCTTTGTAGTAAGATATGTGACCCTGGCCAAGTCAAAGTTTTGCTAGTGACTTTTGTGGATGCAGGTTTAGACACATTAGCAGTGTTTCATAACTATGACAAAGACCTTTTTATTTGTAAGAATAAGGTGACCGAGCCAGAGTTGAAAAGCAACTTAGCAAGGAGAGCTAAAAACATTAGGAATTTTCTCAGATTCATAGCTAGTTGTAATAAAATGTGAAGAAGTTACATGTGTTTTTGTTTTCATGGCTCTATTCTGGATGAGGATTGTCTTGAAAAGAAAAATACTTTATCCAAAGTATTCCTGACATGAAGTCTTTTATGTTTGTTTGTTTTTTTTTAAGAGCATCCACAAATCCATACATCTCTGTATTTTACAACTTGCCCATCCACATTTTGATAATAAATGCTTACTTGTTCTGTCTTATTGTGCTTTTATTTTTAAAGGGCTATCATTCATAAGCAAATTTCCTTTCAACTTTTTAAAACAAATAAGTTAGGCTTTTGGAAGAGATAAGCATTTTATTTGTAATAATCTGTTTTTACTGTATTGTTTCCATTTTATCTTTTACAAAACAAAGTTCGTTGTAATTGAATCAATGTTTAAATTTTGTTTCACATTATATGTAGTTTTTGTCATAAATTTTTCATAAAATACAGATTTTTATTGCTTCATGAAATGATATGGTGTTCCTATCAACAACAGAGAAATTTACTAATGTACTAAGGTACATATTTTACATCTGTCATGAGCATGGTATGGGTTTACTTTTTTAATTTGAGCACAGACTGAAATCACAGGATCAAGCAAAGGGGCAGAGTTTGTTCTTTAGAGGACAGTTTTCATTTCCCAGAATAAACTGTTTCATGCTCATCTCTTCTTATAATGACCTTTTTTATTTTTTTTTTCCCCTTAATATTGATTTAACTTGGGAAGGACCAAACTGGATAACATTTGACATAATTTTCAGAAAAAAATCTATTTCTCTGTTTCAATTAAAATGCGTCATGATCTTGGATCTCAGTCTGGATCTTGATCCTAGGCAGAAATGAAAGATTTTATTTACTTAAATAATCTTACAGAAATTAATGACACTACTTGTTATTGTTTGCAGGATCCATGCTATATCAGATAATATAAGATAAAGCCATGAAGCTTTTGGAAGTAAGGTCAGTAATATGTGAAAGAGGAAATGTTCCTGAGATGTGCCTCGTGTGGATGTCAGGTCTGGATTTATAGGATTACAAGTCCCAATCCACAGTCTTTAAAGTATTTCATCAATGGCATATTAAAATCTGAGGGGTTTTCCTGTAGAATTTAATTAACAGCAGGAGTCTTCTGAACATTTGCAGTCGGATCTGGCTGGCTGCAGGGTGTTGCAATGTTTCACTAAGCTGTTTTTGAGATGAGCCTGGTTATTTGATGGATGGCATCTCCTTGAATATGTGTGTAGAGTATTATGCATGAATGCAAGCCCACTCAAACACTTTAATTTCACAGTTGTTATCACATGGTCATTTCTCAAACAACCTTACTACTTGAAAAAAAAAAAAAAAAAAAAAAAAAAAGAAACATGGCACTGATGCTCAGCTTTATTTAGAGACCATGCCACTGACTGCAAATTGAACCTTATGTTGCATATAACTGCCTTCCTCAACTTACTACACAGGTCAATGAATACTCTCAGCTACATTTAGGTGGTACAATGCTCTCTAGGTTCATCTTTCCTTTCAAACGACACAGCTGTAAGCAACTGGCCTGTCATGGAGGCACCAATAATGGTTCAGCAGAAGAAAAAAAGACAGCTTATTCTTTATAAGATGAGCATTGTGAGTATCAAACAACTGTTACAAGGAAAATCACACCACCTAACAATTCTGAGAAATTCTGGCATAGGACTTTTCTTCTCTAGATTTAGACATGAACAAAATGTACACTCCTGCTGCTCAGTTAGCCAGATCTAGGTTCAAAGGTATAAAGAGGGGAGAAAAAATGCTTTTAGGATGTGATATATTTGGTCTGTCTTGATTGTCTCCTTTAGCAGATGGATCTCCCTGTAGCTCTGCCTCTATGGAACATAAAGTCAATATACACAAGCAGTCCAGATTCAGATGTGCACATTGTGCATTGACATTTAGTTAGATGAATCCTGTTTGTTATAGCAAAGACATTTTGCTATATACTCTAATCCTTATGAAAAAAAAAATTGGAACAATTCTGATCATTTCAGCAGGAGTAAGATTGCGCCGTTTAAACCGTTTCTACCCTTCCATGGGAAGGTGGTATTCGAGTGCTGGAGAAATGATGCAAAAAGACACACCTGCAAGGAATGTTGCCTTGTTTTTCCAGAAGAAATGAAAACAAGGAAGGCAACCCAGATAAGATGTGGAAGTTTTTTTACAAAACAGTCTATCGATGAGATGGAGGGGAAAAACAAAGTGTGGAAGTCATAAAGCCAAAAGAAGCTCCTTGGGACTCATTTATTCTATGCAGCTTTATTGCTTTGCAAAAGCAGCCAGTGATCTTAACTCCCAAAGTCTCATCTGGTTTCTTCACATCATTTCAAGGGTAAAATATTTTTTCTAATTTCTCTTCCAGGGGAGAGAGGAGAAAGTCTAACACAGCTGGAAAAGCAGTTTGCTGCTGCAACATTTTATTGCAATGCCACTTGCTCTGCAGTGTTACAGTTCTACTCACACACACACATTCCCACATCATCACTCCACCTTAAACTCTGCCAAATTTACCTTCTGTTCAGTTTGCTCCTTCTAGAGTATATATAAATATTGGCATAGTACTGTAAATGTTTAATTACCAACTGTCATAAAATACAAATAGCTCCTTTTATCTGTAGTCTTGACAAAATGATTAATGATTTTTTTTTTTTTTTTCTGTAGATTTGAGGAGGTGGGAGGGTTGGTGATAGATCTTGGCACACTAGTGAAAATTGTATCAATGTACATAACAGAGTAAGTAATAGACAGCAATTCATTCCATCCATTTGGATGTTTTCTGTTTGCAGAAGTACATGAGCACAATTTAAAACTGATTTCTAGCAGTTTAAGCTAAAGCTAAATACTGGTGTATTGGGATGTACTAGGGAACAGTGACTGGCTGAGTAAGAACAAAAGTATTTTTCTGTTTTCCCATTGTGTAGCTATGCCAACACTTCTACTAAAAAAAAAAAAAAAAAAAAAAAAAAAAAAAGTGTCAACACAGAGAGGTTTGGAGGTTTTGGACAGGTACATTTATATCTGTAATTGGAGCTGGAAAGTAAACAGATATTCAAAGTGCATTCATGTAAAAAAAAAAACAAAGGTAGATTCTTGAATCTCCTGTGCTAGAAACTGCCTCAAGAGCGGATCTGGAACAAATCACTGTCCAGCAAATAATCACTATTTTTTATATCTGCCCACATTTCACCTATGGCTAAATAGGCTCTTACTTAGAATATCCTGAGTTGGAAGGGACCCTTAAGGATCATCAAGTCCAA
>CM021734.1:83568281-83730568 GCA_011075105.1 Heteronetta atricapilla
CTAGTTCCCTGAGCAGCCTGAAGTCCGCCTTCCCCATATCTAGGGATGAGGTTTTGGTGGCACTTTTCCTTCTGTCACCATAAATTTTGAACTCAACCACTTCATGGTCGCTATGACCGAGGCGGCCACCAATCACCACATCTCCCACCAGACCCTCTCTGTTTTCTAGCAACAGGTCTAGGAGGGCACCTTTCCTAGTTGGCTCCGTTAGCACCTGCACCAAGAAGTTATCATCTAGGTGCTTCATGAACCTCCTGGACTTGCTCGTGTCAGCCGTGTGGTACTCCCATTTAACGTCTTGCAAGTTGAAGTCCCCCATAAGGATAAGGGGAGTTAATCTCGAGGCCTCTCTTAGTTCTGTAAAGAATAATTTATCGGCGCTATCGTCCTGGCCAGGCGGTCTGTAATAGACTCCCACAACTACATCCCCTTTATTCGTTCGTCCCTTGATCCTTACCCAGAGGCTCTCAACTTTGCCATCGCCGACCTGAAGTTCCACACAGTCCAGCCCCTGCTTCACATACATCGCCACCCCACCACCTCGCCTTCCCTGCCTGTCCCTCCTGAAGAGCCTGTAACCATCTATCGCAACTCATCCCACCAGGTTTTGCTTATGCCGATGATGTCGTAGTTGCGGGACTGGGCCAGTACTTCTAGCTCATCCATTTTATTCCTCATACTGCGTGCGTTCGTGTAGAAGCATTTCAGGTGTGTCTCCTTACACTCAGCACCTTGTGGATCTAACCGAAGATCTATCTACTTACAAGTGAGAGAAGGCAAGACACTACCTGCTTGCAGTGCGGGGCTGCTCAGACTCCACCTTCTTGTATGCCAAAAGGAACAACAACTTGTAGCAGCTGCTGGAGCCAAAGTCATCAGCCCTACTAGGGAAACTAGAAATTATTTTTTCCTATGCAGCAACTGCAGCTCAGTCCCTCAGCACATGCTGCCAACAGGCCCTGTGGTAAATTTTGAATGAGGAATAATATAAGGCTTTTGTAGATCCTTCTGGTGCCACACAAAAGCCTCCATGCTCGATTGGTGTGATTTTTAAACAAGAGCTTTGCTGTTCTTCTTGGGAGCATATTGTTAGATAAATAACTGATTTTGTATGCATATTGTGCTTAATCATCTTAGCTTCCATCAGAGTAGTTACTTCTGTTTATCTTTATTTTAATGATTGGATCAACTACTCTCTGGCCAGTAGAGAAAAATGTTTTGATATTTTTAGCATTCATTCATTTAGCAATGCAAATTAGCTAGCTATAATCATGTTTACGAGAAAACACAAAGTACAATCAGGGCTTTAATAATAGTTGATATTAACCATGCTCTATACATCAGTGAACTTGGCTCAGATACACAACTCAATTTTTTGGTGATTTTTAATTGGGAAAGACATATGTATCTAATCAATTAGAGTAATTTCTAACTAAATACCCAAACAGTCCTCTCGAGTCCTCCCAGACACTCAAAATCATAACATAGGACAGAGCTTTGTCTTTGAATCTTTAAGACAGTTATAAACAATAAAGCAAGAATATCAAAATCTCATTAAGATTCAATACTCATTAAGAGAAACAGCACTAAAAACAGTCCTAAAATCCAAGTCCTAACATTTATGTCCATGAATAAAATCACATAAAATCTGTGTCCTTTGAATCTAATTACCTCAATAGATTTAGTCATAGACACTTTCATGGGCAAAAATATGTTGGAACTGGAGCTCTAGAGAATTTTTTTCATTTTACTTTTTCACTGTTTTGATATGTGCTATATTACATCCCTAAAATTTTCCCACAGTGATTATTCTGTACTTGAAAAATCCCTCTTGGAAGAGTACTATACAATTTAATTAGTAGTTATAACTTTGCTATACAATTCTGCAGTGAGGATAATATTCTACAGTCAATGAGTTGAGATATTGAGGCAATCTCTGTATGATTAATTAGTAATGAGGGGATGATTTAAATCTTGAGCCCTATCTCAATGAACACTATATCCATACATTAAGGTAAGTCAGACACTGCTGCAAGGAATTTAGATTTTGAACTGGCTTTAGAAGATATAACTTGAATACAGAGATAAACTGGAGAAAGCATTGTTTAGGGAGGCAGGTAATAGTGAAATCAGCTTATTAAATGTAATAAGCAACCATATAATGCAGATTTATGGAATTTTTCTATATTAAATTATATGCAAAATCTCCCTTAAGGCCATAAGTTTCCCATTTAATTTGAAAGCTGAGGCTATACAATCTTGGAGATAAGGGAATATGGTGAGAGTGTGGAGAGGAGTCCTTGTCCTCTGTCCAGCTTAGGCCAACAGGAGCACAGGATACTTGTTTCAGTGAGTGAAAAATCTCTGCAACTGCAAAATCAAACAAAAGAGACCAGTGAAGACCTGAAATGAAGAAGTACGTAAGGATTAGAGCCACAAGCAGAGATAGCTTGTTCCTCATGAGAAGCATCACATTAGCCTAACCAATGTGCAGAGCAGACACTGTCCTTCAACTATGGTGTATTCCTTATGAAGGGTCATCCATTGAGTTTTAATTTTCCTTTACACCTTGAAAAAGATCCCTGATGGAAGTCCACCAGTGGACATGGTGCCTGTAAATGAGAAGCAAGCCTGCCTGCATGCAGCATGCCAGATGCAATTGGCATCAGGAGCAAGCTGAAATTGTTGCTGAAAATGCATAAACATCTATAAACCATGTCTGGGGGTGTTTACTCCCCCCACTCCTCCTTTGGGTACATCCACATACAAACACTGCAGGGCAGACAGATATCGGTCTCCACTGAGCACCTGCCATTTTGACTGACACAGGTTGGGCACTTCTCTCCCAAAGTCCTGCCATGCACTACACAAGGACGTATATCCCCCCCCTTCTTCTCCTACCCAGTCAAACAAAAGATCCAGCATGCAACAGACATACACTGTTACTGTAAAGATGAGTCACAGTCTCCTGGAAATAAAGTTCCTGGAAATAGTGATGGCCTGCTGAAAACCCACCAAGTAGACTGATCACAGTGCTACAGAGTCTTTTCCTGTAGCTAACATTCCTCTTACTTCAGTACAGGGCTTGTTTTCAATTTTTCAGAGATGCACATTAATACTGAACATCTGATAAAAAAGAAAGAACACTAAATAGATTGAGACAACCAGCAAAATAATATTTATTTTAAAGAGATTCCTGAAATAATTTTTTCCCCATCTTATAAGCACAGCTTTGAATAAGCAGTCTTCTTGCAAATAAGAGGTGCAGTTACCCAATATGGGCAGATAAATGTCCCTAAATATATATAAATGTTAGCATACTTTCCTTAGTAGAGGAGCAACTTCTGTTACCACCTTCTCATTATTTTCTTCAAGGTAAAGCCCTTTTAAGGCCTGTGTTGGTAACATAGAATCCTATGTGAATGTGGTGGTTTTACTTGGGTGGGTGGCCGAGCTCCACCACAACCGCTCTCTGATTCCCCCCTTCAAAGAAGAGGGGGGAGAAAATAGGACGAAAAGGGCTCAAGGGTTGAGATAAGGATGAGGAGATCGTGCAGTAATTATTGTGATGAGCAAAACAGACTCAGCATAGGGAGATAGTAAAATTTATTGCTTATTACTAACAAGCTAGAGAAGTGAGAAACAAAGGAAAGAAACCAAAAGTACCTTCCCCCTCCATCCACCCTCTTCCACCACCCTCTGCCCCCCCCACCCTCCTGAGCGGTGCAGGGGAATGGGGGAATGGGGGTTATGGTCAGTCTATAGCGCTTCTTCTCTGCTGCTCCTTCTCGGTCACTCTCGTCCCCTGTGCTGTGGGGTCCCTCCCACAGGATGCAGTCCTTGCTGAACTGATCTGGCGTGGGCTTCCCACAGGCAGCAGCTCTTCAAGAACTGCTCCAGATATGGTTCTGTACCATGGGGTCCATCCCTGGAGCAAACTGCTCCAACCTGGGTCCCCCATGGGCAGCAGCTCCTGCCAGGTCACCTGCTCCTGCGTGGTCTCCTCTCCACGGGCTGCAGCTCCGGCCCGGAAACTGCTCCGGCAGGGGTCTTCCACAGGCCACAGCCTCTGTCTGTGCAGGCCCACCTGCTCCACCATGGTCTCCTCCACGGGCTGCAGTGTGGAACCTTGCTCCACCATGGTACTCCATGGGCTGCAGGGAGACAGCCTGCTTCACCATGGGCCTCACCACAGGCTGCAGGGGACTTCTGCTCCGGCGCCTGGAGCACCTCTCACCCTCCTTCTTCACTGACCTTGGCACCTGCAAGGCTGTTCCTCACTCCTCTCACTCTCCCAGCTGCTGTGTGGAGCAATGTTTTTTTTTTTCTTCTTTTCTTTTTCTTTTTTTTTTTTTTTCTTTTTTTTCCCTGTCTTAAATCTGCTCTCACAGAGGTGCAAAACAACATCACTTATTGGCTCGGCTCTGGTCAGCAGTGGGGTCCTTACCTAACATGGGGCAGCTTCGAGATTCTTCTCACAGAAGCCACCCCTATGGCCCCCTGCTACCAAAACCTTGCCACATAAACCCACTACAGAACTATCCTGAGAACAATAATGCTATTTCATATTATCATATTTTAATTTTATTCCACTTCTTTTTTTTTTTTTTTCCTGTTTTTAAGCTGAATAGGAGTACTCTACCATTCTTTTCTGGATCCTTCATTGCTTCATGTTATCCTCACTCATATTTACATCCTCTTTAAGAATACAATATTCCCCTGGTAACACAGAACACAAACACCCTCCTATCACTAGGTTTTCAATTTTTTCACAGAAACGAAGCTCTCTGCATCTCTAAGACATTAAGCTATCCATCTCTGGAAAAACTCCTGCAGTGATTTTTTAAATTTACAGGACAGTAAATTATTCATGTGAAGCTGCAAAATCATTTTAAGATGTATGAATTTAGTAGTATTTCATACAATCACATTCTTCATACTACTGTATGGTCTTGGGAAGAGGTTATTTTAAGGAGTTAAGGATTTATTTATTTATTTATTTATGTGACTATTAATAAGTGTTCAACAGCTATCTTATTTCATGGATTTAGCTCATTTATACTATATGAATACAGATGCATGTAATGCCCCAATCCTGCTGATTTTAACCCTGAATATGTCAATACTGAGTTCCACCTTCTACCCTATTGTACACCATCTCGTATTGGTAAGACCAAGGTTATTGGTTTATTGAGCCAGTACCTATATGAGGAGCATATCCCTGGCTTTTTTTGAACAGTACAGATATGCATGAACATATTAACTGACAGTATTTGTCTCCTTAAAGAAAAATAAGTATTCACTTTGGCTAGCTGAGAATAATATATTAAACTTTCTCCATTTAGCACACTTCATACTAAAACTTTTCTCACTTCCCATCAACTGCTCAAGTCAGTTAATCAATGAATGTCATGAGATTCAAAATGTATTACCTGCTGAAAATGCGTTTCTATTTTTCTGGAAGACATTTATTCTAAAACTCCTATAGAAATAATGCAGTGATCCCTGTGATTTTTTACACAGTGGCATACCCATTATGTAGCACATACATATTAATGTATAATGAAAAGGGTTGGATGAGGGAGATGCATCTTATTTAATCTGCCTCACTAGCAGCTTTGGAAAGTCCATCTCTTTACAAGTGACAAGTCAAAATGTATAGGTATGAAAAAAATAGTAGCATTAAAAACTGATTTTTCCTGTCAATAGGTGGCAGAAACCTCTATCTCCCAAGCTAAATAGTACACTTAAATATAATGAGACATAATGCAAACACATCTGCAAGTGTGTTAGAAAAAAAAAAAAAAAAAATCTTTCTTGCTTTCTCTCCAGGGATTTGAGACTTGTGCATTTTCTGCCAGAAAAGATAGAAAATGGATTTAGAGTAGTCTGGAGAGAAAGAAGTGATTCTAGGAGACAGAATATGCAATCTGGACCAATATTTGGAATATGATAATGTTTTGCTATTAAGTCCTGTGTCTTCCTGAATAACAGTGATTTTCCTGACATAACAAGACAAAACTAAGCATAATACAAACTTTTAAACATATTTGTGAAGCTCCAGTTCTAGTTTATTGTTACCTGATGTTCTGTATTGAAAGGGAAAGATTTTATCTGCAACAAGGTTCTATGTGATATATATTCTGTCATATTATCAGAAGTAATTACAGACAAATAATTTTCTATGTATTTATGAGTATTTTCTGAAGCGTTTTAAGCTTCTCTTCAGCATTAATTCATTTTGCTTAACTTCTTCACTGATGTGATATTGGCTCTTCTTCTCTCAAGGATTTCAGTTCAACTCTGAAATGAGAAGCTCAGCTTCCCACCAAGTCTAATTTTCAAGTAGAATCAACTTTTAACAGCTTTAGTGACAGCAAATTTTGTACTTCAAAGAAAGGTCTACTTTAACCATAATGGATATCATTTCTGCCATGGAGATAAGAAATTTCCATTTCTATGACCGTCCTTCCTGAATCCATGCTTAGCCATATCTTCTGGCTCTTCTGATCTAGAAGATATTATGAGGTAGATATAAGAAGGGACTTCAGTGGCTAAAATACTGAAGTGCTCTAAATCTGGATGTCTGAACCACTGTACCCAGGAAAACCTGTGTTTAGAGCCTACTCTTTTCTACTATTTCACAGGGAAACTAAGGCACCTCAAGGGCACAGAACAGCTGTGTCAGATATACAGAGCACACTAGTAAAATGTCCTAACCACAGGGGTATTTCCTCCTTTTCTTGAGGTAATGGAGCTTTCCTATAGCTCATATCTACATCTATCCTAGAGATTTTTTACTTCTAGACCAGAAATACCTACGGCAGCTTCACAGTAAGAAGATTCATTCAGCAAATGGAAAACTTGACTATAAAACTTTCCACAGCTTGGGAAGCTTAAAATATGTCCTTCCAGGAGGCTCTCTTTTTTTCCCCAGTCTCTGAAGAAAGAATTCAAGATTAACAGAACCACCTTAAAAATCTTCAACTAGGGGGGAAAAAGCTGTGAAAAAGAAAAAAAAAAAAAAAAAAAGAAAAAGGAAAAGGAAAGAAAAAAAAAGATACTATTACATAGAAGACTGTAGAGAAGAGCACAAAGTGTGCAGTACACTCAACATAAAATTCAAACAAACTAAATATGTGCCTTTCAAGTTCCACATCTATGTTACTTGCTCTCAAGATCAGTCACAGTACAAAAAGTGACTGCTATTTAATCAGTATTCATATGAAAGTGTTCAAACTTTAATTTAGAATCCTGAGAGACTAGAACCTTTCTTAGTCCATCTTTTTAAAATGAGAATTTCATTTCAAATATTAGCTTTGATGTATTTCAGATATTTTTTCACACTGGTTGGAAGAAAATGATTTGTTTTAACAAGTCTTAACAACTGTATGTTTTATTTCTTCTCCTTTACTATATATTTTGGTAGCAAACATTTTATTTTATTTTATTACGGAAGAAAAAGAATTCATGAAGGCATGTTTAAAAACATCTGTCTTCTGATTTTAAGACATACTAGAAATTAGGCTTGCTTTTGAATTTATATTATGCAAAGTACAACTATTTTGAATGATTGTTGTTGTTGCATAAAAAAAATGTCATAATGTGTGGGGTGAGAGAGATTATTATTATTTTTTTAACACAAAATGTAAATGGAAAGAGTTGTTCATTAATACTCATGTTGTATTTTACTGTGTCAGAAGGACAGGAGTGTGTACCACAGGGAAAATGAGGGACATAAGGCTAAGGAAATTCATTCAGTTTTCTACAAAATGAATTGGCAAGTGAACACCATTAGGCCAAAGTAAGGAACTCTATATCCTTTGGTCTTTTATAAACAAATCATGTTCCCTGAAAAGGTCTTTTCAATTTAAAGTATGCAAGGAAAGCTACTAGTGCTATTACAGATCCATTTCCATTGGATGATGAAAGCAGTAACATTAAAGCAAGTGTCAGCTGAAGTATTTTCTTTTAGTTTCAAAGTAAAAGGTAAAAACTGTTGAATGGAAATCTATCAAAACATTTTATTCTGACATGTTCTTGGTAATTATCAGGACTACTGATATGAACCCTATTATACAGACACTGGTGTCTGCTAGAAAAGCAGAGAATGGAGTCCCTTCCCACCAACAGTATAAATATAAATGTCTTAAGGAAAGACAACCAAGATGAAAAAGTTCTTTGGTTACTACTGTATACTGTAAGTAAGTTTTGCTTGCACTTTACATTTTCAGTACCATTTTTTCTTCTCCAATTTTAATTTGGCATTTGGTGCAGGTCGATTTTATTTTTAAGATAACAGAAAGATTTATGGTGCTTTACTCGCCTTTTAAAAAAAGCCATCTTCATCTCTAGCACTGTTCTCACACACTGTTCCCTCTTCACAGCTGTAAGCAGATGGAAAGAAATCAACACAGTCCAAACACTGGGCTTCTCTGCAAAGGCACAGCCCAAACACCTGGGCGTAATCTCAGATTCACTCTGTCTAAAGAACTGGGTGAAAACAAGGCCAAGTTTGCTACAGCTGCAACCACAAGCAGCTCTGGATGTCACCTTATCCTATCTCTATGACAGTCGTTTTGTTCCCAATAAAAACCAAGCTAATGCTAATAATCTAGGCAGAAAGGATGACAGGCACAGGGAGCCTGATGCTCTCTCTGATGACATGACCCACTAGCGTATTGCTCCAAATTCAGTAAAATGCTAAGAAACATAAAACCAAAGTGGTGTATGATATCTAAACATTCCCTGGTAGGAGGTTCACTAAACATGAACATTCCGCATGTGAACAAAGAGACCTAGGCTGGTACCAGTGGAAGACAAGGAACAAGGGTGGAGTTGGTTGAGGGGAAATGCTGAAATTACCTGGGCAGAAAAGCTGAGTCTGAGAACAGAGAAATGGAAAACCAAGGAAAGAGGCTACATCCTGAAACTACATAATGAGACTGGGCTGGAGATCAGGGTTGGGATACAGTTAGCCAAGAGACAGGCAATACCTGGATCCTGGGACTGTTGGCAGAGCTTGGGCAGGGACAGGCTGCATGGATGAAAGAGCCCAGGGGTGAGGAAGTGAGAAGGAGAGAGAGAGCACAAAGAACAGAGAGACCTGGGATGAAGATGAGTTTGACAGAGCAGGACAAAGCAGGCTTCTGAGGAGTGGATGAAAATGTTGGTGCCCAGTAGGTCTTATTTCCTTCCGAAATGGGAAATAAGGGAAAATACATCTACTGGGGACAGATGCGTAACAGAGAAAACAGAACCAGGCTTGCTGAGGAAACATGAGTGCAAATAAAATAACATATGATTAGATCTCACCAGCTCTGAGCAAGACATTATTTCAAAAACATCATCTGTTGTTTCAAAAATATCATCTGTTTCAAAAACATCATCTGTTTCAAAAACATCATTCTTTTAGGGGGACCAGCAAGTGCATTTTTTCACCTTGAAACACTCAAAGCACTCTCTCGGCAGGGACTTCTTGGTGCCTCCACAACAGGAGAACAGCAAAGCTGATACACCATGGGCTGACAAGAATCAGGGAGGTGGGGAAGGGGCTGGCAGGGAGGCTCCCCCTGACCTTTCACGGAAACAAAGATATTCCTTGAAATCTGGGGATTTCTGCACATCTTTTTTTTTTTCTTTTTCTTTTCTTTTTTTTTCTTTTTTTCTGACAGAACACGTTGTCTTGAAAATTTCCAAATGGCTCAAAACAAGAAGGAACTCCTGGTTTTCTGGATTCTTGACAAAGCTAGTGATTTACACACAAAAGTGATATTAAGAGATGGTTATGGAAAACAGCCAAAACTTAGAGAATGCTAAAACAAAGATGTGTTGCCACAAGATCCTGAAAAAAAAAAAAAAGAAGAAAAAAAAAAAAACAGAAAGTCCAAACACAATTTAGCAGAGTCAGTGGAAAACTTCTGTGTTTTTTTTTGTTTGTTTGTTTGTTTGTTTGTTTAAGTAGCACAGCAACTTTTTTTTTTTTTAGGTAGATTTTTTCTCTTCTGGGGGAGATGGTTTAATGGCCAGCAATTATGGTCAGTGTTTATATTAGTCAGGTAATGAGAAAAGCAGCATCATAGATTTAGAGCAACAAAGGTTTTTGGATCCTCAGTAGGATTTAGAGGGAAGCAAGATGTGGTAAAGCCCCTTTCCACTCTCAGCATCCTTCTCTCTTCATATTTGCTTCTCAGTTGTTGGGCTTCAATAAGAGTCATGGGAAATGCACCCACACAGAAAGCTTTATTTTTTCTGTGTATGGTTAATGAACACCGAAAAACTACTTCTCCCTGATCACTTGAAATGGAAACACCTTCACCTTGGAAGGAAGATTTTAAAGGGAAAGGTCTCACAGGAGGAGTAGAGAGTCTCAACTCAGTGCTACAGAGCCTGAATGATAAATGCATTTGCCTGGGGTCCTGAGGTTTTGGGAACCTACAAGAAATCTGTCGAAGGCACTCATCGCTCAAGTTAAGCAATGGGAATGGTTTACATCACAAATCTCATGGGTACACATTAGGTTTGAATACAAAAAGGAAAAAAGAAATTCAGCTTGCTCATCTCTGTTTCCATTTTCTGTGAAGACTGAATGGTCCCAGTTTTTCTCTTATTTGTTTAGGATCATGCATTATTTCAATAGTCAGCATCCAGTCTCAAAAAGCCCAGCAGAAACCACTTGCAAAACCCAGCAATTCCCAGACTGCAAATGCCATGGGACATCAGTACTCTGCAGCAGACAAACATCCCAGCTCATTAAAATGCATTGATGGGAAAAGGAAACCACAGGCAAGAGCAGAGCCCTGGGTCTCTGCCAGGGCAGAAGATGGAAAAACAGAACTACACTTGCAAAAATCCCACAATCATACTGCACAATAAGGTACAACAATCCTGTGGAAATTAACAGTTGACGAATAGTGATTTGGGATGATTTTCCTGTGAGTAGCCACTGAACCTTAGAGATGGGTGTTTGGTGCCTCGTGCTCATGGAGGCACCCAGCACTGTCCTGTCAGGAAATGAGTGCTGCGCTGGGGGATGCTGCCAGCCCCTAAGCAAAACCGTAGGTGTGGGGGACTTTTTTTTTTTTTTTTTTTTTTTTTTGGTCTTATGCTCTTTTAGTCAATGTCTAGATTCAATGGGACAGGAATTGAAAGAAATCCTGATTTCCTAATATTCTTTCATGGTGATTTCATGAGATTTAAATGCGTAAGTGTTGGCAGTCTCTTAAGTACATCCATGTTAAGATTAACTTCCCACAGTCTTGTTTTCTATGCAAATATTCATCACCTTTCTTTCTGCGTTTTGATTCCCTTTCTGAAGAGCTATTGAACCTTTTCACCTTGTTTTATTATGCAATTTTATCAAAGCTGGGATATTCAATGGAAAGTAATACCCCCCCAAATAAATAAATAAATAAATAAATAAATAAATAAATAAAAGGATTTTTGGACACTGAAAGTTCAAGTACATAGTTGAAGATTTTAATGCCTCATTTAGGATTCTGACCTCCACTTCAGAAGCAAGCATCAGAGAACCTTGTTTGCTAGCAGGATTTGGTAGCTCGTAACAGGAGCACACAAACACATGACCAGCAGTATGCAGCAGCTTTTGCACATAAAAGCTTAGAGGTAAACAACAGGGGAAAGCTAAGGGCAGGAATAAGACCAGAAGCCCTCACCTCTTGTTGCATATATCATCAATTCCTTTTACACAAAGCAGAAAAGAGATGTGGAGAGTGGCCCCATTTTACCTCTTCCAGCAGTCAGTTGGTCAGAGCTTGCTCTCCCAAGACATCAAAACATGGACTGGGATCTGCCAAAGCCTAAGGGAGGTGTTGAACTTTCTGAGTGACTGCTACTTAACAAAATGTAAGATGTGTATGCTCTTCAGGCTATGGCTTGGAAGAAAAAAGAAAAAAGAAAAAAGAAAGAAAAAAGAAAAAAGAAAAGAGAAAAAAAGAAAAAAAGAAAAAAAAAAAGCTGATGTGTTGATGCTTCATAGAGTAATCACAATGCAAGGATCGCAGTCCAGGAGGGCAAGGAAGGTAGAACCCAGAAGTGATGCAGGGTGTTTGTACCTCTCCTCTCCCATGTGGATGCTCGTCCCCACCAGCACGAGCAGTGGGCTGGGCTGAGGGAACCTCCTTCCCCATTCCCTGCTCCCCACACTGCACAGAAAAGTGGGAGAGAGCCTCTGCCAAAGCCAGGCATGCTGGATCTGATCACTGGTTTTGATACTGCACCCCCTGTAATACAATATTAATAATGCTTCCCTTCACCACATGCCTGATAACGAATTGCTCTAATTTCTAACGTTACTGTGCATTTGTTCTTATCTCATGTTCAGGTACATTCAGTGTCACATCAATACACAGGTGTTAAGGAACATTTAAGCACTTTGGAAAGAAGCTACTTGATAGGGAGGGATTTTCTGTTTTTGATATATTGCTGGGATCAATGTTTAAGATAGCAGAGATTGTTTTGTCTAAATCGCACATTTCTAATAACTTCAAAACAGGAAACCTGCAGAGTATTGAATTCTCATATATTTCATTTTTTAGTGTACATGGAGAAAACTCTTATGTCCTTCCATGTATTTGTAAGTCTGTCAGACTTGCACAGATTAGATAGCATTTCTAGTCTTTGTCCTCCACCTAAAAGTGAGACAAAACAATAAATGGAAGCTGAAAATTAATGATGGAAAAATATTTTATTGTCTTGAACTGTTAGTACCAAGTCATATTTTACTATTTTTGATTCCCCCTTTTAAAATCTTACCATTTTTACATTATAGTTTTTGTTATATATCTTTTTTTTTCAGACTTTTTTTTCCTTTTCTAATGCATGCTAAAAGTAGCCAACTGTTGTAGATATATGTAGTCACTAATACTGCTGAGAAACACTACGTATCCCTATTTGGACTCTGACATAACCTGGGTATCATGGACAATTTTCACTCTTGAATTATGGTAGATAAAAAGAAGGGCTTTGCTCCTTGACTCCTTCCAAATAATGCAGACATGGTGCTAATGACTTCTAGCTTATCAGGGTCAGCAGGAATTTCAAATTCTACCTGACATATTCTACTGATACTACCATCTCTCAAAGAGACTTGAAATTCACTGATCGTTACAGGTCTTTTGGTATTTACAGCAAAGGAATGTGTCACAAATCTGAAGAAGGAACAGGATTTTGCCCTCCTCCCTGTTCTATTATGATATTACCTAGGAGCTTATTTTCCAGTTACTAATAAGAAATTGGAAATGGGTAAGGAGAGAATACTACTCTGAAGATAGGGCACGTAAGAATAAACCAAAGACAGAATTTAGTTTGAGTGCAAAGACCTCTGATGCAGCAGGTCTAGATACTAGTTGCCAAAGAGAAACAGGTAACACACAGGACAATTTTTAACAGAGTCTCCATTTGATAACATGACAAAAATCCAATTTAAATGTAATTTCTCAGTTTCATGTCCTTTAAAATTATCCAGTTTCTATGAGCTAGAAAGACTTTAAGGTAATTTTATCAGCAATAACTTACCTCCAATAGCAATACTGTGTCTAGATAATATATTTTATTCATATTCTATAAAAGTTATGTGGTAGATGGGGAAATACAGTGATGAGTTGGTTTATACTGAATGTGAAGCACAATTAGAACCATCAGTCAATATTATCACTGAGCTTGTTTGTTCTGGGAAGGATTTCCTCAAAGGGTGTTGTTACATTTTTAAAATTTTTTTTGCAGCTTCTACAAAAAATTATTGGAATCGTAGGTGCCTAATTATCATATTTGTTCTTGAAATGTAAATAAATATGCCACATCATCATCCCTACACGGGTTTTACTAGATTTAATTCTGTATTCACCTTTTATTTCTTTGAAATATCTTTTTTCTTTTTACTATAAATAGAGGCAAAAAGGTGGGTTTGAATGCCAACTACAGAAATTTGAAGCAGCCAATGGCAGATATAATGCTCCTGATTTAAATTTCTTTGTTTCAGTGGAAATTCTAAGTTCATTATTGTTCAGGAAGTTTCTAGCAATATAGTGACAGTTTCAGAAATGAAACTCTCTCAGGAAGTTTGTTTATACTTCTTTTTTATTTTTTTTAAAAATCATAATTCTTGATTTTTTCTTTGTCAAAAAAAAAGTTCATTGTTTTTTGCAGAGTATTTCAAAATTCAAGGCAAAAAGTATTTGAAATAGAAGAATATTCCATAAACTACAAATTATGGATAGACAATTTTCTAGCTAGTTCCAGTATATAGTTTCAATAGTTCCTCAGTTACAAGTTTTTTAAAGGTATTTTACATATTTACCATGCTGAGCTTCAATTACCTGGTTTATTTTCAGAAATGTTAGCAATGGTTCACAGGTTCCCCAAACACCTACTTTTTTTTTAAAAAAAAAAATAGGCTCAGTTTCTGCATCCCATTCCTTTAAGCTCCTTCTGAGCTAGCTGATTACTGTAATAACTTGGCCTCATGTTATGGCAAATTTGCCCTCGGGTTAGCCCTATTAAATTACAATTTCAGAAGCTGTGTTACACAAAAGCTTACAACAAACATTGGGAAGGTATAGTATTAGACTGAGTCATCAACTAAACAATTTATTTAGAATGTGAATAGGTGTACCTCAATAGCATTTTATGCATTTTAGGCTTTTTCTTTTTTTTTTATTTTTTTAATCTGCCAAAGAACACTAGAATGTAATAAAAGGAATGTCAGAAATAGTGTTCTTATCCCCCAGAAGCCTCATTGGTTATTTATACATCAGTAGCTGCTATTTTTGTGGGGTTTTATTCCTTTTCTAAGGTGTCTGCTAGAGATGTCAGCCAAGTCTGCAGCTATGTTATGCCTGGACCTGTGGAGTTAGATAAATAAAGCCTTAGCCCCTGGAGTTAGATAAATAAAGCCTTAGCCCCAAGTTGACCTGACAGGGAGAACAGCTATTTTCTACATATGATGTGGTAATACATATTTATAAATTTAAGTCTGGGACTCCAGCATTTGCATTTTGGGGCCTATTCACCTGCAAGTTTGTCACTATTTAAATTTGGTCTTCCAATAATGGCTTGCTATAAAATGACACACCATTTCACCCATAACTTATTTTATGAGGACCTTAGAACATGAGAAGAAAACCAAGTATCTTTCGGTTATATAGCAAATCAGAAAATCTCTTCAATGTTCAGCCCAGGAGTGAACAGAAGAATAATGGGAGACTTGGACTTACTAGTCTGTGTCAAAGCTATATGAATGGTATTTGAAAATGTGGAGGAAGTAAAGAATTATGGAAATAAAAATATGGACCTAGAGATTTAGTCTGCAGATCAGTGTTGTGCAATAAGCCCAAGCTTATCTAGTTAGCCACTTAATTAAATGAATGAAGTACTAAAATGAACTTCCTGCTGTAATGGATTTGGTAATAGTTGCATCTAAATGATTTATTTTCACCGTTTCAGGTTTTTATGTGGTTGATTGATTACTAAATTCAGTCTTGTAGTTTAATAGTAAGTATCTGTAGTGGCCCACATGATTTAGTGACCAAAGAATTCAGCTTTAATTTACTATGAGACAAAAAGAGCCAGAAAAAAACATCGTGTTTCAATCGTTGGCAGTTGTTATTGCTGAATTTTATAAATTCAGGGGCCAGCAAACAGATAGGAGACCTAGTCATATCACTAACATTCTAGAGCAAACAAATGGTAGCTGGCTAAAAACACAGTTCTGGTTAAATTAGCTCTGTCCTACTGTTCTACTTATTTGTAAGTACATGGGTAGTACCATCTACACTCACAGTAACATTTAACAGCAAGAACTGCTCCACTGAGAATAAAGATCCCTCCTTCCATGACTGATATTTTTGCTAGCAATTTCTAAGTATTTCTTATGACTGTTTCAGGAATATTCATCCATTCATCATACTTGCTTATATCCTACATCATTTGCCTTCATCTGGAACTGTAAGCAGTTTTTGAAAGGTGGAACTCAGAAGAACATTTGTGTTAGTAAAACTTCTTCAATGAGTGTTAAGTACAGTAATGGAGTCATTCTATTGAAATAGGGAAGTAAAATCAATAATGTTTTAGGCTATTTTGGGGGGGAATGTTGTAACACTTCAAAAATAAATTGTCATTCAACATCCTAGAAAAAAATAAATCCATTGTTCTGTAGGAAAATAAACAACAAAAACAAAAGCAAAAAGAGAGTTTTCAGAATATGCCTTTCCCTGTTGCTTGCAAAAGCAAAGTATCAAAGTAAGAGTTAAAATAAGAAGGAGGGGAGAGTTACTATTTCTTATTCGCACACAAAACTTAATTTTACATGGTCTGTTTTTACAGAAAATGAATTATTAGAGAACTGTTTATTACTGGAGGAAATCTTTGGCAAAATTAGGATGTATAAATTGTATCAAAATACAGTAGCTTACCCTACTAGATCCACTTCAAGAAAATCATGTAGCAGTCTAATGCTGCCAATATTTTTAGATCCCCAGAGAAAATAAAATTGTATCAGTGCTCCTTCACCCACTGGTCTATAATTTTGGAAACTGTACTTTCTAATTTATTGTAAACATTAAGCAGAAAATGCATGACAGGCATCAAAATATTTTAATCATTTACATGTTAGAGATGAAGATGAATGAGTAAATTGTGAAAAATTAAAACACCCCCAAATCTGGAAAGAAATAGAAAAAGAGGGAAAAAATGGTCCAGGGGTTAAAATACTGATCTTTTACTCTGTTCTTAGCTCTGCCACCAGCTCCTTGTTTGACCTTTAGCAAGCAGGCTTGTCATCCACTTTCCTGGGTGCTAGACCAGTTCTTTAATGCCTCAGCTCTCCCTCCATAAAAGAAGGATAATAATTCCCTGGAGAGCAATTGTGATGATGAATTGTGAGAGGATTAGACACTGTGGTGATAAGCACCATAAAAAAACAAACTACAGCAAGACAGAACATGGGCTGTCACTCACTGTACTGCTAGGAGGTATTTTTCAAAGTGACATTTTCATATTATTTGTTATAAAGAAGGGAAAATTTTACTTCTATTTTCAGTTAGCAGCAGAGCAGATTAAATAAGAGAGAGAGGAGTAAACACTGCGTGATGCCATGCCATGTTAAGACTCATATTTACACCTCTCCCTTTGGCAGCCCACTTGAAGTCCCAGGAAAGCAGAGATGAAGCTGGTGATAGATGGACTGCAGAAAAAAAACACGTCGAAGGGCCTTGGCACCTATTCATTTCCTAAGCCAATTCCTTTTTATACAAAATATGTGAAATTACTTGCTTCTTAACAAATAGAATCTGTGGAACTTCTTGCCAAATGATGCTGTGAGTGTTAAAAGTTTACATGAGTACAAGGGTGGAGAAATAGATGAAAGAGAAACCCAGTGAAAACATAGAAAACACTAGATGTTATAGAGATGAAAATAGTAGCTAACTGGGAAAAGATGATACCTGCTTGCCCAGTTGTAGTTTTTCACTTGGCACTAACTTACGATACCACTGCAGACAGGACACTGACTTCAAAAGACCCTCGGATGGACCCGCTCAAGCCTTTCTTAGGACATTTTGAAATAAAAATGCCAGGACACACACACTTTCTTGTTTCCAAGACCTAACCCACACCTGGCTCGAAGGGGGTACGTCTTCACATGGGCATGCTGAGGCTGCATTAGGAGCTGCACCGCCAAAGCCAGGAGCTTCAGCAGAGACCTTCCTCCACATTAAAGGGGGAGCTTCTCTTTCTCCTCTATTACTAGCACTCCACATTTCTCAAGTTGTCCTTTCCTCAGAAATAAGGACCCAAATGTTTCTTTTTTTCACATCAATGGGAAAGCGAGCCTTTATTTTGGAACAAGTATGATTATCTGCTGAGGAACATTTCCTTGTCACAGAGGAAAATGCTGTTATGCTAAATCAGAACAACTGCACGTCACACATGGTACGTCTTGAGTTGTGTTTCTCCAAGGTATCAGATTTACCTCAGGAGGAAGGATAACAAATAGGTGACCTAAAACCACTCTTGGTACTTACTAAATAAATGACTGATGCTGCTGTCAGGTCACAAATGGAGTAATAATAAAGAACTACAGAAAAAAAAAAAAAAAAAAAAAAAAAAATGATGTATAGCCATCAGAAACTCAAGATCTCACAGTTTCCTGTGTGTGTTCACTCATGCATCAGCATTGTTCAGAGTGCTCTATATATCACAGAATCACAGAATCACAGAATTTCTAGGTTGGAAGAGACCTCAAGATCATCGAGTCCAACCTCTGATCTAACACTAACAGTCCCCACTAAACCATATCCCTAAGCTCTACATCTAAACGTCTTTTAAAGACTTCCAGGGATGGTGACTCCATCACTTCCCTGGGCAGCCCATTCCAATGTCTAACAACCCTTTCGGTAAAGAAGTTCTTCCTAACATCTAACCTAAAACTCCCCTGGCGCAACTTAAGCCCATTGCCCCTTGTCCTGTCACCAGGCACGTGGGAGAACAGACCAACCCCCACCTCGCTACAGCCTCCCTTGAGGTACCTGTAGAGTGCAATAACGTCACCCCTGAGCCTCCTTTTCTCCAGGCTGAACAATCCCAGCTCCCTCAGCCGCTCCTCGTAGGACTTGTTCTCCAGGCCCCTCACCAGCTTCGTCACCCTTCTCTGGACTCGCTCAAGCACCTCGATGTCCTTCTTGTAGCGAGGGGCCCAAAACTGAACACAGTACTCGAGGTGCAGCCTCACCAGAGCCGAGTACAAGGGGACGATCACCTCCCTAACCCTGCTGGTCACACTGTTTCTTATGCAAGCCAGGATGCTGTTGGCCTTCTTGGACACCTGAGCACACTGCTGGCTCATATTCAGCCAACTATCAACCATCACTCCCAGGTCCTTCTCTGCCTGGCAGCTCTCCAACCACTCATCTCCCAGCCTGTAGCTCTGCTTGGGGTTATTGCACCCCAGGTGGAGGACCTGGCACTTGGTCTTGTTGAACTTCATGCAGTATATGGGCCTCCACTCACAGAAAAAGCAACACCTTTGGATTGAAACGTGCTTCAGCTCTAAGACAAACACTTTAATGGAAGGTATTTGCTACCAGTAAAAGATACAGAGTGCAGTTTAATTACACAGCCTGTGATAGTGGATTTTTCTCTTTTAATTTCATTACAGTGAAATAATGCTAATCCATGCCCTGACCTGCTGGTGTGTTTAGAAAAGCTATCGGTCTTATGCCACTGGTATAAGTCTTAGGCTCTGGTGTGTGCAAGGGCAGGACAGTGTTTGGACATGGCAGAGCTTCCAGAGGGCAAGGCCTCCTGTGTCATCTATCAGAGCTCCGCAGCATGGCAGTTCCTTCGCACGAAGGCTGGGCTGGAGCTCAGCCTCTCCCGGTGGCCAAGGCTTAGGTGCAGGATGTACAAAGGGCTGTGAATCTCCTCTGCTCTGTGTCCAGAGAAAGGATGCAAGACTTACCTGGGCTATAACAGCTAGGTGCCACTGTGATATCTGCATCACAGCAAATTAATCCAACATTTAAAAGAAATAAAAATAAAATTTAAAAAAATTATGACCACTAATCCTAAAGCTGGGAGCTATGGTACAGCTCAGATTCACAATAAATGTTATTTTGTTTGTTTGGTTTGGTTTTAGTTTTGATTTTTATTTCTTTTTTTGCTTGCTGTTGCTGTTATTTTGTTTTGTTTTCCTTCATGAGGCTCCATTGATGATTTTATTCCAGAGGATCTCTTTGTGATGTCAGCTGGCATGGACTGCACAATGTTTTGTAAAGCTATAAATAAATAAATAAATTGTCCTCCAGTTTGCACATGTTGCCAAACACAGCATCTCTCACGTCTGTCTCAGCACACACACATTCTGAGTATAGTAAAACACTTGAGAAGTGTTAAAAAACAGGCCTGCAGACCTTTCTTTCACATTGCATTTATTCTACAATTTCTCAAGGCAAAATCAAGCACAATTTCTCTACCAACTGGGGTTCGCTGTGTTAATTTTGATAGAGTAAATAGATGCAGACAGACAAAGCTGTAAACACGTACAAGAGCTATCCAAGGTTCAGGGATATGACTGCAGACCCCTAGTATGAGCACCATAGCAACAACCTCCATTACAGCTTTTAAACCTTATCTTAAAGATATAAAGAAGGAGAGGAAAAATGGTTAAAGCATTTGAAATGTGAAAGACAAAGTGAAATTCAATTAAACACCCCGGTTTACCTATTTTTCTTCAGCTGTAGAGAGGAATTTTTTTAAATGTACATTTATTTTTCACTCTTTTTAGTGACATTAAAGTATTTAACTGTCTCTTTGGGGAAAAGAGAGGACCCAGAATTGTTGTTGCTCCTTGAGCCTGATTCTGATTCTTCAAAGACAAAATGAGAGAGGACAGAAGAGCAGAGAGGCTTGTTAAGACCTGGTACATCTCAGATGGGTAGAGCATTACAGAGAGATCCATTCACTGCCTCTCATTGTGCTGTTGCTGAAGATATCTTAGATTTTTTTTTTCTCCTTTTTTTTTCCTTGTCCTTTTCCTTCTTTTTTTTCTTCCTTTCTGCTTTCTTTCCTCCCTTTCTTCTCTTCCTCCCTCCCTCCTTCTGTCTTCCTTTGTTCTCTTCCCCATTCCCTTCCCTTCCTTTCCCCTTTTTTCCCTAGCAGAAACCAAAAGGTGATAGATGTTCCACCCCAGGGACAGTATGGCACAGGGCACGAAGGAGGAACAATGGAGGTGACCAGAGCCCAGCAGGAGCCCAGGACCCAGGTGGTGGCAGGCCCAGCCTCAGCTGCCCTTTCCCTGTTTCCATCCTGGAGGATCGGAGCGATGATGGACCTATGGTAGCACAGTGAGGGTCCTCAAACACCTCAAAGATGATCTGGCTCCTGTCAGTCCGCCAGCCTTGTTCCTTCTTTGGTAACAAAGGCAGCCCCAGGCTGAAATGTGATGGGAAGGGCCCAAGTCCGCGCCTGCCCCTAGTGCCAGCTGGTGAGACCTGCCCATAGCATGGACAACAAGGGGACACATTTCTAGCCCAAGCACTTAAGGTTTGAGCTGAGTATTCCTTATGTGAACTTTGTGGAAACAAATTGAATTTTTCTTCAAGAAAAAGCAACCAGAATAGCTATTTTCCAATCAGCTACAATCAACAGTTATGATTATAGTAATTTAAATATCATTATTTCACGTTATTAATAGCACCAGTATTCAGACAAAACATGAAGTGACTAATCGGAGACAATGTAAGCGATAACCATGAACTCGAGCTCTCCCAGTTCAGTGCTCACACTGCCATGCCACGAAAAATGCATGCATTCGAGAACTGCCACCTGAAACTGCCTCAGGAGCACTGCACCCACACAAAACTTTTTACAGCTTTTATACTCCCTGAGTGCTGGCTGCAGCCCTTCCTGATGGCTCCATCCTAATTTGTGAATTTTAGATCTGACTCTATATCCATTTAACCTCTTGACAACCTGAAGAGATTTCTATCCAAGGTAGAAAAGAAAGAAATTCGCATCCTATGTGTATCTTTCTCCACACGTTTCCCTGAAGTAGTAGTACTGGTGGAATAGATTTGATAGCCCTTCATGACACACTAACTTCTTTACAATCAACTCTTTCCTTCTTTCTCTCCTTTTTTTTTTTTTTTTTAAATGTGCTTAGTTTTAGCTTTACAGTGACATAAAAACTAGACCACTTCTGAATGTATTTTATTCTCAAGGAATAACTGAAATAATGTCAGCAATATGTGATTTTTTAATAACCAGCATGCATCACCTGAAGATAAAGAGTTCCAGTTCTTCATTTAAATTGTTTTCCTCACTTAAAAAGAGGAAGAAAAAGCATGCTCAATTGTACTTTTCCAATGAACTTGTTTTTCCCATCCGCTCTCACTGGCCTTCATGCGCAGGGCACTTGCGAAAATGTCAGCTGTTCTTCACTTTTTGGGAAGGGATGGCATCACCTACTCATAACTGAGGCTCATGAAATAAATGCCACCTGACAGCACTTGCTGAAAAGTCCACTCTCTTTCCTTGAATCTATTTTTATTATGTGCTTCATTTCTCCCTCTGTTAAATGGCAGTAGAAGTGCTTCTTTACGATGCGTATTCAAAACAAATACCGGAGGAATAGAAGTAATGTGAAGTCCGTATTACTTAAACACAAAGAATTATTTTTTAAAAGAAAAAAAAATCAGGCAAAGTGAGTAAAAGAGATGCAAATTATGCTTTGATGTATGGGCCCAAAATGTGTGGCATCAGAATGATAATTGTCAATCCACCTGCAATTCCCTACACTCTGCAAGACTGCTTGGTATTACCAGACAGTCCACACGCATAGTTAGAATTACTCAGTTTAACTGAATCAAGTGCCAATGGAAGGATAGACAAGGATGAATAGAGAGAAATGGATTTCAGGCCTAAGAATTTGTTTCCAGTTACAACACAGAAATCATGCACAGATGTATTTATTTCTTCTGTTTATATGTTTATGCTAAAGCAAAAAGAGAAAATTAAAGGAAAAAAAAATACAAGAGAGCAAAAACACATGAATCATCAAGAGAGCTTCAAGGGGTACCAATTAGGATGCATCTGTTAACGTCAATGGATCTGTGCTCAAGATCTGGCTGTAAGTGCAATTTTCACAGATGTGTAATATAACAGTGCTGTTTCATAAAGGACATACGCATACTTAGCTTGCTGGTTATTTAATTCAAGCCTCAGGAAGAATTGGGGAAAAGAAAAACACCATACAATTTCCTCTTGGGACTGATGGAAAGACACCCACAGATATGATCAACACTTCAAATTTCTGTAACACAATTGCATGGCACATGAGTAACTACTTGTGTTTCAGACCACCGCCACAGCAGTTCCTGGACACAATGGCATCATCTTCGACAAAAAGACCTGGCAGATTTCCATGTTAGCAGCATAGCAGTGGACTCCCAGGCAGCCTTTTAGGATCTTTAGATATTAGCTGTCACAAAAGGAGTCTAAAGATTTGTTGGTGTTCACCTTGATTAACACAATCTGCAGCGATGAAACCAGCACTTGTGCCCACAGCACATCTCTTCAGGTTGCACAAAGGGTCCGGAACAAGGCAAATGCTGAGGCTGGGTGAATCTAATAGTTCTCCATCAGCTAATTTGGGGTAGCAGTTTTAATCTCTCAAATTAAGACATTTGAGTGATTGATTTTCAGACTTTAGACAAGTATATATAGGATGTTAGAGAATTTAGACAGTGTAGAGGCTAACTCTATAGCAGTATCATGAACCAGCTGCACAGAGGGAATACCTCTGCTTTCAATTTTATGTTGCCCCAGTTCATACAAGCAGTGCAATGCTCTAAAATTGTATCTCTGCACAAATTCTAGGGCTGTTTTTTAAGTATTTGACTGTTTCCTGAAGATGAAACACTAAAACATCTTTTACAAAAACACTCTTACCTTGTAAAGCCCTGTTGGCTCACCAGGAAAGCATTAGAACAAAGCAAAACAAAACAAATCAAATCAAATCAAAAAAAAAAAAAAAAAAAAAAAAAAAAAAAGCTTATGTGTGTGAAGCGTAGCTTGATTCCTCTAGTATGTGTCATCACCAATATACATTTAGGTAACTGGAAAATAAAATTTCAAGGCTTATAAAGTTTAGGTGCCTCTAGAGTTAGATTGTAGTGCAGGAAAATTCATTGAATATCACATTTTGGGTGCTGAATATTAAATACACATTCTTAGTACTAATACAAGGTCCCAAGATCATAGATTTAGCCCCAAATGACTGGTTTAAAATGACCAGTTTAAAATGACCAACTCTTCCAACTCTTTTATCCAAGTATTTTGTAGCATGTTTTGTGTCTATTAAAAAAGGCTTATTTTCATAAATTCAAGGAAAAGAGAAAATAAGATTTTCAGCCATTTAAAAGGATTAAGCAAAAGAAGAGAAAGGAAGCGGAAAGAAATCAGACTAATGTTTTTATTTCCAATTTTGTGTAATATGTACTACATGAGTTTGTTTTGGAAATGAAAACCATTCTTTCATTAAAAATATTGACCAGCTGTAATCATGTATTTGTTTGAAACTGTTCCCATAGCAACTGCAGCCAGAAGCTGAAAAGATCTTCTGTTTTTGTTTGAAGAAAGACTTAAGCCCTGAAAAGCTCCTCTTCTTTGCCCAGTTACTAGTTAGTCTCATAAAATACAGTTCTGCCCTCCAAACATGATTTCTTGCATTCAATATCTTTTCTAAGAGGAGGTTTTTAGACCCACACTGAAAATGTATAGAGAAGCCCAAAAGAATAATAAGCCAAATAAATAGATTTTTATCTTAATATTTTTTCCTACTCAGTGGCATAGAGTCTATTTTCCCAGTTCTTCCTCTTTAGTAGTCTCTGTATCAAAGCAGTAAGAGACTCAAAGCACATCTTATATTGCCTATTGAAGTTGTTACATGAAGCATCCTACAGGAGTGCCTGCACCTGCCTCTCAGCTATGGGGACATAGCTGAGAGGCATTTAGCTTTGATTAGACACTGTGACACTTAGATGGTCAAAATAAAGCAAAATAAATTGTGGCGTATACCTTGTGTACAGAGCACGCTCTGACAGCCAGAATGTATTAGCAGGAGTTTGTGCCACACTGCATTACTCTCTGTTCTGACACTCAATTACAGCGTACATGGGGTTGTATTAACCAAATCTTGACATCTTTATTTAGGTAAATAATACTGTTGCATTTAAGGAGCTATTCACTTGCATAAGTACTGGAGGAGCAAGGAAGCTGCATGGTCATTTCTGCAGGGCTCTTTTCTCCACAGGATTTACAGAGCTCTTCGTCACATTTTCCTTATCACATCTTCTTGGCAAATACTATTGCCACATGCCAGAATTAGAGTGCTCTCTTTCTCAATATACTTACATTAGGAAAAAAAAACCTCTCAAAAACACATAGAATGGCAGCACTACAACTATTCTCAGAATAAAGTCATTTCATAATCTCATTTCCCTCATTCCACAGTAAGTCTGGTATCAAAAATTATCTCTTGACAGCAACATGCATGATGCTTTTGAAGATCAGCATATGCTGCATGAAGTATTACAGCTTGCTGCTTCGCATCAAGCATGTACCAAAGTAAATTTGCTTAACCCATGGCTTTGCTGTACCCAGCTTTGAGGAGACAGACGGCTCCTGAAATTGCTCTCCTCTTGCAGTGCTATTCATGAGTCAGTTCTCCTGAGAGACCACATTGCATATTCAGCAGTTGGCTGAGAGCTGCTTTATCCTGGTGCTGATGGTTTTTCATTCAGTTTTATTCACAAGTGAAATGCAGTGCACTGGGGCCTCTGTTCCCCAATCTTTATTTGATCACCTCTGGGAACCTTCCTACTTTGACTCCCTCATGACAGAAAAGCAAATCTAGATGGAAGGAATTGACAAGAAACCCTGGAGCTCTCCCCAGGTTGTGAGCTCCCAGCTTATCTAACAAATTGTTGCATTTCAGTGCAACAAGGCAGACTGGATGGTACGCAAGAAGCTGACCTCTAAGGAATCACTTTATCCCTGGTGCTTCATAGGGGTGTTGAGCAGAGATAGAAGAAATGTGATTGGTAACTCATCAGATAAACCGGTGCCCTCACTGTAAGCAGAATGATTATCTGGGCTTCATGGTTGAAGATATGGACCCAACGATGTAAGCGGTTTCTTAAGTGATAGTGCAAGTGATTGGGACCACAGGCAAAAGAAATTATAAATTAACCCTATAGTTCTATATTTAAACTTTCTAGCAAACCTCGTAAAAACATAAAAATAAAATAAAACGTGACCCTCAAGGATTCTCTTCCTAAACTGGGACCACAAAAGGTTTCTAGGACACTGCTGCCAGTACTAGCTGTTGCACAGAGTCACTCTTCACATCAGGAGCATCCCACAATTTCAGTTCTGCAGTGGCCTGGACCCATTTGAGACAAGCACAGTACTTTTTCTGCTGACAGGTTATCTGCTCAACCAGCTCTTTACCACCGGCACTGACAGAGCCTAATGTATCCAGGTTTCCTTCTGCAATGCACTGATCCTCCACAGGTGCAATCTGCAACCTCATTTATTCTGGTATCATTGCAACCACAAACAAAGACTATATTCCTTCAAAAGAAAATTAGGTTAACAGCATGATGACTTCTGCAAATAAACAAGTGTACCTATACAAATAAGGTCAAAAGTCAATGAACAGAAATGTGAATTTAACATTTATGTATATGGAAATAGCTAGGTGTAGCTTATCCTCTTCTATACTGGGGAAGACTTGCAGTCTTGATCTTGTTCTAAGGCTCATTCATATCTGTAAGGCTGCACAAATTGTACTGAGGGATTCTGTGGTCAACATGGTACCATTTCTGTATCTTTTTTCTATTTTTTTCAATTCTTTTTTTTTTTTTTTAATGCAGCACAGCTTTTAAGTGAATGTATTTAAAAGCAAAACACTTCTCAGCCCTCCCACACTTCAGAATCCCATGATTTGGCTTATGTGGAACAATCCTTGCAACAAAACAGACCATCATGTCTTCTTCTCTCTAGAAGTTCCTCACCTGCAGGTATGAGCTGAAGATGTGACTTCAGGTCTTGGGTTACTCCTGATTTCCTTTCTATTTTACTGTGACTGCTAAAAACTGTAGCTTCTTGTACTGAAATTTGTAAAGTATCCCATTTCTTTTTACTGATCATCTGGAAGATGAAATAGAGAGCATTCTTACTAAATGTGTGAACAATACTAAAGGGAAGGGCAGCAAGCACACAGAAGGACAAGATCACACACAGTGATGAAATGGAGACATGATTAGCATAGATCTTCTGTTGTACAGAAGCTATAAAGAAAATACTGTACTTCATTTACATGAAGTGGATGAGCTGTATCAGTATGGGAGACTCTTCTGAACACCTCAAATTTCCTGCATTTTTATATGGCTGGCAGGACTGAGCATTATTAGCTGGGCAGGAGTGTAAGAGGGCCCTGGGTGATACTTTTCTCAGAAGGTGTGTATAGGAAAACCAGTGTGCATCAAGACAAGACTTGCCACTATCAGCCCACCAGTTAACCACAAAGCTCCTCACTGTTCGTCAAACCACATGTGGGTCAACCACATGGAAAATAAATAAATAAATAAATAAATAAATACTGTAGGTATTCATTTGGGTTTAAAACAGCCATGGAGCATCACATTTTCTAAACTCTTCATTCTGCTTGGAAAAAAAAATAAATAAATAAAAAATAAAAGGAGGTTGATTATGAAGGAAACTTATGTTAATGCACAGACTTGATCTCCCAGCTTTCAGGATGGAGATACAGATTTTTCTGTGTTCCCCAGTGAAAAGGAGGCATCAATGAGACAAATCTTTTCTTAAGGATGTGTCTTTTAAAAATCTCTCTTACATTTTTAAAAAAGAACAATTGAAAAAAAGTGTTAAAACTGTCATGGTTTACTATTCCTTCTCATTTGGTAAGCTGAGAAAATGGGAAAATCTATTCATTGCATAGCTGTTGTAAAAGAAAGAAAGATATTGTTTATGGAAGATTGAGGTTTTTTTCGTATTAGCAGAACACAGATTTTGTTTGCTTCTAATGCCTGATGTGTCCTTTATATTCTCCAAGACAGAACCATGTGAAAGTACTACCTCTGAAAGAAGCCACTTTCAAAAATATTGCAACCCTGAATTACTATATTTCTATACAAAGAGGAATGACCAACATACTCCTGTGTATGTAGTACTCAGGCCAATTTGCAGATATAGACACGATGGTAATTTTAGAACAATGAATTACCAGAGACCAACAGCAAATTAAGAATAAACAGCTGGCATACGTTACCAGATTTATTTGTAGTAACAGTCACACCAAAAGCAGAATGAAAATATAATGGAAAAAAATGACATTTGTACTTTTATTCCAATTAGCACAGACACTGCCCATCTATCCACTCAAAATATTTTCTAATGGCCTTTCAATGTATACTTTTTACAAAGCAACATTTTATTTTTGCTCTTCCTGAAACACTCTGCATATGAGTATTTTTGTTTAGTTGAGCAACTACAAAACTGCTCATATTTTGTAACAAGATGTCATTCTCAAATGCACAAAATCAAGGGCTAAAGCCTAACACCAATGCTCAAACTCATCCAAGTTCTGACCTCAGATTCTGAGTGCTAATTGGGCTGGGAATGGTACCTGCCACTTTCAGGTTTTAATTTATTTCCTTACTCAGTCATCTTCCTTCAAACAAAAGTGGTTGAAAGTATGCAATCTCTTTTCTGAAGGTAGGTCTCTGGCATAATTAAGAACAAGCACCAAAGAAGTTGGCTTTTTCCAATTATAATTGAGTTTCCTGCATGTATAGCCAACTAAGCTATGTTGTGCTAAAACCAAATGCCTACCTCCTGCTCTCCAGAGGAATGCTTGAACGTCAGGAAAAACAAACTGCTTTCAGTTGATGTGGCTTTCAGGCTTCTTGATACAGCTGAGGTGGAAAAAAAATAATTAGGGGTTATATACACGAGAAAGCACACAGACTGTCCAAGTACAGAGATGGACATTATCAGTTCACACTAAATAGCCCATTTATATTACAGCTTGTCTGCAACACAAAGGCAAGCAGTGAGCACACCGTGAAGTCTTTTACAAGTGTTGAGTCCAACCTTCCCTATCTTGTTCCCTGTAAACAAGAAGAAAATGAATAGAAAGAGAGCTCTGCAGACCTGAGCTGCTCGCCTTTGCCAGATGTTTTGCAGTAGAGGAACTGGGCAGACAAAGGCTAGATCCCACCAGGAGCGCTCTGCTGGCAGGATCACATTTACCATTTTCTCCATATTGCCTGACCAGTACGCATGTTCATACGAACTCTCATACAGCACTCAATGACCTGTGACAATTCAACCTTTCCTACCGTAGCTCTCACAAATCGGTAGGCAAAATCAGCCTCCTTGATGCTGGTACAGCTGTGTCTGCACCAGTCATATCAGCACAGCAGCAAAGCCTTTCAGCACAGAGCAGACTGGGAAGTGGGTCAGCTGAATTAGGGGACTTGGCGTTTGGTGCTTTGAAAATCCTGCTCTCAGACTCTCAGGAAGCAAGAGCCATTGATGAAAGGCAGCGCAATTACTGGCACTAGGTTGTATTAAGATAGCAGCATAAAAACTTAACATTTCCCAGAAGAAATAAAGGTGTTAAAATAGCATCTGGGTAAATACAAGATAATGAAAGCAAGCAGCATGATTTCCCCAGGTTCAAATAAAGCAGATGAGCATTTTGCAGAATTGACCTTATTAAAGAGACATTGTCACTTTAGAAGTTAATCTGGAAACAAAATTATGATAGCCATAAGTGAAAATATCTATTAAATACAATGATTATTTCCACAAAAATGTTAATCTTTTTAGTTCCATTTTTGCATTTTTCTCATTGCAGAAGTGCCAAGTCCATGTAGTTTTTTTCACTTTCCTTTACAGTTGATTGAATTTTTGACATAATGTTGCTAGTTTCCACCAGAATATCCAGTTGTTCATTCTTGGAATTAATTATTCTTTATTAGGCTTAGAATGTATACTGCATTTCATAACAAATTAATACATAATAGTAAGGACAGGGAAATGAAATCTCAACTTCGTTGTTTCAAGGAAATATTTTTAGTTCAATCACTGCAGAACATTTTATAGAGAGAACACTTTTCCCTAGGGTGTATTTTTTTAACAATATCTTTCTTGTTAAAGAAACCTTTAAAAATGAATCTTAAAAAAAAAATAAATAAAACAAACACATAAACAAAACACACAAAAAAAAAAACACAACTTGATTTTAGAGACAAACTAAACAACTGAGTAAGGAACATTTCTGGCATGCTAATCCAGTATCTGTATCTTTGATGAGCCAAGCCAGAAAAGAAAGAGAGGAAAATAAACAAGCTTTTAAAACCCTTCCTTGTCTAAAGGGCACTCTGCAGGTTATAAACAATTATCTACAATGTGATTTTGTTTCCACCTCTCTTAAGAGAGGTAGCAAAGAACTTCATTACTCAAATTAATTACACTTCAGTAAATGCACTCATGAAGAAACTGCAGCATACATGAACACCACTACCGTAACACTACACCACAGAAAATGTGATAGATACATACCTCATGGCAAATGGCTGCACAGGTCCAGAAGCCTATGGATACTGAATCTTCTTAGATCTATGGACACTGAGGACTGTGTAAATTTCAAACATTCCAGGAAGTGCCCATTTCATCTTAAAAGGACTGAAGTATCTTAAAATATTTTCCTTTGAGTCTTTATATGGTGCTTGCACCAAGTTTGTATGATAACATGGAAAAGCAAATCTCTCTCAGCAAGAGCTCCTCTTAAGTTTTTCTGGGGCATTTTGTTCCCCACCAGTGCAAACACCACATAATTTACAAACACTATACAGTCCTTCAGGAGGGATCACACTATCAGTGGAAAACCAGGATAATGATAATGCTAAGAGGAGCCTACAGCAGAGTCCCCATGTCTGCTAAACCTGAGGACTGACCATTTTGCACAACTGATAAGACTCCTGAAAATCCAGAAGTGGGGCAAGTTAGTGAACAGGAATTGCCTCTGGGCATGAGAGAGGTGCTGTGCACAATGGAAGTTAACATGAAGTGCCCAGTGAAGAAAGGATAGCAAAGCTATAGTCCAACATAGAGAATTCACTTCTTCAATAAATTATACCATTATTTTTCCTGTGTAGATTAAAGTGTCACTGCCCAATAACTGCTATTTTTTTGTTTTCTTTCCATGTTTTGACTCCTTGGTCAGTGGGCTCAGGTAGAGGGGAGATGACAACCACAATGTCGGTATAATGCCCAGGGTCAGGGACAAGATGAAAAATAATGAACTTCCAGGGGAAAGCAATTAAAAGGGGTGTTAATGAGAGGCTCCTTCATTTCCAATACTTTCGATCCAAGTAAAATGCATTATATAACCAGGCAGAAACCAGAAGAGAGAGTTGCTAAAGAACGATGGGGTGGTTTTGTGTTTTTGTTTGTACTGGTTTTTTGATTGTTGTTTTGTTTTTTGACTTTTTTTTATAAGTCCTAATTCTACAGTCAGAACAGTCTTAAGCACCAGTATCAGATACTTGAACCCTTTTAGTTTTGCTTCATCTGTTTAAAAATAAAACTGATAAGACATCCTTTCCTCATGCAAATCTAGTGAGAATGAAGAACAATTTGCCCCATGTGGATAATGTTCAAAATGCTGAAGAATTTGGCTTTATATTAGTTATTTTATTGACAATGACAATTAAACCCAATGGGCTCAATTTGACCAGCTTGTCCAGTATGTACATCTTGGAAGATTTCAACTGTGAAATAAGGATGCTAATACCTATAGTACACGCACAGGAACTGCACACACACTAAGAGCCTTCCTCTGTCTTCTGAATTACTCAAAGATGAATATAAATCAAACATTTGTTGAAGTAGGCTGTTATCTAGATAGTACCTATTTTGTAAGGTGAGAGAGATTTTAAGGTTAGCACATTTCTTTGAATATGCACTGCATGATATGAAACTGATCCAGATCAGGGTATGACAGTTCCCCACTAGAATAGTTACATTCACTGAGCTGCTTCAAATTTGTGATGAGTGAGAGTTGCAAATTAGCCTTTTGCTATTAGACATACAGATTATCTGTTGAGGATAATAAATTGATATTGCAATCAATACTCAGATTTTGCATTGTATCAACATCTTATCTGTGAGTAGTGCTGCGGTTTCACTTTTCATATAGTAACAGCCTAAGGTCTGGGCTTGGGAGAAGTCTTACTTGCATCAGGCAAGGATACTACAACTTTCAAGTGCTCCTTGCAGCTCTGACTACAGCTCAGCTTTTCCTACTGCTTAGTCTTGCACAGGGGCTGCCAGATACATGACTCTTCTGAACCCCTTTCTGAAACACCTGAGCCTCCTCCAGAGGCAACTCTGACCTGCCTCAAGATAGGGCAGACCTTACCTTAACCTACCCTAGCCTTCGGGAGGACATACCAGGTGCCTTAAAATACAGCAGCTCTGAACTCCCACTACCCTGACATGCTCCTTTTTCTGTGAGAGTGATGACTTCTTTCAAGAGACTGAAGAATGCAATCAGAAAATAATTAGGATTATCAGGCTAATTACTGCATAGAACATTTTCTAATGTTAATAGTAATAAGAAACACTAATTGCTGTTTACTGTGGAATGAATATTTAAACTTGTCAAGTGAAGAGGGAAAAAATGTTTTTTTCAACTGGGAATATATGTGAACTGCAGACACACATACAAAGTAACATTTTATTTTTTAAAATGAAATTGGTGTCCTATTAATACAAAGGCATAGAAACTGCATACCTCAGAAACAGCAAAATACACAGTCACAGTACCCTCACAACATAGCATTTGCACACAGCTCAAAAAAATCCCTTGAAACCAGTTTGAATATTGTGAATTACCAAATATATGCATTTCTTTTAATTTATATTTTCCTATTACTGTTTTTAGGTTCGTATTTATGGACTCTTCCCATCAACTAGAAGGGTTTGAAAATTAACTCTTTTTTGAAATGTAAAATGATATTCCCATCAATTTAGAAAAATTTGGAAATAAGAACAAATTACAACAGTTGGCAGAACTCTAATAAAAAAAAAAAAAAAGCTTTTGAAGGTATTACACGTACATTTACAAGTTTCCTTTTTCTACTGACATATATGATGACATTGCTTCACAAGGAAAAACACTGCAACAGGTTGCAAATATTTAAGACTTAAATTTTAAGTTCTGAACTAGATTATTCCTAGTTCTACTGAAATAAATTTATAAACAATAGTGAAAAGCTGAAACTACTCTGGGTTGAAAGGCTGATACACATATGCTGAAGATCTGGATTATCAGCTGTCACTGGAGAACACAGACTGCAGAAGTAACATTCAAAGCTTATTAACAGCACAAGATTAAACTAAATTAGCTAGACTAACAGAAAATCAGACAGCAGAGGACTTGTGGGTCATCCACATCATCTCTTCATGTCATCTGCTATACCACAGCTTATTACAAGAATACATAAATATGAGAACAGTAAATCAGTACCTCCTTTATATAATAAATAACCTTTCTATATAAATTATGAAGATACAGCTACAGTAAAATCAGTGCGAAGCACTGAAGGAACACTGAGTCCTGTCTGCCAGAACGTGCATCACAAAACACCTGTAATTCATCTGTTACATCATAGAACGAATCGCTGAATGGTTTGGGTTGAAAGGGACCTTAAAGATCATCTAATTCCAACCCCCCTGCTATGGGCAGGGACACCTCCCACCAGACCAGGTTGCTCAAAGCCCCCAGCCTGGCCTTTAACATCTCCAGGGATGGGGCATCCACAGCTTCTCTGGGTAACCTGTGCCTCACTGCCCTCAGAGTAAAGATTTTGTTTTTCCAAATATCTAATCTAAATCCCCATTTTTTTCAGTTTAAAATCATTACTGTTGTGGTATCACTACACTCCCTGACTAAGAGTCCTTCCCCAGCTTTTCTGTAGGCCCCCTTTAAGTACTGGAAAGCCACTATAAGGTCTTCCTGGAGCCTCCTCTTCTCCAGGCTGAACAACACCAACTCTCTCAACCTTTCTTCACAGGAAAGGTGATCCAGCCCTTCGATCATCTCCATGGCCCTCCTCTGGACTTGTTCTAATACGTTCATGTCCTTTTTGTGCTGGGGGCCCCAGAGCTGAACACAGAACTCTAGGCGGGGTCTCACAAGAGCAGAGCGGGAGAATCACATCACTTGATGTACTGGTCGCACTTCTTTTGATGCAGCCCAGGATATGGTTGGCTTTTTGGTCTGCAAGCACACATTGCCAGCTCATGTTGAGCTTCTATCAGCCAACATCTCCAGGTTCATCTCATGAGGGCTGCTCTCATTCCATTCTCCACCCAGCCTGTATTTGTGCTTACGGTTGCCCCAGCACCTGGCCTTGTTGAACTTCTTGAGTTTTGTACAGGTCCACCTCTCAAACCTGTCCAGTTACCTCTGGATGGCATCCTTTCCCTCCAGCAAGGTGACTGCACAATACAGCATGGTGTCATGGGCAAACTTGCTGAGGGTGCACTCAATCCCACTGTCCACATCAAAGATGTTAAACAGTGCCTATCCCAGTACTGACTCATGAGGAACACTGTTTGTTACTGATCTTCAGCTGGACATTGAGCCATTGACCACAACTCTGAGTGTGACCATCCAGCCAATTCCTTACTCACCGCACGGTCCATCCATCAAAAGATGTATTGATAAGAATTAAAAGATGCACAATGCTCATTGTGAAGTGTGTCAATGTAAAACTACAAGCATTTACAATGTCAGATAAATGATACTAAAACAATGCAAGTGTTATCTAAGCTGCATACTTCATTCTTTCTGATTTTTAAATAACTTCCTCTTCCCTAATTGATTCTTTAAACGGAAGTCTCCCTCATTAATCCATACTTGCACGTGCAGCTTTTTTGGAATTAAGAAAGTTCTTTTTCTTTTTCCTTGGAGAATTATGAAAAGAAAGTACTGGATCACTCTGCTCACGGAACAAAAATATCTTCTCCCCTGTGTCTAATACCTCTATGGATTCTACGGTTGCAGTGTTCAAGGAAACATATTGACTGGACTGTTCCGTAGGAGGATATGTAGACAAACATCCAAGATGAATGAATGATGCTTCTTCCAGGAGGGCAAGGTGCTTCTTCTTTATCAAGCTACATTAAAGAAAAAAAAATTAAAAATGAAAACTTGGCAGAAAAACAGCATAACTTTCTAAATCATACCATAACACCATGACATAGGAGGGGTAACTTTCCTCTGGAAGCTAAAGAAAATTGTATTTTAGACAGAAATGTAGTTTCTCTTCCAATCCCCAATAATTTTCATAACATTTTACAAGATACAAAACTGCATAAGAAAAGTTAGCCTTACAATAAGTAATATAGGGAAGGTGGGGCAATGTTTACAAAAATGTGTGAATTTTGTTGGTAAGTACAGAAAAATCTTTTTAGACATTTACTGTTATTGCTATTATGTATAAATGTGCTGTAGGAAACACAAGCATCAAAGATTAAGACAGTGTCAGAAAAAGCTTATTTATGAACTTATTTTCTGACAGATGTAGAAGAACCTTTGGAGATGAAATAAAGTATAACAAAATAATAATTAAAAAAAAAAAAAAAAAAACACACAAAAACATGTTTCTTCCTTTTTTTTTTTCTTTACCTGTCTTCTCTCCTGTTTAGAGAAGGGATTATTTCCAAACTTATGTTTATTAGATTTTCCCTTACTTTGTTCTCCAATGCTTGCCACCTCTCTTGGTTCTTCCTGAAGGAGAAGGAAAGAAAAAATTCCCGTCCATTTACAAGTTTCCTAGAAAAAACTACACATATTTTTCCCCTATTCTTACCAAACTACCAAAAACATAAAATTAATGCCACAAATACAACCAGTATGCAAGGGTTTTTGCACAAATTATTTAAATCACATAAGACCACATGGTCCCAAGGACCCTTAGCCATTCCTTGACAACTCACATCCAACAACTAGAGGGTTCAGTGACACATCTGCTTTTCATAGAATCCTATCATAGAATGGCTTGGGTTGGAAGAGCCCTTAAAGATTATCCAATTCCACCCCCCCACCCCCAGCATGGGCAGGGATGCCACCCACTAGACCATTTTATCAGCCTCGTCCAGCATGGTCTTGAACATCTCTCCAGGATGGGGCATCCACAGCTTCTCTGGGCAACCTGTTCCAGTGCTTCACCAACCTCTGAGTGAAGAATTTCCCCTTAACATCTAATGCAAATCTTGCCTAAACTAAAGATTAGTATTCCTCCTTATCCTGTCACTATCTGCCCAAGCAAAAAGTTGTTCTCCATCTTTTTTATAGTAGTACTGAAGTACTTTAAGTACCGAAGCCTTTAAGTACTGAAAGGCTGCAATGAGGTCTCCCTGGAGCCTTCTCTTCAGGCTGAATAGCCCCAGCTCTCAGCCTTTCTTCACATGAGAGGTGCTATGATCACCAGCCTTCTGATCATCTTCATGGCCCTCCTCTGGCTCTAACAGGTCCACATCCTTCTTTTTCTGAGAGCCATCCTTCAAACTCATCTCTCTCCAAGTTGGAGATTTTTTTTTTTAATTTAAAAATAAACTTTTCTCCCTTTCTCATGTCACGCATGGCAGGGAGTTGGGAGAGACTTCATTATTTTAATAAACTCAAGTCAACAAAAAGAAAATGATCAGAGCAAGGTTTATAAATCTATAAAATAACTGCCTAATTCAGCTAAATTATACTCCTAAAGTATAATTGGCTTAAAAACTTATGAGCTTTTCATCAATCAATTTTATTTCATAAAGTAAGGCAGCAGTTTCAAAACACTTTACACCACGAAAATATTTCACAGAAGAAAAACTTATGAACCCCCCCTTTTTTTCTTCATCAATCCACTTGCCAAGCAAATAAATATATAAAGAAAGCAATAATCTTTTGCAACAGTCTACCGGAAAAGATCACACTTACCTTTTTTTACAGCTGCCAGACTCATCTGCAGCACTATCACCTTCAACAACAGCATCCGTGTATTTATTGATGGAATCAAAGACAGAAAGAACCTCACTTTGTGAACTGGAGGGCAGCAACAAGTTCAAAATCCTGTGCAATGTTCCCATTGGCACCCTTGTTAGTTTGGCTAAATAGCCTGCCAGTCGGAGCTCCTGCAGGATCAATGAGTGGAAGCAGCATAGGAAGGGAAGGAAAGGGTTAGTAAATTTTAATTGCTAACGGTAAAAAATTATTCAACATAGAAACAAAAAATATTACTGAAAATCATTTTAGTGGTTTTGGTGTCAAGTGGTCACAGTCCCGTGTTTATTGCTTCCATCCACACTGGCCCATATGTATTGAAGTACCCCATTTCATTGCAAATACATGCAATTTAAATTCTAAACAACCAGTTCCTCTTGTTTTGTCTACTTAGAGCAGATACTCGATGCCAGAAAAGTCACAATGCAATCATATTCTAGAATGTAAGGATAACACTACTTATGGATTGTAAACTTATCGACATAGGAATGAAGCAATATGACATTTTTTGGTCTGCAAAAATTAGGAAAAAATAACCTCTGAAACCTAATGACAACATTTACATGTCACCGTGGTTGGACATTTCATTGTTTAGCTTCTCATAACACCACATTCTGTGATAAGCTCAGAGAATAGCTTACAGTACTTGTCAGTAAGAGAAGGAAACATCTTCAACCCCCTAAAAATGTCTTTTCTTTTCTGGCCCAGAGGTTGTTGGTAAATTATATTCACACAGTGTCCAAATAGACTAAGTTCAAATTCAGTTGTTCCCTAGATGATTAATCAGACCCATTTCCTGTCTCCCTCTAAGCACTCAAACCACATTGTTACTTGCTGCTCAGCTGTCAAAACTACTCTGTCCCCAGGGCTGTTTCTGCAGATTTCTCATGTGTATCAAATATAAAACAGTCTACAGTATACTGAGACAAGCAGAGATTTCTCTCCAAAATGCAGAAGTAGTCACTCCCCAAAGTCTCCTAGGCTCTTAAGTATTGCTGCATGTTTTCCATGGAAACCACTGAGATACTAGAACGAATGAAAAAAAAAAAAAATGCTAAGATTAATGATAGGTTTCTAAGTTGTTGGGTATTTCAAATATCCATTATTTTTATCCCAAAATAGGTACCACAGTTAGGAAAAAGAGACATCTGTTCATGGTTCTTAGGTAAGAAGTGATTTGATTCTTCTGTAGGGAAAATGGCCTTAAATCTTAATACAGACAGATAAGTTTAATTTCTGTAGTTAATGTATACAGACTGCTTGTATTATACTTTTGATCTTTAATAACTGTTGCTCCAGAAACTTGCAAAAAAAACCATAAAAATGGCATCTCTGTGACCCATTCTTCCCTCTGACTGATTGGTCTCAGCAAGACCTTTAACTCCATAATTTATATGTGGATGATTATTTATATGCATCATGACTTCAGTACTGATTTCCTCTGTAATAGTTTCCTCTTTAAAATATTCCTTCCTCCACTCTGACCCTTACCTTTCTGCATCAAGTATGATTTGTACTGGAAGGCAACCCTCAGTGGTATTCTAAGACAGCAGAATTCATGATTAAGTCATCCTCCAAGGTGCCACAGTGCTGTCAACAGTAACAAAAGTGGCACCAGCCAGGTGCACCTAGCACATGTCTAGCAAAGTGAGTGCTGATGTGTGAGCGGGCACCTGCAGTACCACTTAAAGAAATCCCCAGGTACCTGGATCAGCTTGTGTAAACAGGAAGAAGTGAATGTGCATTCAAATACAGGAATGGTCACACTAGTCAGACCAAAGGCCCTCCAGTGTGGGGTGAGTTTCAATCTTCAGGCATTTTAGAGACAGTAAAGTACTGCAATGATTAGGAATTTGTGTGTTTTGCAACATTAATGGATAAAAATGTTACTTGTGCCACAAATAACCTCATCTCTATTTTCTGAATTTCACCAGAGCATGAATAGGGATGTTTGAACTGTGGTTTGCAAACAGTAGAATTAATTTTAAGTATTTTGTCTTAGCGATGTTTATTTAAATACCTATATGCAAGAATCAATGAACTTGATTCATGCTGAGTTTCAAGCTTGCCATGCTGTTCCCACATGACAGTCTGTCTCCATCATTTGTCTTCTCTAAAAATCAACTAGCGTACCTGGGGCTATAGCTACATGCTCATTTATAAGTAACTTCTCACCGAGAGGCTTATGATAATGAACTCACTATCATTCTAGCAAATCTCTATCGACCTAGATCTGCTTCCATAGGGATGTAAGCTGCAAGACAAAATGTAGGAAAGTGAATCTTATCTGGTTTTCCAAGAAGGCTACATGTATAGTTCTAAAAACTAGTCTAAAGGGGAAAATCCTCTATAAAGAAAAGAATAATTGTAAGATACAGAGGTACAATACTATAGTTTCTTAATACGTGTCAGTATAACGTGCCTATAAATTGTAAGAAAACGGGGAAAAAAGATTTAAAAATCAATTCCCATATCAACACACAGGATAAGGATATCCCCCCAAAAAGGAACATATTACACTGTGAGCCTTAATAAATTAATAAACTTCTAATAAGTGTGTACTTCTTTACAGTTGAATTAAGAGTATTCAAGTTTGGAATTACAATTGGAGTTATTATATTATGAAAATTGCTGTGAACTGAATTCATTTTTGTGTAACTGAAGGGGCAATCTGCATAGGTTTTATGGAGTTTCATAAACTCCATGTCCCAAAGTATCTGTGGACTACCTTTTATATGACTAAACGTAAATACAAAAAAAAGCCCACTATGGTGTATCTAATACATATTTCTACACACTAAAAATTTCTTCAGGGAATCTTATGAACAAAACACACAGCACAGTCCCCCAGGTATACACTGAACAGTGTGTCCAGTTTTCAACTGTAGTGAGTTGACAATAATGCTCATAAACCTCCTTCTGTCTTCAATATATAAAAATTATAGTTATTAAGGTCATTGCTCACCTACCAGGGTGCTAAAGGGACTGGGCACTGTGAAAAGTACGACATACTGTTTGCATGCAACTGTAATCTGCACAACAATTATTTTAATTTCTGAATTTGCAGAATACCTACCATGCTGTTCAGAAGCTGTTTCATGATACATCTGTGCCAAAGGATTAGAAACCCAACAGTCACCACAAGAAGACAATTAAATTGTCAGCAACATAATCAACATGGTTTACCTATGCTGTAGAAAAGCAAGTTCCAGCTTTCCCCAAGCCAAGTGGTAAGATCTTTGGGAATGTAACAAAGTGCCACTATTAAAAAACTTCTAGAACAGACACTAGCTTACAGTAACACACAAAACCAGAATATTCCTGGTTAGTACTGGGCAGTTAAATGATACTTCCCAAAGAATAAGAGCACTATATTTGAACTGAAATGCTAAAAAAAGAGTGAAGGTCTGTTGGGAAAGGACCAACATTTCTCTTGAAATGATTCACAGTCAGGAGCTGTAGCACTCAGCCACTGGGTTTGCCTCTCTTCTTGGTGTTCCTTCCACTACGTATTACACTGCTGCTTCAGCATTCAGCTCATCTTAATATGGCACACATCTTGAGTTAATGCCTTCATGAGAGAGGTAAATGTTGAGGCTCTATCACACAGCTAACTCAGAAGCAGTAGAAAACCATTTCACATCACCCTCTGCAAGATCAGAACTCTTCTGCTGAGCAGCTGTCTTATTATATGCAACTTCTTCCTACCCTTCTATGCCCAAGGGTACGGCAAGCTAAGAATCAGAATACAAGATTAATGCAGCGTTCATGCTCTTTTTTTTTAAGAGTTCCCACTTAGTGCTGAGTGTTTTCACCAGCCCAGGAAATAGCTAAATGAACATTGTACAAGGTCCCAGCCATTCCTTCGATTAGTCCAAAATCACAAAACAAAAGCAGATTTAAAAACACTGAAATTACTTTAAAAATGGTCTCAGTAGTGTTAATCTGGAAGAGTTGGTCTGTGCTGTTTAAAGCCTACGTACCAGTCAGCATTTCTGGATGCAAAATGTTTTGTCAGATAAAAATATAGTGAACTAGGAAAAGAAAAGTATAAAAGAATTTACAAGACTGGTCCACCAAGACCTATGACTTAAACTACAGCAGTACAGGGGAAGACGAGCAAAGCCCAAAGGACATTTCAAAGCATTTTCAATTTTGGTACGTATTCTGATGTTTACTTTCCACTGATGCTGAAAATAATTTATTTCTTATCTTACATTTATGATATTTAACAAGTATCTGAAGCATTGTATGTTTCGGCAAAACATTCATAGAATTTTATTAAATCCTTACCCATTTTACCAAATTAAAAAAAAAAAAAAAAGGAATGTTGAACAGGACAAAAGATCTATCCTCTTTTCACCTAGGAATACATTCTGAGATTTTCATTTGTTACACAAACTGCAATTACAAATGGGAAAACAAAGCCTCAATTTAATATCACCTCTGAAAAGTGTTAGAGCTGTTGCTGCCCATGATACCATTCCACAACTTAATGCATAACTGAAAATACTTGACTGCCTCATCAGCAGTACACAAGTTATTTTAATGGAACATAAATGAATACTTGTAAAATTTAAAGCTATAAAGAAATAATCAGATTAAAACTCACCATCTTGTGAATATTTACCATGTAAACATCCTACAAAGACAGACAACAGAAAGTTTTTTTCAGCAGCCATGGGGGCAGGAAACACAATGAGAAGGAGTTTAAGGCTGGAGCAGAATTCAGCAGTTGCTGACAGCCATATCTGTTTACCATACACCAAACTGTCAAGGTGAATATGGTAGCAAGACAAAAAAAAAAATGGGGGGGTTGCAACATAAAAATTGAAGAGGAAAACAATAATAATAAAAAAGCTATGGAAACACATAACTTGGATTTAAAACTAGAAGGCTGGTTGTGACCTTCTCAGCAACACCTTAAAATGCTACACTATGCAAAACATGTCAGAATGGATTTTTGGTGCTTACGTTATTATGCCCAGAGAATAGGAAACCTGAATAGCGTAAGACCAGGTTTGAATTTCACTCTAACTTAATTCATTAGCACAAAGTGAGATAGTCCATACCAGAAAAGCACCTTAGCCATCAGGCTGCCAGATGAGTCAAGTCTCTTCCAGTAAGGCTAATGCAATGAATGATTCCACTTTGAATGGAGCCCACATGTCCCCATGAGAGACAGAGTGAAGTGATTATGAAACTCCTGTGAGTTTAGGAGACCTTGCTGCAAGTTCCTTGCCCAAATCAGAGTAAGGGTCTGAAAGCATGTCTGACCTACCAAGAGAATCTCCTAATGCAAATATAATATACAGGAGTCCCACTCCAAGCTGATCTCAAGCAGACATCTACTTGAGATACTTGACAACAGAAGATAAAGAGTTCAGAAACCTGAGTAGAAACAAACCTAAGACTCAGGAAAATCTGACACCCCCTTAGTCTAAGGTGTCCCTCCTTGGCTTGCTGATATATGAAGTTCCCAATTTGTGATACAGGTGGCTGCAACTGCAACTGTCCTTGAAAGATAAGACACCTAGATGGTAAAAGCTGTAGAACCTATATATATATATTTTTTTTTTTTCCCTGATATTAGTTACTTACCTGAACTAAAACCTGCGAATACAATTTAGGAATAACAGTGATTCAGTGATTCACTTTTAAATGCCCTTTGTGGCACTGACAGGCAGGCAATAAATAATAAATTATGACCAATGAAGAAGAGATGTTCTTTCTGAAAATAGTATGGGTAATGACAATAGAAAATTTAACTAGCAGTGCTTTTATCATTTAGTTTTGTAACACAATCAATGTTATTCATTTCTCACATAGACTGAAACCTAAACAGAACCCCTGTCTTAACACATGGAAATCAAACGGTAAATCTGTTTGTAAACCAGAAACTCATGCAATTTAGTTCTCTCCACAGAATGAAATACAATAGGACAACTGCCGGAAAGGATTTGTACGTGAAGAAGTAGTAGTATAACTTAGTAAAATTAAAAAGGCTGAAAAGTAGGTCAGAATTAATTGAAGTCAATGGTAATATATGCTGCAAACACCAGAACTGGTAGTGACTGTTAGCAGAAGTGGGTCCAAATATATCTGCAACAGTTCCCAAAAAAGAAGAAAAGCTGATCTGCTGATACAGCTGTAATTTTAAACCTGGAAGCTTTGTTCAATTTCATGCTTACCTGACTATAAAGTGCCAAAAATGCATCCATTTCTATATTTTCCAGGAGATCTTCAAGCACCATGCAATTCCACTGCTCATCTCTCAAGCTGAAGTGAAAGAAAAATTAACATTGAAGTCTTCTCAGGTGCAATGACTGTATTATAGGAAACAATAACTTAAAGTCATCCATTCAGGAGGCAAAACTCTGTCAGCCAAGTTGGCTGAGCAGCATAACTTCTAAAATAAGCCAGTTTCTCCTCCTCTCTTCTCCCCTAAACAACAACGCAAAATCTGAGCAGAATCTGATGCCATGTTCTTGCACATAATACAAATCTGAAATTGCTCCAAAGGATTGTCATTCAACATGTCCCTTCTATCACCTCATTTTCATCACAACACTTTTCAGCAAGTTGTGGACCTTTTTGTTTCTGAAATAACAGTAAACTGTTAGCTTCCTCATTCCTGATAATTTTTTTTTCTTTCTAGACCAAATTATAAAGCCATTATAATATCTGGAAAAAGTGCAAGATCCATTTCTTCCATTATGTTTACAGGTAAATAGTAAAAAACAACTGTTGCTCCTTTGAAGGCCTGATTGACACACCTGTATCCTGTAGTATTCCCAAGCCAGTAACCTGTTTGCTCCCCTATTGCTCTTCTAGGAGAGACATTAATCTGCATGAAAGAGAGCTCCAGCCCTTTCAGAGTTCAAACAGAATTAAGAGTGCTACAACTCCACTCAAAGCCTATCTAGGCTATTTTAATAAATCAATTGGTTCAAGAGAAACCCTCCTTATAGTGGAAAACACCTTCTAAGAATCTTACATGAAACTTGAGATGTAATAGGCTTTTAATACTGTGCAATATAAGTGGAAATGAAATTTCTAACTCCTGTAATCCTAATAAACGTAACACAGTATTTTGTAATTTTTCACATTATCACCTATTTTTGCTGGGTGACCTTCATACAAGACAGGTATTTCTACATCGCTCCCAAGGTGGCATTTTTTCCCACTGATACCTTTACTTAAATGTACTTACTTTTCCACCAATACCTCTACTTATATATGACATCAAAAATAAGGGGCGACCTTATCGCTCTCTACAGATACCTTAAAGGAGGCTGTAGTGAGGTGGGGGTTGGCCTGTTCTCCCACGTGCCTGGTGACAGGACGAGGGGCAATGGGCTTAAGTTGCGCCAGGGGAGTTTTAGGTTAGATGTTAGGAAGAACTTCTTTACTGAAAGGGTTGTTAGGCACTGGAACAGGCTGCCCAGGGAGGTGGTGGAGTCACCATCCCTGGAAGTCTTTAAAAGACGTTTAGATGTAGAGCTGAGGGATATGGTTTAGTGGGGACTGTTAGTGTTAGGTTAGAGGTTGGACTTGATGATCTTGAGGTCTCTTCCAACCTAGAAATTCTGTGATTCTGTGATAACTGTGGGACTGGGAATTCAGTGTACAGTGGAGATGGAAATTCAATTTTATTGTCTCAGTTACTTAGTCTGACCCCAACTGAGCATGTTTCATTGAAGGCTTTACTCATCTTCTTGGGAGATGAAGGAACAGTATTAGAATTATTTTCCCCCTTGCATGCTAGGAAGTATTTTTACATTTTCACTGGCCCCATCAAGATATGGTGACTGTCACAAAGAATATCACCATCCAAATGCAACTAAGTTATTTCCTATCTCTTCTTTCAGTGCTCCTGAGACTGCTCTGGGCCACAGTCCCTCCCCAGCACAGCAGACATTTCGTCTGTTGTTTTTCTGTGCTATCTTAAAGTCTGTAATGACTGCGGTGATTTAGCAATACCTGAGACCAAAGCACTCACCTTTGCTGGTGTAGACTTATAAATTGGTTACATTTATTCATGGCCTGTCTTAGCAGAACTGTCACCTGTCTGTCTGCATTCATTTCTACAGCTTCACTTGAAAGCCCCAATCCATCCGGTGTCCACCTCTGCTTATTCATTAGATGTTGTTGCTGCTGAGCTGACTCCTTATGCAACATTTCATACTCCAGCTTCCTGTCAAGTTCTTCAATCTCCTAGAGGTTGAAAACACAATCTAGAAGTCATAAACTATCTTACAAGAACAAGTTCCAATTGGAGTGAAGAAAGAAGATGGTACCAGAGCTTGTGTTATTAGTTTATTCATTTTCTTATTCTACGCAGCCACATGCAGTCATTACACTTTCCAATTCATTGAATGGCTTCAGTAAACATGACTTGCATGCTGTGAACATATGAACACAATGCCTAAAGATATGAGCCAATTTTTATTGTGTTAAAGGCTGATACTCTCTGAAACCTTCCTATGTAGCGGACATCTAGAAAAAAGTCTACCAACAAGCCTGAGATCCAAACAAAATAATGGCACCATCAGAATTAATCTGTGAGCTACATAAAGCCACTGGAACAGCTTGTGAAACTCAGCAAGACTATTTTTAGTTATATTGCATCAATGGCTAGTATCAAAGAGATGTAAGTTCAAAGACAGTAATTCAATAAATTCACAATAGTATGCTAAATTGTGTAATAAAATTAGGATTTAAATACAATGGTCTAAAAATCAAAGGTTTAAAACCCAAAGTTTTAAGTGGACTGGATTTCTCATGCCAAAGACCTCTTTGAACAAAGAATCAAAGTAGACATCAGAAGGAAGGGTTCATATTCCAGTCTTCCAATGTAATTTTTGTATGACCTCAAACAAGTTGCTTACTAAATATCTCAACGCCTTTCTTTCCAACTTGTAACTTGGAAAAAATACTGAATTTTTTTATCTATCTATTCTTCCACCTGATCAGCTGTATTCACACTACAGATTCACCGAAGTATGGTATCTCTAAGTAAGCATCTGCTCCCCGGTCAGCAAGATGTGACACTGGAGCTCAGATCTACTATCCTAATAACAAAAAAAATAGTATTAACTTGCTATCTCCCTAAGAGTATGAAGCAAATTCACATATAGCCAGATGCGTTTTGTTTCATTGATTGGCAAAACTATCACTGATGTAGTTAAGCATTAGGGAATCCTCTGTAATCTGTATTTGTTTTAAAGTAAAGGGTATTAATATTTGCCAGGTAGTGGGACAAAGAAGCAGAAATAAAACACAGCAAGAGACAAAGGTTTGATTGCCAGGAGATAGTTTCTGTAAACCAACAATGCCTAAAATAAATTTTTCCCCAAATAAGGCTTAGCTCAGTTCCTGCACACTGGATGAAGAATCCAGTGCTAGTTATTCTATCTCAGTCTCTCTCCTTCAATACTTTTTCACCATTTGTTCAAGGACAGAGAAGCTAACAGCAACCTCTTTGCAGAGGACAGGACAAAGCCCAATCTTTTCTTTGGGACCTCTTATAATTCCTGCATTAAAGGCAATAATCCCAGATTAAATTATTTTAATACTCTGTCTATGAAAAACTTTCTCAATTTTCTACAGATTTAATGATTTTTTTTTTTAAATGGAAGTGTATAAGCATACTAACTGCCATTTAAAAAGAAGAAGCTCTACAGAGATGAGAGCATTAAAATTTAAGCAGAAGTTTTCATAGTAATAGCTTTCTAATGATGCCCTCAAGCAAAGAGATTTTGCTCTTAAAAAATCATTTTGTTTGTTCAACTCCAATGCTCACCCAAGACTCACTTGGATAGTCACAAATAGCAGACAAAACCCATCCTTATGAATACAGAGCACTGAAGTATTAAAAAAGGAATAAAAAACTGTCACATACACGTAACATGTGTAATAAATCCAATGAACAATGAAGGGAAGAGGTCTTTCTGAAGTTTCTACTATAAAACAATGTGAGTATGTTTGGAGGGAGACAGACAGGTAAGTATATTTATACATTTATATATCTCTATATATATAACTTTAAAAGCTCCATGATTTAAGTATATTGTTTATTTATGGATTTTCCTGTATAGTTAGCATTATATTGTCAAAAAATTTGTAACACATTCATGACGAATCATGACACTATCACTTCCCAATGTTCTTTTTTGTGATCAACAAAATTTAACTAGTCATCAAAATACTGCTATTTCTGACTGTATCTCTCTGGATGCTACTGTAACAAAAATAAATAATCACAATATATAATCTTCTCTGGCACTAATATTTTGCTTTATTTTATTTCTTTTATTTAGAGCAGTAGAGTGCACATAAACACAGAAATTCAAGACCAAACCATCAGGAGTTGCAAACCAGTGCAACTAAACCAAAGTCAAATAAGCTACTGTCTCAGCAGCTGTCTCCTAACAGGAGTTTTTCTTTCTCACAACTTCATTACTTACTGGATTATGGGCTTCTAAAATCTGAATACATTCCAATTTTGACAGGGTTTTTGACATGCTCAGTTGTTCAAAGAGCAAAGCTTGTACACTTATGATAGCAATATATAGCTCCAACATTTTGATTTTTTTAACAGTCTTTTGAAACTGTAAAGAAGCAATATACTCTCCAAGTTTATTTTCCAGATCACGCAGCTGATAGTCTTTCTCAAGAAGCAACTTGTAATTAACCTAAAAAATAATGAAACACAAAAGGTAACAAGATTAACATAAAACCTTAAAACCTTACATGAACGTTCATGATTTTACTACTTTGCAATTAACAAGCTGGATTAAAGCAGCAAAGAAATCAAAGCTGTTATCTTATAATGAGATACATTGTTTTAAAAAAGAGTGTTTTTAAACATTCAGTTCCAAGCTTTTAATGCATATAAGTGATCACAAAATGCTGCAGGAAAGTGAGATACCAATTAGATCAGTGGTTTTTAGTTTTTAGTTTTTTGGTTTTTTTTGGGGGGGGGGGGTACAGATAACTCTAGTACTACTAACATGGAATACAGGGTCTAAAATAATTTTTAATATAACAAAGGTAAAAATAACACAAACATCTGCTATTGTGCATGAGTGACTAAAGAGGAAGACAAAATACATCCTTCCAATTAGTTAAAACAATACAAAATTTATAGAAAGACTATATTTAGTTTCAACTTAACATGTGTTAGTTGATATTGACCAATAAAATTCAACCTACAATTCTTTAAGCAAATAATGAAAAATCCTCTTATATAAACAGGTTAAACTCTAAATCAAGAGTCTACTGGCAATGGATTTCAAACAGAATTAAAATTGGACTGAATAGACTCAAGCAGGATTAAATCAAAGTGCTTTAACTCAATAACTATGTTACTGCCACATATCTAACGGGATAGACACTGAGAAAACCCAAGGTTGAAACGCAAACTCTGCATTCCCAAGCAAAGAATCTGATGCAATGGCATTGACGAGCCCTCCATACTCTACCACTGACATTCACGGACAGTGAAATTGCCTCTGAATCCGTTTTTCTGCAGGACAACATGGCCAGTGACCAGCTGTGATCACCCTCTTTGGATGCTTCCATCTGAGCTTGTCACTCTAACCCCCCTTTACAGCCAAAGAAAGGGAAATGGTACTTCTTGGTGTGCATCATACATGTCAGTAGATTTTTTTTTTTTAAGGTAAGTGTGGATGTCTATGTTACACTACACTGTACATATAACATTTGGGTAAGTGAATCCTCAAAGACATCAAGTAATTTTCAACTTAGTTTTATTCTCTCTCACTGTGTTACCTATCCATGCAGGCCCAGAAGTTTTATGGTAAGAGAGGGAAGAGCATACACAAGCATGAGAGCTCCAACTCCATTGGAATTTACATCAAGTGCTGCACTACACACTGGATTTTGAATTGAAAATCTAAGCATAGAAACAGCCCAATTATGACACTGCTGGATATCTGAGTGCAGGGTTTTTCCTCACTCCATCTCTAATTCTCTTCTGCTCCTTAAAAAATCTGACAAGTTTTACAGCACATAAAGTTTTCAGAAATAATATTGGAAACTTAAGAAAATGTTTAGTTATTTTAACAGAAATGCTCAAACAACCACTGCCTGTGACAGAATGGAAGGACGACAGCCACCAGAGGAGGCATCTCAAAACATCCTAAAAATGTTTTGATAAAGTTTACTGTCACTTTGGTACCTGAGAGCAGATATTCACATTTGCGTGTTATGGAAACGTATTTATCCCATCTACTTTGGCGCCTCACTTAAAGAATGGGATTCTCTTAGCACAGATCCTAAGGTATCCTGTGAGATACATTTAAATGTGCAGCCTCAATGTCTCTACAGTTCTACCTGTCTAGAAAGTAGGAATAATAATAAAGACCAGTATGTTTATTAGAAAGGTTAGCATTACATTTATTGTCCTCTGAGATACTCTGCTATACGGCACCACAGAGTTCTTACACAATAAATTCAATAACCTCAAACGAGATTTCTTTAAAAATATCTGAAGTTAGTTATGACATTTCACTAGTGTAAATAGCACTGTGTTGCGTCACTATAAATACTCTTAGCCTTATCCCTTCATTAAACTATTTGAGATGCTCACAATTCACAATAGTACCCAAGAAGCCCAGCTTAAGGAGGTGCTCCAGCAGGGCCTTATCTTTGCCCAGGCAGCAGCAGGCCCTGCTGCTTGCTCTGTGTAGAGGACCCTGGGAGAGGTGGAGGGTAAAGCCCTACCAGGCACTTGGCAACATACACTGTGGCACTGCTGAGTCACACCACTTATAAGAAAAATCATTATAAAGTAGTCATCCATCAGGTGTGAACAATAATGCTGAAGGTGAACTGTCTTCAGTCACTATATGACTTGCCATTGGCACAGAATCTGATTTGGCCCCTCAGCATACGTCTGCACAAATAAAGAAAGATGGTATGTATTCAAGTCATTAACACTGTATTAGCTTTCCTTTCATGTTAGCTTTGTATTCTATTTGTGTTAATTAGAATTATATATCTTTGAATGTATTCACAATTAGCACTAAAGCAGCATTTATGGAGACTGCCACCAAGCTTTTAGATCCGTGAGACAATAAACACATAATGTGATGCCCAGGAATTTTCACTGGAAATTTATTGATAAGAAACTTGCCAAGAGTGACTGTGTTTCATCCAAGTTCTATTTACCAGTAGATGGAGTTAAATTTACAGTGTGATTTGCAACCAAATATGCTTATGATATGTTCATGTGATATTCTCCAAAGTCTCCATTATACCATCTGGAATGTCATTGAACACAAGGGAAGGAAGGTTACCATCAAGAAGTATTTCCTACTAATGTGAATTAAGCCAAATACAACTCAAGAGTAAGGAACCATGCTACAGTCACAAAGTAGACAAGAATAATTTTCTTGTTATTTTTAACAAGTCTCCATATTAAAAGACAGACATTGTCTTTCAACCTTACTTTTATCTAAAGAATTGATCTTGAAAATTATAGGTGTATGACATTAAAAACTAAGAAAGCATATGGGTAACAAACACATTGGATATTTGGATTTGGAAGAGAATTCAGCTCAGAGATCACACTTGAAATACAGTAAAACAAAATTCTAAAAACTAAGTTGTTATTTTTTAGCGCTGGAGGCAGAGATCTCTAGTGAAAAGCAAAAGTAATGGCCGCAATTTTGAGTTTATGGAAAAAGAGCTGAGCTGCCTCCAAGTGCTCATAAAAAAAAAAAAAAAAAAAAAAAAAAAAAAAAACACATTAAAAAGTAGATGACTTGTACCTTAGGCCAGACACATAAATATCCATGGCTTGTTCCTACATTCCAGTTTTCAGTAGGAAATATTCAATACTAATATTACTTTTATGTATGTATCTTCCAGATTCTTTGCAGGCAGGTGAGAAACAGGTAAAATGAATTTGAGACCTTTTCTTTGTGTAATGCTTTTTACTGAAAAGCTAGTAATTTTAACATTTCCTGTCTAACCTTACAATCCAACAGCTCATAAGCATTCAGAGGCCCATATTCTACTTTAGAAATACCAATTGGAAATCAAATAAAATCAAAAACTGCAGAACATTCTACGGATCATGACTTTGAATTAGATTGCACAAGACAGACAAGCCCACCTGACTTGGGTTTGTTTGTTGTTGTTTCATTGTTTTATCTCATCAAAGCAAACTGACTTCCAAAATCCAAACTGTTATTTCATGATATTCTTATGAGCCATAGACACAAGACAAAGGCCTGGAAGCAAGATTATTCCACACATTAGTGCAGAGATAAATTTTTAAATAAAATCTTTCTTTGAAAGCCTGTGCACAAGACAAACTTCTCCAGTAAGATTCAAGTTTTTGTTTTGAAAGGTATGTTGAATTAATTATTATACTACTGATCTTTGTTACACTCTGTCCTTTGCAACAGAAGATAAAACTCTCAAAAGCAATTAGCAATTTTCAGAGCCATACTGTCTGACTACCTGATCTTTTAAGGCCTCAGTTCTTAAGTTCCCATTGACTTGCCCTGAAAATATATTTCATTACCTGTAATTCCAAAGACTTTTCTCATGCATGTCTATTACTATTATTTATTTATTTTTTTACCCCAAAAGGGTAAACAGAAGAAACAATGTATTTTACCACTGTCTTTCTTTTGATATAGGTAAATGTTTTCAGAAAGGAACTGCTACATCATCATACCAAGTGCACAAGACATCTCAACACAGCTATAGAACACAGAGGAATTAGATAGTCCGCATACTGTAAGACTAGGACTTAAAACTTTCTTCCATGGCCTCTCAGCTCACTACATCCTGTCTAAAACTTCTTCTCTGGCACGTCTGTTTTATAGGATTTCAAAACAATATATCCCACTGCTGTTTTCATAAGCATTGACTAGAAAAAAAGTTTATAGCCATCCTGTATGTTGCAAAACAGGGACAAGAAACCACAGCACCATGTGAACACCGCAGGAGAAAAGCAGCAGTGAACAGAGGAGAAATAAAGCAGAACATAGCTCCATTGTTTTTTTTCCTCCCCTTTGAATTGGCTGTGAAAAATCAGATAATTAATTTTGAGTTAGATGATAGAAGTGTTTGCATTAATGCAGAATTTAGAAGCATGAGATTCTAAATGAGGAATGAGGCAACAGACTGCAAAAGGTAGAAAAAACAAACTATTCTTCTGTGATCAACATAATGTTTATTGTAGTACTTCTTTGTTCTAATGATGATGTGAGAACTAATGAGTTTCCTTAACAGTAGTTTAGTTTCCTTATTGGGAAAAGCCCAAAGCATTTGGCTTTTTACAACTAATATGCAGTTGTACAATTAAAACAGCAACAGGTATGCCAGATGGTGCATGTAAAACTAAAACAACGAAGCTTAGAGAAGCTAACTTTCCAATTTTAAAACAAGATTCTAACAAAAGTCTAAGTCAACAATTAAACCAAATGTGTTATCAAAATGAATGCCTAAGAGAAGGACCTATACTCAGTTGTACTTTTAAGTAACATTAAAAACATTTAAAAATTAAAGGAGATTTTGGAGGTCATGGTATTAGGAATTGAAACCAAAAGTACAAATGCCTCCAGTTATGAATTAGATGCATCCTTGGCTAAGAGCTGTTAAATTATTAAAGACTGGTAGAACACAATTGGCTACTTTTTGCATTCTTACCTAAGCATCTGCTCTCAGTTTCAAAGACTGGATGTTGGACTACATAAACCTTTGCTTTTACCATCTGCAACCAATAATAACAATATGCTAATCTTACATAAAAGTAAAATTATTTCTGAATGAACATATTGACCCATTCCTTGGGATCCAGGTACAAAAAGCACAAGAAAGAGGTGTACAAAATTTATTCCAAATTTATAATAAAATTGGTAGTGTAGTCATTTGTGAAATTATTTTTTATCTGCCATTGGAATGGGTTGCCCAGGGAGGTGGTGAAGTCACCGTCCCCGTGGGTGTTTAAGGAAAGGTTGGACGTGGTGCTTAGGGACATGCTTTTGTGGGTGATACTGGTGGTAGGGGAATGGTTAGACCAGATGATCTTGGGGGTCTTTTCCAACCTTAATGATTCTATGATTCTACCAATTTCAACTTACAATGACTCTTGCTCTGCCTAGTGCTTATATAGCTGAGCACTACTGACATCTAACTGTTGTCATTGTAATATACCTCAGATACAGAGAAGTAATATTACTCATATTTCACAAATGGGAAAATGAAGCAGAGAGACATTAAAGAAGATGAATATCCCATGGAAAGTCTACTAGCAGAGAAGGAAAAAACCTCCAAAACCCCATATTGACACCAGCCCTTCCTTGCTTTAAGGATTAACACTAGATTGGGATTGGGACCCTTTTAAAAGGTACCAATGAGAATCAAGGGTCCCCCTTCAGTCAGCTGTGTATAAATAAAGTCAGTATAAAACTACTCAAAATGTACTGGAATCTAAGAACCCATTTCTACGTTTTCAGTAGCATTAACAAGGCCCATGAATAAAACCTTGTTCAGCAGCGATGCATGATCCACTATTCTAAGATTCTATGATTTGAAAGCTCCACTAAGAAACGCAGAGGATCTAGTGGAATCTTGCAATCATGCACACACCAAGCCCCAGAACCACCAGAGGAAAAAAAGAGCGAGACACGAAAGCAGTAACTAAGGTGCAAAAATTATAACAAAGCCAAAACTATCAATCTTTAAATACATCTTGACAAATGCAGGTATGAGTAAAAAGATAGATCATGCCACTGCACCTCATGCCTTCTTTATCTGAATTTCATTCATGACAGAGAACTGTTATTTCTTAATTACTTAAAATGTAGGTTTTGATCCCAGAACAGGAAAATCTTACATTTACCTTATTCACATTTGCATCTTTCACTGAGTCTTCATAAATGAAAATTTTGTCCTGTAAAGATTTCTTCAGAATATCTATTTTATTCCTACTCCTGGATCCTGATTTTTTCATTTTAGAATGCTGCTGTGAGAAGATGAGCAAAAAAGGCATTATTTGTAAGATGTAGATGGGGATGGTAACGTTAAGATTACTACTTAATATTTGGGGAAGATTCACCAATTAATGAAACACTTGACAAGGACAAATTTCACTGAGAAAATATTTATGAAATGCATGTGTTACACATTCAATCTGATGATTCCTATCGGACATTCAGATAAAACTGGAAACTCCTTTTTAAAAATTCATTCATTTAATTTCATTTAAATTTCACTCATTCACCCTTTCCATTAAAACTGCTATAAATTTGATTTTATACAACCTTTAGTAGTGACAACAAAAGATGTTAACTGATACATAGTTTCCTCAGCACAGTTAAAAATGAACAAAGAAAATTAATTTAAGAACTGCATTGTTTTCAAGACACAGTATATGAATCACAAATGAACCTGATAGTATTAATAGGTACCACTTCATGTAATCAAATTGTTCTTGACCTTTATATATCTTTACAAGAATATCAACTAAGTATAATGAACTCTCAGGGAAATGATAACACTTGTTCAACAATAAGGCTATTGCAAAGTCATTTTCCTTGTTAAGTAATTCAGAAATTATTGAGGTTTTGAACTAGCCTACTTCCTAATATAGTTATCCCAAGTTAGTTTACACATTTAGAAAACATAACTGAACCAAAACAAAGCAAGGGAAAGTACTCCTTTTATGATGGTATCAGAAAAAATTATACAGGAAACAGTTTTCTTTCTCCTGTTTAAGAATAGAAAACAATTTATAATTCCAAAGATTTTACACCTTACAAAAGGAATTTAACAACCTTCACAGGTATTAAATAAACAAACAAACAACAACAACAACAACAAAAAAAAACAGTGCTAAATTTGATAGATATTTATTGTTGGGAAAGTCTCTCTAACTTTAAATCTACTTATTAGATTATCTAGATTATCTTATTACCTAGATTTAAAATAAACAAAAAGCAATCTGACTGCTGCTCAAACAGTTATCTTCAAGGTTCACCAATCCACACACACAGGAGAAGCATACATCACTGTCATCTCTATGGAGAAGCTACGGACTTCATCTGCATCAGGCCAACAACTGAGGACGCATGCATGTCACCCATCCCCACACTGATCCCACATTGTGCCTACCTGTTTACTGGTCGTTGCTAAATTCTGATCAACTTTCAGCAGCTTCGCATCCCTTTGCTCCAGCTCAAAAGCCTGAAGCAAAGTTCTTGCTCTTATCTTGGGCAAAGCCAAGCTACTGTCCACCTGAGAAAAGCAGCAGTGGAACTCTTGTCTCATTTTAAGCAATTCTTCTTCAGATAGTGAAAGGGGAACACTTAGAAGATGTCTGTTAAAAGAAAAAAAACAATGAAAGCTATTTGCTGTTCAGTGATACAGACAATTTTCCATAAAATTGAAAAGACTTGCACAAGATTACTTTACAGGACCATGATCGTTCTTCTTTACATTGTGCATAAATCAGTTATTCATCTCACATAGGACTGAGCTGCTCAGAATGTTTAAAATACCCATGAGCATACCTTAGAATCTAAGTACAGTACTTCCTTGTCTGTAAAATATCATTTTCAAAAGGAAACACATTTGGAATTAAAAAAAAAAAAAAAATTGAGCAAACTTCCTATGTACAGAATCCTTCTACCACTTCAGACAATACAAACCCTGAATTTAGGGCTGTCAGGGCTGCAATCAAGATAAAGGCTTCCTGTAAAGCCTCCCTGTACTGTTTCTCAGCACTTAGCAGTCCAAGCTACTGAGAGGGGAGAAAAATAAAATAATAAAAAAAATGTATCTCTGTATTACAAACTTATATATGTCACGTGCCCCATCACCAAGTGGTTTGACCTATTCTTTGCAAAAAAGCTTTTAGCAGTCTGAACAAAGTGGATTATATTTTAACAGTTTGAATCTCTCAAAAAGTTCCTATTTTGTCAAAGGAAGGTTCTCAATACAGAAGTCTAGGGAACTATTCCTCAGGCCAAGCTGAAGTTGACTTAAAAACAGAATACGCTAAAGCCTAAATTCATCTTCCAGTTTTGTCTAACCTTAGACTATATTCACATTCTGATCTTGTGACTGAAATATTTAGGAGTATTTCATAAAGGGACTTTTTTCATAAAAGTTAGCTTTTCTTTTGAACAAATTCTCTTTCCCAAAAATGTATTTGCATTAAAAGCATGAACATCACTTTTTTAAAAAAGTGATTATTTATTATTTATTATTATTATACTATACTGTATGTTCCATTAAGACTGAAGCTTTAATTCAATGTATCATAGTTATACAGTACCTCACAGTTCCACTAAAATATTCCTGCGTTTAGAAATCCTGCGTCTAAATAGATCCTATTTCTGTTTACTGATTCAGCGAAGTATCATTACATCCTAAATAAAAAATTTAATATGCTGTGAATTTTTCACCTAAAAAAATTATGCAGTATTACTATAAATAAGGATTTCCAGTATACTTACCATTTCTCCTGTTGTCTTAAGACATTCATTAGAAGAAAATCCAGTGTGTGTGCATGTGTGTGTAAAGACTGCAAATCACATTTTTTAAAGTCTATATTTAATAAGGACTTTCAGCATTGAAAAAAAAATTTCACAGGAATTGTGGACTAACTTATTATCTCTTCAGTAGCAACAAAAATGAAAAGCTATCATTCAAAATAATTCTTTGTGAAAAATAACAGATGAGAACACAAATGAGAGAGCTGGGAACTGTGACAGAAATCTCAAAATCGACAGTGGAGTGAACACAAAGTGACAGATTTTAAGAGACTTTTGGTAGAATAGTTGCATAATGCTCCAGTTTTTGTACGTATTTGCCAGTATTTTACTGGAAAAAAACAATCAGCTTACTATTGCAGTAAATAGATAGCATCTAACAATACATCAGGTGACACCGCAGACTAGAATACAATTATCATGGAATCATAAGTTATAAAAACGAAAGACTTGCTGGGTCATACAATCTACTTCCTTGTTCTTGTAGGTCTGTTCTCAGCAATATATTCAGAGATAATAAGACAAGTTAGAAGATACTTTTTCTATATGCCATTGCAGCGTATTTAAAATGCTGAATAAAGTACAAGGGCTTTGAAATTAAAAACTAAACTAAGACACAAATGGATTTTTTTCCTCTAACAAAGCAAAGATGCAATGGGCAAGGTTTCTTTTCCTATTTCTTTTATGTGGCTTTACACTGTGCAGCAGAAAAACTTACAGAGATGCTGTCAGGACAAAACTGCCTGAGCAAAACTGTTTTAATTAAAGAAGTGGTATGAAGCAGCCTGGGGCCTCGGCATCAGCAGCACTTTGTCAGCAGGACAGATTGGCCAAGTCTGATGTGTGGATCTCATGAACAGGTACACTACTGTGCTGTATATTTATGAAATACGTAGAAATGCTTCTGTAAAGCATAAAATGAGCACCTGATGAATAAGGTTTGACTTGTAGATGGAACAAATGTATCAAAATTGAGTGCAGGGTTCATTAGGTCTGACATACTAAATGACATTTGCACAGTGTTGGACCTCTGAGAATGAACTAAGAATAATGAAAGATGCACAAGTGACACCTGATACAAAATGAAGTATAAAAATACCACTCCGCCTTTCAGTTTCAAAGATTCTGTTTCCTGGAAACTCTACTGAAGTGTCAGATTGTCAGTGCATGTTGCTGGCTCTGCAGGGGCTGAACACTTGTGAGAAATCAATTCCCAGGTGCATGACATGTAATTGATCATTAACAATTACATTCAGACAGGTATGACAACTCCTAGCTCATCACTGTTTACAAGAATAACTAAGAAAAAGGCATAGAGATACTTGCATGAATACTGATTGTTCCCAGCTCCTTAATTTTTTTTGTTCCGAAAACCTAGCTTCCAGTTCTTGGCTTAGTTTTTGTCTCGTGAGCTGCAACAACTCTTCAGCAACCATGCTCTTTTCATGTTCTTCCCTTTCAAGCTGTTCACGTTTAATAATGAACTCTTTTTTATGCTCTTCCACAGCTTCCAGCAGGAACATCTTTGGCACACTGAGCTTTACCAGTTCTTGCACAAATATTCCATACTGAACACGCTTAAGCTCTTCAATAGTTTTCTCTGTTAGACTAAATATAAGGTCTTTCAGCTCTTCACTGGCCTCTTTATCAAGCTTTTCAGTAAGTTCTTCAAATTCAATGGCGTGATCATTCAGAAGATTTTTCCATTGGCTCAGGTAGTGAGTGACCTCCTTAGTGGTTTTGAAGGGTTCCCCTAGTGACAGCTGCTCCTTTCGATGCTCTTTCTGCTGATTCATTTTTGAAAAGAGGAACAAGATTAAGAGAAGGAACAGCTCTCAAATTCTAGCTCTTTAATGACATATTTCATAGCAAAGCAAAGTTTCTACTTTTGGTTTTGAGTGTTCTTGAAACTGCTACTCAGCATCCAGAGACTAACTTAATCCTCAACATGATGGCTTTGTATGCAACAAGCAGGCCTGTGATAATATGGATTATTGTTAGATAGAAGGGCTAACACCTAAAAAAAAAAAAAAAAGGATAACCTCATGGTCTGACATAATGACAAACAGCTGAATTGTAATGATCTGGCAGTGTTCCAGAAGTAAATCTGGATCAAAAAAATACCAATGAAGAAAATCAATAATAATGTTTTGTGTTGTTCTTTGTTTTTGATTTTCACATTCTTACAGCAAGCAGCAATTTCACCAGAAAGCTAAACCAAAGCTACCTATACTGAGAATAAAGACAACAAATGGAAGTCTCCATCTTTATACCTACTGCCCCTCCTTGCAGTGATATCTGTTAAAGAGTAGAAAACACTCAAACACATATCCCACAAAAGGTAAAATTAATCTCACCTAATTTGGTTACCTAGAGATATATCACCTAATCCAGTGTAAGGAATATAATATAGTTTTTCCTACATCCTTTAGGCAGAGTTTTGTACTTGACCTGCAGGAATTGTAACTGTGCAATAAAAAGCCAGAAAATCCATAGAAAACAATGACTGTAACAGATGTGTGCCATCTCCCTCACTGATTCCAGAACCTCGCTGGTGTTTTGCCTGTCTGCACAGAGGCTTCTAACACCTTCCTGGAACAGGTAAGTCTAAGTAGATAGGCTTCATGAGCTTCTTTACTTAAGTCAATTTCTTGCATTTTTAAAATTTTTAATTTTAAAAAAAACAGCTATTAATTTCTGAATACTTAACACAGCAAATGGTGGCACACGGATAAAAAGAATAGACACTGCCAAAAAGCACAGATGAAAATAAGTATCGACCCCCATCCTAAGACCTATGCCTAACTTTTCAACTCAATCAATTTTCCCTTCATATTAAGGCCTGTGAAAATAAATATACTGAAAATAATTACCTTTTGCAACATTTCCCGCCTTCGCTTGATAACGAGTTTTTGATGAAGCTTTTGCTTTTCTTGTTTCAAATCACGATCATATTTCTGTTTAACAGAATTAATTTCAGTCTCAGCTCGATCCAGCAGAAGTCCCACATGACTTTCAGGTAGATGACCTTCTCTGTAATGATAGTGTTTGAAGTCTGTTATCCTAAATTCTTAAGAGCAAAAGGATATTTGAAGTAATTAGTACCATTCAAAGGCTCAACAAAGTAGCCACACAGAAAGACCTTTCCTTTTTTTTTTTTTTTTAGCAGTAATATCTGGGGAGACTCAAAGAAACACGTGGATAATAGAAAGTTGTAATCTCACAGATGAGTGCAAAATGAAGGCAGTTTGTGAGAGTAGAGTGAAGGTTTATAAAGAAGGAATGTGAAGAAGGAAGGAAGGGAAGGGAAATGCAAAACCATCTACATATCAGTTAGTAATGCAAGCAATATTCAAATGAGACATTTTAAACCTTATATATTATTCATAATATTTACATTTTTCATTTAACACCACTGGAATGCAACTCTGGATGTCCTTTATAAATCCTATTTAGAAACAATTTTCTCTTTTAAGGATGTAATTTAACCAAATAAAAACACTTAAAATTATTTTAAAGATACAAAGCAATCATATCACAGAATCACAGAATTTCTAGGTTGGAAGAGACCTCAAGATCATCGAGTCCAACCTCTAACCTTACCCTAACAGTCCCCACTAAACCATATCCCTAAGCTCTACATCTAAACGTCTTTTAAAGACCTCCAGGGATGGTGACTCCACCACCTCCCTGGGCAGCCTGTTCCAGTGCCTAACAACCCTTTCAGTAAAGAAGTTCTTCCTAACATCTAACCTAAAACTCCCCTGGCGCAACTTCAGCCCATTCCCCCTCATCCTGTCACCAGGCACGTGGGAGAACAGACCAACCCCCACCTCACTACAGCCTCCCTTGAGGTATCTGTAGAGAGCGATAAGGTCGCCCCTGAGCCTCCTCTTCTCCAGGCTGAACAAGCCCAGCTCCTTCAGCCGCTCCTCGTAGGACTTGTTCTCCAGGCCCCTCACCAGCTTCGTCGCCCTTCTCTGGACTCGCTCAAGCACCTCGATGTCCTTCTTGTAGCGAGGGGCCCAAAACTGAACACAGTACTCGAGGTGCGGCCTCACCAGAGCCGAGTACAGGGGGACGATCACCTCCCTAGCCCTGCTGGTCACACTGTTTCTGATACAAGCCAGGATGCCGTTGGCCTTTTTGGCCACCTGGGCACACTGCTGGCTCATATTCAGCTGACTGTCCACCATCACTCCCAGGTCCTTCTCTGCCTGGCAGCTTTCCAACCACTCATCTCCCAGCCTGTAGCTCTGCTTGGGGTTATTGCGCCCCAGGTGCAGGACCCGGCACTTGGCCTTGTTGAACTTCATGTAGTTGACCTCAGCCCATCGGTGCAGCCTATCCAGGTCCTCCTGCAGAGCCTTCCTACCCTGAAAAGACTTATATTCACATTTTCTATTGCATTGAAATCAGTTTTGTTTTTTTTAATATTTCAAGCTAACAGTGAAATACAATATTCTGACAGAGCAAATAGTCAGTCTTAAGCACACAGTGCTTTCAAACTGAAATTTAGGACTATGAAATTTAGCAACCTCCAGTTGCTATAGTACTTAACAGAGTACTAAGAGTAAGCAACATCCTAATTGTAGTTACTTAACATGATAGAAAAATCTCCCTCTCCATAAACTCTAATTGAACTTCTAAAATTGCGTACTATGTTATTTACACCAGAAATTTCCCAAATTTTTCTCAGAAAATAGAAGAATAAATGAAAAATTAATGCAGTTGGACAAGGCTGTTGGGCATATTTAATTTTTTAATATTAAGCATTGTGAACTTCCAAAATGTGGGGTGAAAAAAGTCAAAATGGAATTTTGAACAGAAAGCACCAATTCCTAAACTGAATCCAGATGTTGTCCAAACACCTTCTGGTTTATTTTCCAAATCCCAATTTTTCATAAGACACGAACATTATTCGCAGAGCTTGAATTCAAAATAATTTTGCAAAACCTCTGAAAATCAAGACATTAATATGTTGCTCTCCCAAGTCCCCATTCCAGAGTAATACCTAGCCCAAATAATAAACTAGACAAGTGGCTAAAGATTGCAATCTACCATGAGAATTCTTTTCCAGAAAGTACAGGGCCTCATTCTATTAGGATTTGTTGTCACTGTCATAGCTTTATTCCAAATAAAATCTTCAAAATACAAGCTAAAAGAAATAACACAGAAGATGAGTGTCTTAGCTTGTTTGCAGGCACTGCAATAGAAATGTGGTGTCCAGATTCTGCAATTCACACCTTTCCATCTACTGCTCAAGCATCTGCAGGTATCTGAGCAGGCCACAAATATCCCCTGCATACTGAATGTGCTGGAAAGAAACTCTGAGCTGCTTTATTACACAGCTATGTCAAGCAGACAGTGCCTTCTTTTACAGAGGTTTCTTCCAACATCTGCTGAATTTTTCTAGTCTTCTACAAAGCAGATGAAAATACCTCTCAGTAACTTGAAAGCATCATTCACCAGGCATCATTCTCAGATCTTCTGGCAAAGTCATTTTTGCCTTGAAAGCAAATAATTTCAGTGTTATGTCAAAAAAAAAAAAAAAAAAAAAAAGACCAACAATAACAGACTCAACAGCACCAAGTTTCATATCTATATTTGGTAGCTCTAATACCACCTTTTCATCAAGCCCAAGGCAAAAGATTAGTGAATCAAGGGTAGATTTATTATAGTGAGAAAGTAAGGTAAGATAATACCCAAGATATTATTTTTAACACCTTCAGCCTGCCTCGTGTTGAAGAAATAAACCCAGCCTTGCTGCATCCAATTAAAATCCCTGTCCAGAGCAGTGAAAAGGGGCTGCCATAGAAAAAGATGGATGTGCTGGAACCATCCCACAAGTGAAAGATTTCAGAATAGCCATGCAACATAGAATGACTGGAAGATGATATATACCCATCTATTCTTAGGTTAAAAAAAAAAAAAAAAAAAAAAAAGAGAGAGATGTTATTTCAGTTTGCGGTTGTTGATTTATTTAGAGATCCAGCAGGCCTACAACCCAAACTGCATGTTATATAGTATTGTAAGATCTATCTATTTATTTGGAATTTACTTATTTAGAAAGCCCAGGTAACAAAATAGTGCCACTATGGCAGTCTATGGAAATTGAAACAGTAACTTGTATTAATTAGTATTATGGTAATTCCATGGCAAGAGACCTTCATTTCTGGTTTCATATACTGTATAAAAGTAATTAGAATACTAGAATTAAAAGACACCATGTTCCCAAAGGACTGTGAACTAAAATACAAAATAAAAGGAGAGGAGAAATATAGTGAGACAGTATAGACTGTATGATAAACTGCTTGCTCTTGGCATAGGAGACATCTAACCGAAGAAATGTGCAGGCACACGTTTAATGTCTTTGAACAAGGAGAATGATAATGAAGGAGAATACTGCAGTAACGACAAGGAAGTTTACAGGCAGATTTGCCCAAATACAATAAGCGTCTTTGAAGGTACAGAGATGAAATGTGCACTCATGAGTAGCTAGCACCAGAGGTCAATTGGAGGCAAACCTTGATTTCTCTGTACTGAGCAAAAGGCAACAAATTTAGCAGAAAATGTGAAGTGAGGGTACTAAGTAAAAAGTAGTAGGTAATATTACATGCTATGGAGAACTGTGTACATAGATTATGGCAAGATTATGAGAAAGCTTTATACTGATGCATTACCACTGGATGCATTCACTTTCCAATGCCTACTTCCTGAAAGGTCCAGCAAGACAGATTGGAAAACTACTTAGGATATATCAAGATCCACATAAATGAAGAATATTCACAAGAATAAGAGACCAACACAAGATGATTTGCTTTGATCTTTTATGTCAAAGATAATCAACTGCCTACTTTAAAAACAGTTCACAATAAATGCTTGAGGTCTCATAAATATTACAATTTTTGAAGAAATTTATAAAAGAGCTTGAATTGTTCAAAACTAGTGAATCAGCAGAACTAGACTAAGCTTTTTAGGAGACCAAAGAAGAAATTAAACTTCTTGTGAGAGTGCAGATACTCACTAGAGAACAATGCAACATGCTACAAATGCTGTAGTTTAAAAGTGTCATGAAACTGGCACCTCTGGGTATACCCAGAACAAAATCAGGCTAAATATTGCCTCAAGTATCACCTTTTGACTCGTTTATTTGTTAAGGGAAAACACAAAACGCCTAGCTAGACAACCCTACAAACCTGTAATTACCAACTGAATTTTAGAACTTGCTTTCCTGCATTTTGGCACTGCAGCTTACAGACTTGCTTTCCAAACAGCACTGAGTATGCACAGCCAGTCCTAACAAATGGGATATTTTATTTAACTGCTATCTTTAGAAAGCTCAGATTGAAAACCTTCCCTGCTTTACTTCATTTAAAATCTTCACAAATCTCCCTACAATTGTTTTGGCTTGGTTTCATTTTGCTTTTTATAACCTTTATTTCTGGCTACACATAATCTTTTTCCTGTTAATTTTGAATTGCCTTTCTATCTGATAAATTTTAAACATCCTATTATAACCTCTCCCCTCATCATTTATGTGCTGTTTTATGTATTCCTCAATTCTGTTTACCTGTGGTATATCAGTTTCTCTTCTAAATATAAATAGCTCTGCATTTTAGAATTCTATTTTTAACAGTAAGTTTAAGGACCATTATCAACGTTAGGCATAACAGATTAAGACAAACCTGTGCTTACATTTAGGCAAGCAAATTCAATGCTAATATGAAACTTAAGAGCATATTATGGATACAAATTTCAACTACTAAACCAAACTACACCTGCTCAAATTGTACCACCCCAAATTATAAATATTCCCCAAATCAGTTTAAAGTTAAAAACTGAAATTTAAGCTTCCCTAGCACTGATCACAACTTCCTCTGGGTTTATACAAGGGTATTTCAGTTTGCTTGTAGAAAAAAGTCTAGCAAATAATCTGTATTACTAGATTCTGTAGCTTTATAATCTCAACATCTAAAGAATAAGTAACGTAACAGTTTGGCCAAAATTTGCTTGAATGGAATTCATGCCCCAGCAGGTATGGGAAGTTAGAGGAAAATAGTTATACACCCAAAAAATCAGATGGGATTTCTTCTCTACAAATGTCATCTCCAACTACAGACATGTTTCCTTTGTCTGCACAGTACTACCACTGTACGACGTTTGAAAAGAGAGTGCTACAGAATTTATTTTCCATCATGTTAACAATGATGTAAGGCTGAAGAGGTTGATGTTTTTTGCAGAGGGTTTTGGGTATTTGTGTACAAGCATACCTCCAATTAAGATATATATATTTTGGGGATGAGATCTTCAAGGTCTTGGATTACTAATACTAGATGTTTCCTCTCCGTTCTGTTGTTAACATTTTTTTTTTTTTTTTTTACTATTAACAGGCATACAACTATTTTTTCAGCTTGAGAACTCCCAGTTGTTCATTTCAATGATTTGCTCCATGGATGCAGTGGTCGTACAGAAAAAAGTTTCTCATTAAGGCTCTTCACATAACGACATCTGTAAAAACATCTCGGAACATTTCTTATATAATCCAATTCTAAAAAGAAGCATGAACTGATGGAAATGAACTCTCTTTGGAAGATGTGCCTAAATGGTATTTCCTATGCCAAGAGATTTATTTTTGTCTTTGAGCCACACAGCTGCAGATTTTAGCAAAACAGGCAGTGCAAGCATACTGGAAGAATCTCTCTCTGATCAACAAAATCTTGAGGCTAAACTTAGAGTATGATTCCAAAATGGCAGCAAATGGGACAAGTAAAAAGATGAGCAAGGAAAGGTTAAGAAAAATAGTTAGATTATCATATCAACAGATGCAATACTTGGTAATTTTTAAACTGACTTTAAAACTGACTTAAAAAACCAGTTGAGATATTTACCTTTCCATCTTATTAATGAGAGCTGATATCTGGGTTGCTGCTGCATTTATAAGAGTAGAAGCTTGAGAATCCATTAACTGTACCTTACTTATAAGATATTCTCTGTAAGTAAATCTTCTATTCAGATGGTATTTCTTGCTAGCTTGCAAAAAATCCATTAACTCTTCAATGTCTCCCTACAGGAAGGAATGTGAACAAATATATCTAATTAGATGTAATGTTAATTTCAACTAACATCTATGGTTATCAAGCCAAATTTGTTCATTAATAGCAAAATGTTTTTTTTTTTAAAAAAGCAGTGAGCTTATGTATATATATATATATATTATTACAACATATGTACATTGTGTAGATATCTAGATGTCCATAATGATAGCAATAGATTTTTGAATGCTATTCCTATAAAAATTAGTTACAAAAAGTGCTAACATATGGATAATATCTTCTGTATATGATTGCAGATATTTTCCTGAAACATTTCACAAAAGTTACTGTGGGTTTTGATTCTGTCATTAAGGTAGGAATGAAGCTGTCATCCTATTACCTGTATTTTAGAGTAATCTTGCACTAATGTTTTAGCTGCTTCCAATTTCAGTTCTCCCTTTAAGGTTGCATTTGTTATCTGTGTAAAAAAGATGTTATGGAGCTCCTTTCTCTGGGAAATAGCCAGTTGTCTATAAGCTTTTGCAAAATATTCCTCCTGCTTTACCATAAGGAACCTCTTCAGGTGGTCCTGCTCCAGCCTGTGAAGTCTATCCAGAAGACTTCTGTATTCCACAGCAAGCTGCAGAGAAGAGAAAAATAAATAAATCTGAAGTGATATTCAATATTCAACATTCATTAAAGCATCAGTGCTACTAGTTGATATGTATTTTATGCATATTCTGATTACTGTCATTTCAGGTTTCAATGCAGGCTAATACTAAATCAATGTACATTTTCCATGTTTTTCATCTGTTGGAATGATGGGTTGCACAACAATCAGTTTATAACCCAGGTAACACTTCCAAGGCTTTGTGAAGTCTTTTTAGAATATACATGAAACAAATGCCTTATGTTTCATTAATTCTGAAATCATATTAAAATTGAATAACTTCCAAAATTCAGAAAAAAAAATCAGAACAATAAGCACACAATTTAAAAACAATATAAATTAGAAAAATTACTCAAATCTTTAAGTTCTTATTATCAGTGTCCTACTTTATCTACTTGTTTCTACAAACTAATCCAAGAGCACCACTTTAGAATTACAACAATGGTGCAGAATTAAATGGCAATTAATTTAAAGAAATACATTCTCATAGTTCTCCAGTAAGACTTAACGTATACACAGTTTTAATCTCAGATAGCATAAATTCATTTTAGAATCAAAAAATACATGTCCCAAAGAGAAAAGGATGTTTTTAATGTCAGCAGAACTATTACACAATAGGCATGTTGGTCTTGTTCCGAATTTCATCCTATTTATACGGGGAGAACTGTCCTCCGCAATGCAGTGATGCATTGCAGGCAGCAAACAATTAATCCAAAAGGGCAGGGAATATATATTGTGTTTTGACTGAAAAGGGTGAAGAGGCTGGTGCTGCCATTGTTTTTTTACTGCTGTCACCCAGTGGCAGGAGCTTAAGTGTGAGCCATGCCTAGCTCCCTAGCATGTCCTTTTGGACCAGGTTCCACAGGAAGTATTAAAACATATTCCTTCATAACTTGCTTTTTGCTGTGTTCAGAAAGCATAATTACCATTACGGTTTTAGGGGAGAAAGGTGGATAATAGGATATAAGTAGATGATAAATGCATGAGGACAAGAATTGGACTGGCTGTAATTCTTTCACTGATTTCTAACATTCAGAATTTCTAATATAAACCATACTGAAACAATATCTAATGTATTTTGTGCAAAGAAAGACTAAATGTGCTCTTAGTCCAGCAGTTTGAGTTCCCTAAATATGGTTCACTGGAGTCACAATCTAAAATCAGCTGGAAACCCCAAACAAGTTCAGCTGGCTTACGTTAAGTCCACCAGCTTTCTCCACACAACAACCTGATAAATTAAACTTCTTCCAGAGAACCTCAGCATACTATAGCACCTTTGGAGTTCTTTGGATCACTACCATACAAAATAATAAATAATAATACACTACTTTGCAAGGGTGGCTAAAAGTGACTATGCAATAAATAAATAAATAAATAACAGGGTAACAATAGCCTTTTGTTTTCAAGTGTCATCAATACTCTTGACATAATTTCATTTTTCTGGAAAAATAAAACACACAGAAAATGTCTATTCAATCACTCTATTTATCAAATCTGAATTTCTGAACACAATTAAATTGTATAGTCTTAAGTCTTCTCAGAGAACAACTCAGCCATTCTAGTCTAAAAGAGAAACCATCTACATAAAACCACATCATGCAAAGTATCTTGATTTTACACAAGATTTACCTTTTCATTCACTTTCTTCATTAATTCTTCAGCTTCTTCATTCGCAGTTCTCTCTTTTTGGCGTTGAGCCTCCATTTTCTTCCTAGTTTCCAGATTACATTCAGCTGTGAAAGCCACGACCTTTCTTTCATATTCTTCCTTAATCTCCTTCTCCATTGCTAGGAACTGTTTTTTAAAAATTGAACTCATCCTCTTCTCCACATGAGGAAAGAGGCTATGACTTAAGACCATGTTCTTCATCATCATAGCAATCACTTCTTTACATATTTGCATTCGATATGCTTCCAAATCAGCATCTGCCCGAGTCAGGCTGGTAACCTCCAAGCTGTAAAAAGGCAATTGGGATTGTTTAAAATCTCAGACAAGTAATTTCTATCATAAAACTAGAATAAAATTAGTCTAGAGATTTAGTCAATGCTGTATAATAGAGAATGGCAGTCAGACAAGTGAAGAAATATCTCAGCACATGAGTTTACTAATAATGATAGTAATCATTCATTTAAAAGTAGAGTGAACTAATTTCTACTGAAGTAACTTCAATGATATATGTATGTATTCATACACTCCTGGTTTAGACTGAAAAAGGAAAAGCTTTACTTCAGAACACAAAACTTTCCCTCAACTTAAAAGCAAACAAGAACCTCCAACAAAAAATAAACCTATGTTGCAAAGCACACACTGAAGTATTTGAATGGACTATAAATTTTGCTGACTCTGTAAAATAGTTCTAAACTCACTGACCCATCCATATTAATGCATTACTGGTTTGCGTTCTCCTCTGGTATATTTCCTTCCCTGCAGGGAAGAGGGGAAAGTGTTTTGATTATGTGCTGATATAAACAAATTAAAAAAGCTGAAAAAGCTGCTGCCTCTGTCTTTCATTAAGAGTAACAGTCCTAGAAAAGACCAGAGTTTGTTGTTGTTGTTGTTTTATTATTATTTAAAAAAATGCAGTAAATGAATACAGTCTCACTTATCTTTATTTAAATTGGAATGACACACATTTCATACAATACTTACCTATTGTAATTTTTCTGTAGCTTTGCCTATTCTGCACTAGATTCCATTTTGGGGAACTAGATATTTTTTGCCCTCATATGCCAGTTTACTTGAACACACAACACTATATGCTTCTGTGTGTAGATTAAATAAATACACAGTAATTTGGGGGGACCTAAAAAATACACTACTAAAAACTTAAATCCATTTTTTTTTCTGTTAGGCTAAATCATTGATTTGTTCTGCAGCCAGACTAAATTTCAAATTCACAGCAAAGGTCTTGGAAAGATTTGCAAAGTATGAGAACGTTACTATATGCAGAATGCTATATATCAAAGCACCTAACCTTTTTGCTAATTTTTCCTTTCCTTATCTAAGAAAATGAAGTTTAACTAAAAGAAAGTCAGTGATATATTATCACTATCTCCCTGTTACACACAGGAGATTGATTTTTCCCATTCAGAAATCAATGTGATGTAATTGAGTTACTTTCTTACCATGACTCGAATTCTCTCCAAGTATTTTAGAGGTAATAGATCAAGTTTCATTAGTTAATCATAAGGAAGCAGAGAGACATTTCTGTTGCAGTGTCTCAAAAGCCCAGAAGCACACTGATGATGCCCATACTTGTCTTGTTGATCTCCTGCAGGGCTGCCTGTTGCATCCACAAAACCAGTGGTGGAACAGAGTTTCTTTCCTTCTGATATTTTCTCCCGTACAGGAGCAGGAATCAGACCCCTGTGCCTGAAACAGTCTGTGCCTGAAACATTCCTCACAGTAATTTGAAGATCCTGTAAGAGCTAATATTTTCTGCAACACCCCCAAGAAAATAAAACAATCCAGCTTCTATGGGCAGCACGCAGGTGGACGTAGCAGGAGAGTGACTGCAGGTACACAGCCTTCCTGGATGGTGGTAAAGGACTGGCAAAGCTACACCCATGCAGCCCACAGTCAAGTCCCCAGGTTACTGACATGCTCCCTCTCCTTGGGGAGAGTACTTCTCCAGCACAGTGGAAAAGGCACAGAGGACATGTGATAGAGTAGTCAAGGGAACAGGATGCCAAAGCAACACAGCAAGCACTTCAAATTGGCAGCACAGATGCGTATTTCTGTGGTAATCTGTTTACTTAAGGCAACTGTTACTTACCAACTTTTAAAAAGTCAGTGTATCAGTTTCATGCAAATGCACTTAAAAAAGGATCCAAAAAAATGGGAGATTTATGCTATAACATCTCCCTAATGATTGTCCCAATTAATTATTAGCCTGCAAAATTCAAGCCACTACAGTTATGTCTTTGAATTCCCGTTTCAAGTCTAGTAGCTCTATTTTAACTGAAGCATATCTGCAAGAAATAGCGCATCTTGGTTTTCAACCATTCCCTAATGGTAAGCCAAACAACATTTAATTGATCCACTTGCTAATTCCTTTAAGGCCTAAAAATGGTCGCCTTATCCTCAGGTTGAATTTGACTAGTTTCCACTTCCAACTATCTTTGTCAGCTAAAATAACAAATTCCTTAGTCACTATTTTTCTACTCTTCATTTGCGCACTGATAGATGGTGCTCACAGCACTCCATAACCCTTTCCTATTGAAGTGTGAAAGACTGAATTCCTTAACTCTCTCGCTGGAAGGCAACACCTCGCATTTCCATCGTTAGATACACAGCTGGTAACACAACATTAATTTCTTATCACATATGCAGGATTTTTTCCACTATGCTTGGAATATAAGTTAAGCCATTCCTCATCCACCTCCTTACTAGTTAGTTTTATGGTTTTCTTCAGCAGTGATCCAAGAACGAAAACCAAAACCATACACCATCACAACATTTTCTGTCATTATCTTTCCCTTAGTCTTCCCATAGAACATTTTTCTTTTCACTGTAAGTCATTACAGACTAGACCTGATTTCATCCTGAGCAAGATTTCCATGTTCCTTCCTGCCTACAGGAAGAACTATAGTATGCAATTAATGCTGTTCACTCAAGATCATGATCCCAAAAGCAGGAGGAGCAATAGGTACATGGGCACCTGGCACCTGCCTGTCATCAAGAGTGTGATTAAGATCATGGGTGTACTTAATCTGTAATTCTCACCCTTTGTTTCCCAGGCAGCAAATCTGTGAAGAAGAAAATGAAGCAGAGGAAGCACATGAGCAGTTCCACCAATCCAAGGTTAGTAACATGGAGAAAAAGTAATTAGAAGGCACACTCCACCCATGTCACAACCTGGCATAGAGCAGTCTTTTTTCAGTGGAAGCTGAAGAAAGGTTGTTTCTATAAAAACTTGGAATCTACCTTACACGTGATGTGCTCTGCTTCTGGTCTGCCTCCTCCACAGCAGGCTGCAGGAGTGATGCCCAGTATTGAGGGCAGCCCTGATCCTTAGCAAGCTGCATCAATATAGTCTCACAGTCTAAGACATCAACAGACAGTCTTTGACCCATTTATTTCAATTTTTGACACTAACAGCCAGCAAAAAACAGGAATCTTCTACATACAATAAAACAAATGTTTTCAGACACAAGTCTTCCAGAAGAACAATGCTTACCATCATCCAGATGGAATGTGCAATAGTAACTCATAGGAAAAAAAAAAAAATCATAACCTGACACTGTGCGTCCTGAGACCAAGGTAGATTTAATAAGTTGCTTTAAATTATTTGCACTCTTCCTGTTACAGCAATTCATGCTTAAAAGGTCTTGTATCTCCTTCCTAAGCACATTCAACATAATAGTAACATGAAAGCCAAAAAGTACAGTTAGCAGATGGCAATCTTGATGAAACAGATCAAAGCTTCTTTTGTGCAAAGCATGCAGAGAAAGGGTAAGGGCAGGATAGCAGGAACGTAATGCAAAAGGGGAGTGGAAAGGAGAAGCAAACAGACAAAAAATGAAGCTGCAAACAGCAAGTGTAAAGATTTTTCACTCACTTGAAGAGGAAGAGTGTTTAAAGATCTGTCAGAGAAGATCTGAGAGGTGAGAATCCCAGATGCCAAACACAGAGAAGCAGAGAGAGTGTCTGAACATCTGATGTCTTCCACAGACCTAATGAAGGAATACAGGAAAGCAACTAGAGTCAGGGAAGATACAAGCATAGTTAATTAAAACAAAAACAAACAACAAAGGAAAAGTTTTAACTAACTACAAAATAATTATGTCCTTAAGTTTTATTACTCAAATTAGAGGCCCAAAGAGGGAATTTTAAAACAGGAGAATTAATAGCTGCTGAATGGCACAGTCCTAAAATGAACTAAGTCCTTTTAGACACATTTTTAAGTATCTAGAGAGTTCACAAAGGTAAGAAACTACTGTGACACAATTTTCTGAATTCTAAAGGGAAGAGGACCATCAATCAAAGTCCCCTTCAGTGATATTTTTCACCAAAGCGAAACAAATCCTTCACTTTTAGAAAACTCATCTCTCATCTGCAAATGGTACTCAGTTAGTAACACACTACAACAGCATCCTGCGGAGACTGGAGCCCCGTGGTGACTGTTTCTGTAAAGGCCTCCACTTGTGGTACGCAGCGTTCCCAAAGAGCATGCGACTTAAAGCCATTTGCGGATGGTTTGTGGCTCCACCATGCTGCACACATCGCTGCAGCTGTGATCTGGGGCACCATGGCCTGATGGCTGCACCAGCTCCTGCTGGGGAGAGGAAGGCATTGGGGAAACATGGGCCCTCCAGCCCGGGGACACCCATTGCAGTCTGCACGTGGCACCACACTCTCAGGCACAATGTCAGCAGGCAGCTGTGGCATGGAATAGAAGAGGGGGATGAGAAAGAAATGCTGAGGTCCATGTTGCCTTGTTAGGCTTCATAGAAGTTAACATGGACAGAGGAAAACCCCTCTGGAGTTAGACAGGATAATCACACAGCTGTGACTTCAAACAGTATCTTCCAGTGCTGGCTTTAGTAACAGTACGCAGAAAAAAGCCAATTTAAGTATAGTGGGCATCAAAGGTATTCAGCTGCAGATGTGGTTTGTTTCCTAAATCATCCATTTATTGACGGATTAATAATATAGCAAGTTGGGCTGTGTTGTTTTGTTTTGCTTTTTAAACAGGGGAATGCTTTTATTATAAAAGCCCATGACTATACTTGAGATTTCCAACCCCCCAGAGTCAGACTATGAAGCATAGCAATGCTAATATTTTACAGAATCCTGGTTCTGAAACAGAAAGAAAGAGGAGAACAAAAATTAATCTCCTGGTGACCCTTTTGTACTTTAAACACCACAGGAAATTGCATAACAACAAACACTGATCAACTACTGACACTATTATTTCATTCATTTCAGTTAACATGAAATTGCTGTGCTGATGTGGCCCATTTGTGGTGACATAGCTTGCTCCTTTCTGCCTCTCCCTCCCTTCTTCCTCCCTCTGCTTCTCATGCTCTCCAGCTGTGTCAAGTCACAAAAGAGACCGCAAACACTCTGGAGCAGACATCTTACTCACGCTGCATCATGATGGGGTGAAAATCTCTGTGAGAAACCAGAACTGTGCTGCAGTAGAAGCAGATGCAAAGACGTGAGGTCTGAATGGCCACCAACAGCTACCAAATGCCCAAAGCCCCAGCCTTCAGCCCTCCAGTGCTGGAGCAGGGCGTATTGCCTTGACCATCTGCATTAGATGACATCAGAAGATGCTTTGCACTACACCAGTAGCTGTAATGGCCTGCAGCCAGCTTTGAACTGGGAGAGTTCATCCATCAGTCCTACGACACTCTACACATCTAAGCACAAACTCAGCACAGCTGAAATGTGAGCCTATGAAGAAAACAGGACATCTCATAAATAAATAAAATAGTTAAGAAAGGGACATGACTATTATCTAAGGATATATTCACACAGATGAGTCACAGATTAAGTTTAGCTTTCCTAAAGACAACTACATGCTGACAAGCCCAGAAATAGGATTGTCATGGTAGATAGAAAAGATTTAAGGAAAAAATGAAAAAGATGATAAATTGAGCTGAGATCACTGTTTCTTCTTCAGAGAAAACTGACTCACGAAAAATTGTTGAACGTTGAACTGCCAGGTTTGTCAGCAGTTTCATTATCAAATTCTTTTAACTTTTAACTTCTCACAGCAAGAGAGCAGAGGTATTTCAATTCTTAAATTCTTTATTTGCTTCCTCTACCTTACGAGCTACTTCCTATTACCTATCAAGCATTTGTGTTTCTCTGATGGAAAAAAAGGATCCTTTATGCATTTCTCAAATTTATAACAGCATTTGTAACACAGAACTACAAGTGCAGAGTCTGGTGTTCATTCCATGTGTGGGTACTTTATCTTACTGTTACATCAATATGATTATTATTTATTGTTATATTCCTGCATTGTACACATTGCACAAAAACAGAGCAATGAATATGGACTCCCCCCCAAAATTCTAAAGTTTCTATTATACATTTTAAAAGTTATGAAGTACAGAAATTTAGCACTTTTTTTTTTTTTTTTGCATTAGCTATGTAATTATTTGTCACCATTTTCTATGGAGGAATATTCAGGTCTAGCTGCTATGACAATGTGATCTTTTTCTTCTTACCTTTCATTTGAATTCAGGTTTAAAAAACAAACAACAAAAACACACTGACTCCATAGCAAATTAAACTGAGATGTATGGCAAAAAATTTACATTTAGAAAGAAAAGATGAACTTCTAATATGGTAGTAAATTGTTTTTGACTTTTCTGTCAAGGATCTCTGGAAACATTTTGATCTTGTTCTCTAGTACATTGGCCTCGATGCCCTTTACCATCAGAAAAAAATAAGCTTCAGTGAATACATATTACTTAGTGATCTGCCAAAATAATTGGCAGAGTTTATTGGTATCAGCAATGAGGTTCAAGTTCAGCCAGAAATTCAGCTAGAGCTTGGCAATTTTCAAGTAAGCTGAGTTGTACCAAATAAAGATGAAAAAGAAAAGCTGTAGCAGTGGAAAGTCATTTAAAGAAATAAAGTTGCCTTTAAAGTAGCTGTATCTTATGATACTATGAGCATGGTCAGACTTCATCACATTGGACACAAAGCCAAACTGCTCAGCTACCTCAACATTCTGTTCCAGATACACAGTAAAAGAGACCTACAACATTTTGCAACATGATTTTCTAGTGCTTAAGTTAAATACTCAAATCATATAGCTTCTCATTAGCATTCACTGCCAATGGGCCAATATTAAGGAATATACACAGTAAGGAACCTACTGAGAATAAAAGACAAACTATTTTCCTGTATAATGTGCATCAAGGATATGACTTACTAAGATTAAACTCACAAAATAAGTAACTAAGAAGCTTTCTTATGAAATATTAAAAGTATGTTTTGTTCTTTGGCCAATCATCCTGACATTGCAAACTGTCTATACTCCAAAGATGTCCCTGTCCATAAATATTGAACACATGCTCCTAATGTATTTGCTAAACAATTTGGCACTGTCACTTCATAAAAGACATTAACTACTAACCTTGCTTCATGCTATAAAGAGGACAAAAAATTCTGTGGCTCTTAACTTTTCTGAGTAATTTTCTCATTTGTGTCTGGACAATGGAACAAAACATCAGAATGATTACACCTGTGTTTACTATCACAGTGCAATTCAAAAAGAATATATCAATTATGTTGGCAAGTTTATATGTTCACTATGTAGAGAAAATGACACATAGCTGCACTGATACACATGGAAAGAATTATCAAACTATAATATACTTGCTAAATAAAAATATAAGTAAGATTTTGTTGATTGAAATACCTGAAGTATCACCACATCTCTAACAAAAGCCCATATACTTTTGCCTCCCTAAATAATAAAATGCAGGATTATGATGCTGAAATTCATATTCAGTATACACATGACATGAAAACACTGCGTTCAAAATACAAGCTCAGTTCTTATCCTTAGTATACTGCCATTCCTGTGAGACGAATTAATCCTCATTCCTCTGTTCCTTACAGAACACCCAAACGTTCTTCTGGGTGACACTAAATTTAAAAAAACAAAATGCAACATTGTTGAAAAAATGATTCTGTGTCCACAATCAGTAAAACTATAACATTTCATTCAAGCATGGAGTCCATTCAAATTGACTGCAATTATCTATTAATAAATTACAAATGCACACTCTTTCTTTTCCCATTATGTTTTGCGAAGCACTATCCTTAAAACAGATAATTCAGTAAAAATAAGGATTACTCTACTCTGTTTTTAGCACATATTGCTGTCATAGAAGGCCCTAAGGCAATGGTACAGTATTTTATCTTTGTCTTCAGAATCTGCTAAAAGCCTGGATAATGTATAACAGTTTATATATTAAAAGACTAAGATGAAAACCTTTAAGGAATATAGATCTGAAACTAAAGGACTGTCTTCCCCAGCTTACGTAAAGAATATGGAACAGAAATTAAGAGACAGGGGAGCATCCTGGGCTTAGTATCATAAAAGAGTGCTAACAATGAGTGATAAAACAAGGTTTATATTCTAGCTGTTGAAAAATGCAGGAACAATATTACATATATCCAATATAGGCATTAAGTTAATGCTGTAGCCTTTTAGACCCACCACCCAGCAAGACTGGGATTTGTCTCACTTACCTCCAGACTCCTCTATTTGGGTTAATCAGCCCAGGCTTCAGGCTTTGGAATCAATGGGCACAGGACCCATGTGACTAAATTCTGGATGTCTACTTTAGGTTAAGAGGAGTTATACCCTAGAAGTGCTCTTTTCCACCACTGAGTAAAAAAGGGAACTCAGTACAAGTTAGTGTAGAAGTTTCCCCCACAGAGATCCTCATGTGGCCAGATGAACTGTGCCACCAGTAAGAGCAGGAAAGAACAGGCATGCAGTAATTTAATACCTGGGTGCCAATGAATGGTCAGTTCATCTGTGTGTCATCTCCTAAGAGTAAATGAACCAGAAAAAAAAAAAAAATACACAAAAGAAGATTTGGGATAATGGCTACTTCCTAATCCCTAACAGAGGCTGATCTGAGCTCTTCACAGTAACATCTATCACCCTTCCAATCCTCTCTTAAAGGAGGAACCACAGCAATTCTGGATGTTTTTGTGGTCCATCTATCATTCTCATCCCAGAAAAATCAAAAAATAACTCAAAAGCTGAAGAAGATTAGTGACTGTTTGCTAACAAGCATTTATTTTATTTGCTATGATGCTCTACCTCCTTACAAAAGCATGAACAAATTGAAGACTATCAAAATTTTCTCTTGAAAAAAGCAACTTGCCCAAAATAGAGTAAATATGTTTCACCTGGCATCAACACTGATACTGCTTTCTGTGTCTCCAATTCCTGACAGAGAAGGGGATTAAGGGGGTGATTTCATTTCCCTGTCACCATCAGTAATTTTATTTCCCTGACTAAGACTCTTTCAGATATTCCTAATTGCCTAACTGCCAATTTTGAAATGATCAGAGATGGTAAGCTAAGCAAAGTGACTGATAACTCAAATATAAAGGTTTTGAGCAAGAAGTTGGACATCTGCACTAAATCAACAGTCCACCAGAATGTCTATCACAGTATCAGAGGAGAATTCTTCTACAAAAAGATGTTGTCTTCCACATGCAGAATATAAAAATCACACTTTTTAAAATCTTACAAGCTCTTTCTGCTTCCTATGATCAGTGAAATCCTGTGCAAATTCCAAGCCTTGTAACTATTTACATTGATTTTAAATCAGCCAAAAATATTCAGTAGAAATACAGATGATCTTCAATCCAATAATGTGGAATAGTGGTTTCAGTGGAGACCATACCCAATGCTTAAAATAAGCGGATGGCCACTGTAGTGTTTTACAATCACAGCTCCCTGCACGATAAAATCATAGTATGCTGTATCAGCAACTGAAAAGTCATCAGTAAGGATAAGCTGGCCTAGTATGTTTCCAAAAGAGACATAGATGAATCTAGGTGCCCTAAGCCAGATAAATCCCCAAAATGGGTCTAGTGAGCATATCTACTGTTCGTGCAGGATGGTGTAATGAGATGAAAGCACTCCTTTCTATTCCAGCTATTTCAGACTATACCAGCATTTTTATCTAACATTTTACAATATAGCTGAGAAAATCCTTTTATTTTCTTGAACATCCAAAGAGACAAGACAATCTTTGAATTTTTGCTTTCAGGAGAACTGCCAACTCAAGCAGTTTTGAGGCCATTTTTGAGGCAGTATTTTCAATCTTGTATAAGTGACTTTGTAACTTATATCCTACTGGACACCTTTACTGCCTTCAATGAGGAATGCTTCAAACAAGTGCCTGTTTGGGGGCCAGATCTGACTCCATACAGTTGCAAGGACTTCCCACAAGTACTCCAATCACATAACAAGCATTGGATGTACACTAATTCCACTTATGTTCTAAAATTACTTACTTTATTACAATAGAAAATGAATTAAGTTATAAAATTTCAAACTACAGGAAACTGTTGGAATGGGAAGCACATAAATGAAGTGGTTTGATTAAAAAAAATAAATAAATAAAAAGATGAAAAAAAAAGGATATGGAAGGGAGAAAAACTGTGAGGAAAGAAGCAGAAACAAGAGAGACATTTGCATTAACTGCATAAGAATATTAAAAAACCATAGCCCCAGGACACATACTTAAACTAAGAAATGAATCCCATTTAAGGGTTTAGCTATATAAATAATCCAGTTATTCAAATAATCATTTTCAAGGGTTTGCAAGAATACTTACCTTTCTAAATCACAATGTATCTCGAAACAGTCCATTATTTTTGTAAAAACTAGCAAGATATCCACTATCTCTAATACAAAATAATACTGAAATGAGTCTAAAAAAAATGTTTGACCCTCTTCTTTTTAACATTTGCACGTAATGATTTTTAGGATAAGTCTTTTAAAAACCTGCATTGCTGTATAGTTATATAAGGAAAGACCAATGTGCAATTCACAGAGATAAGCATCCCAATTATCAACGAAATGCAGGAAATAATAATGCTGTTAGTTACCCTTTAACAAAGAAAATTACTTCCATGCTTCCTTAACTTTTCCTTTTCAGCTTCTGCAGATTTTATAGTTGCATAATACTGCCTGGATCCTGACTTGCCAGGAGCTAACTATAAGACTGAATAAACAAAATCTGCTCTGTCCTCACATCAGACCTTTTTTTTCCAGTTCTGCTGAAGAACAGATGCCCTTTATTAGCTGCATGTTTCTGTCAAACATCCCTGACTGGCCTTTCAACAAAACCAGGAGAATTTCTCTGCTCTACCCAGTGGTCCTGTTGATCCCATCTACATGGTATCTTTCTGTTAGCACTACAAACTGTCACTCCTTAGACTCCGGTCCAGGTGTTTCCAAAATACGCTGCTACAGAGAAATGCCAGTGCCCTGAAGGGGTGTGACAGGATAAAAGCCACAGTTCTGAAAGCAGAACTGTGTTCAGCAATAGTAGAATATACCCTTTCAACATCTTCTTGTACACAGAAGTTTTCCCTCACTTAATGAACCACAGGGAAGCAAAAACAGATGTTCATTTGAATTGGAAAACTTGCATGCCTCAGGCCTATCTAGAGCTGTGACTTCTATAAGTGAAGCAATGTAAATTATGACAATTTTCAGTTCCCACAGATGGCTATCTTAATACATTTCAAAAACCTAAGGTAACACAGTTGTATGTGCAAACAGACATTAATAAAATAACAATTAAAGGGTAGACAGTCAAAATGTATTCAAAGATTTAGTGGATGATGAATGTGACTAATGTGATGTAACAGCAGGAATTCTTACTCTTCTAAAGCCTGAAGCATATTCCCCGATTCTTCAAAGGTCAGTATATCAATGACTTGGTCATTCATAATTACATCTTCACTGAACAGATCACCTGAACTGAACCGAGAATGTTCCAGTTTGTGATTTTGACTGAGTTCATGTTGTATCTCCTATAAAAAGAAACAGAAGAAAAAAATAAGCTTCAGATTATTAAAAAAAAAAAAAAAAAGTTACAGTAAGGCTGAGCTCATTTTATTGCAGGTAACCCTGAGTTACTGGAAAGACTCCCACTTATCATCATATTGTACAGCTGGAAAAAGTAAATAGTGACTGTATAGTTTAAATACATATCTAGGATCAACTGTAATACTTTTGTATCAGGATGAACTTTTTTTTATATAACTGATCAGAAGTACAAATGAAGAAATTCATGCAAAGGATAGCAGACTTTACATTGACATCAGTAGGCTTGCAAAAGCCTTCCAGGAGGTTATTTTTACTAGAAAGTTTATAGTAGAAATTTTAAAGAAATTACTACGGTAATATGGAAATTACATTACATATGGCAAGATTACACTACTAGACAGTTCACAGGTCAGTTAGACTCCTTTGAGATGGGCTAAAAAAAGCACTATACAAAAAATTGCTGTAAGTAGCTCATGCTAAGACCAAAATGGTCTTTTTTTTATAACAATGTTATCTGAGGTTTTTCTGTTAAAAAAAAAAAAAAGAAAGAAAAAAAAAAGACAAGCCCTTTAAATGGAAAGGGATTATTTCTTCAGGCCTAAAAGAAAAAAAAATGTTAATGTAGTAATTTTCAATCATAGAAAGTGAAGCTGGAAGTGATTTCTGAGCTCATCTGGTCCATCCACTGGCCTGAGACTGGATCCCCTCTGCATAATAAGACAAATTTACTTATCATTAGATAGAAAATTTACTGCAAATCTATTAAAAACTACAACAACAAAAAACAATAAAACTTTATTTTGTCATTTGTCGAAAACAAAAGATAAAATGAGTTGTTCACAGAATTTAAATCAAAAAGAAAATACATCTTTTTACCTCACTTTTTGCTGCTTCAGTAGAGCATATATAAATGACTTAGCACATGCACTGTCTTCAGAATCTATCATACATTGTGAGAAGTTACATCTAACACAGCATTTTTACCTAGAGATAGGAAATCGATACTCATGGTTGTATAAACGGAACTGCACGCATCTAGTCCTGAAATAAATTATTTCCAGCAAGACCACCCCAGCTTCTGATATGTGCTATGCCCCTCTGAAACTCTTCCCAGATCTCCTGCCTCAAGCAGAGTAATATGTGGAAGCTGAGGTCTCCAAGCAGAGTGCTACTTCTGGGTACATGCATCTCAATACATTTGTCCTCTACGCAAGAGTACTCCAACTGCTATGCAGAAGAGCAGAGCATTGCAAGTGCATTACCCTCCCTGGACTGCCTCCACACTCCACAAATGCCATAGCAAAGAAGTGTCCCTGAAAAACACATCTAAAGAGTTTCTTTGAAGTCGGTTGGCAGAGGAAGAATAAAACCCTAAAGTGGTCTCCAGACAGCCACATAAATGTGCCTACAGAAATGTTTCAACCAAATCTTTAAACTTACCATGGATTTTTATTGAAACCTTTAAACAGACACTTTCATTATAGATTATAAATTAAAGCTTTCTGTGTGTTTGAAAAATCAGACCACTGAAGAAAAAAAAATGAACTGAAATCCAAAAGTAGAGTTAACAACACAGCTACCACTTAAATTTCTATCAGTCTTAATTGTCTCAATTTGACAGCACCAGCCAGCACAGGTTATGCTATCCAACAGGCCCAGAGGGTGTTGCAAATGATATGTCTCTCACCTGTATCATCACTTCCATCCTAAACCAACATATTCAGACCATGCCCAAGTGAAATTGCAATAGACAGAGTGATACTGTCTGCTTGACCTGGCAACCCAGTAGGAGATCAACCATCACTTGAGCAGACCTTCAAACCTTTGACATCCCCTTTCTTAGAGGATTGTTCTCATCACTGTAATAGCAATTGAGGTCTCTAGCTCCCTCCCACTGAAGTTGTTCTAATTCATATAAATATCAAAATAATTTTAAAAAGCAAGGACTGGAACTTGGGCCAATCTGATGAATATTCATCAGACTATTTTCTCTCTCTGACCCAGTATGTACTGAAATACTTTCTAAGAACTGGAACGATCTGGACAAAGAGTACTGTAAATGCTCCATCCCCAAACCCAATTGTCTTGCTTAATCACTAGAGAGACCAAGGTAAATCCAAAGATCTAAGAGACCCAGATTCAAACCCTTGTTCCTGAAAATCAGAAATACAGTTCGGACTCATGTCTTCTGCATTCAAGGTGAGTGGTCTACCCAAAGTTATTCTGCCTCTCATTCTGGGAGCAAAAGGAGAGATGAGGACAAGGAAGAAGATGAAAACAAATGCAAAGCCAATGGGTAGTAACGCTCCCCTGTGAAGCTTAACAACCAGTTATTGACAGCAGTTCTTTTGATCAGACTATTCTTATACCACCTCTAAATCTGACTGTGCTAAAGATTTGGGGTTGTAGAGATTATAGTACCAGTGCATTCAATCCAGAACTTGGTGCCTTTTATTTAGCTTCAAAAACACTTTAGGCAAGCCATATTAGTTAGCATGGTATATCATCAGAGATGATCAATAACAAAATTATATAAAGTGCTGTTACAGAAAGTATGACTCACCTGGTTTTTCCTAAGGAAATTCCATTTTACTAGTTTGGTTTGGTAAAGAATGAAAAAAACAGCACATGTCAATACAAAGGAAACAAAAAAAGCAATGAAGAACCCTGAAGCATGGATGGCATGACTGTATGAAATCTGAAATGAAAAGACCATATAGTTATTATTAATTTTCCTATATATACAAAGATGAGACAAAGAGCTGTAAACAACATAGTAAATTACTTCTAAATGGCTTCATACAACTTCAGGGTTACTCAGCATTAAATTACAATTAGTAATTTTTATGTATTAATATTTTCCAACAAGTATCTATTTTCCATAGATTTTGAAGTCTGCATGCCTTTATGTCCACCTAGTCCAAATCCCTCTGTAATTCCAACAACAGATCTCTCATGGACTGAATTGTAGGTGCTGTGACTTTTATGAAGACTCTACTTAATAGCCTTTGTTGCCAGTCTCTCATTGAAATTAATGGCATTTGACATTGCCCAGAGCCTCTGAAAAATCAGTCTGATGTTGGCTTCCTGAAATTAATGGCCATTTCTTGATTCAATAACTCAGTAAACAACAATGGAATAAAGCACTAATGTGAGTTCAGAATAAACATGTAACTGACAATCAATAAAACTATCTAATTTGTATACATCATTGCAGTTTCTCCATAAGACAGTGTCAGAAAAGAATAGCAGGAACCCTGGAACTACAATTCAACTAATATCTTTGCAGGCCTTTCACTTTAGGTCTTAATTTAATCTTTAAATGGAATAGCATTAAAAATTAATTTTTACTTCATGCTCCATGTAGCAAAAGTTAATTTAATGTTTGTTTAGTTCTTTGAGATGTCTGCATGAAAAATATAGCACAGCTACTAGTATAATGTTTCACCACAAAATAATCATTCTGCTGGGGCTAGAAAGTGTAAATAATTAACATGCTGCTTGCAAGCAGGGCTTGGTCATCTCATAAAGCAGAAAGCTGGGAACATTCCATAGAACAAACAGAATTCGGCACAGGAAGCATCAATCAAATGCAGTCTGCAATTTAGAAAATATTTATTCTAATTTAACAACAGAATTTGATCATTTTACTGGCTGCTTATGGAAAAAAGTCCTTGGATAGGGAATTATCTGTGCTTTTATATGACAGTAAAATGAGTTTTGGAGGTACAGTCCATTTCCTTGGATACAGCCTTGGATTACAGGCTGTAATGCCTGAAAGCATCACAGTGGATGCTGTGGCATGGGGAACCAGAGACCCCATACAAGCCATGGCATAGAATCAATTCGGCACTGACCTCCAAACCACTGGCACATCAGTGAGCCTCAAAACCCATATGCAAAGCTAACTTCTTAAGCCATCTCAACAGTGTGAGGTGAAGAGATATTACAGGCTTGATTTTCTTTCAAAAGTTGCTGCGCTCCCACTGATTTAAAGGATGCTGAGGGAAACAAGCCTGGCAAAAATGAGGTCAATGTAATTATTATTACAAATCCCATGCAATGTAGCTAGACAGGAGAAATGCTTATTGCTTTCACTACAACTTCCTATTCAGCATCAAAACCATTCAGCCAAGGGCAGAGGCATGCAGTATTCACAGCCCCCCAAGCACTGCAGGAAGACATCTGGCATGGGCCAACAGATAAGCTACGCTTGTATTTTTTCATAACCCACATTTTTCAGAACCCACATTTTTTCATTTACCTTGTCACAGGCAACCAAGCACTTTCTTTCAGTAACACAGAAGAGAAAATCCACGGGGTATGAAAAACTTTAAAGAACAGCACAACAACAAGTGTGCAATAAAACCACATGTAAGCTCACAGGACCAGCTTAGCATGGTACTGCCATGGCTATATAAGTAATTCTTTGTTTTTCTAGCCCCAAGTCAACATTTAGAATCCACTTAGTCACATAAGCATATTGGTTGTTTACCATTCACCACAATCATGAACAGTTTCAAATAATTTTTAATAAATAAAGTTTAAGATTGAGAGCATTTATAACACCTGACTCTATGGACAAAGTACAATATACATCTCACTTGTCTCAGTATGAAAAAATTTCTCAATTGGTGGAGGATAACTCTATACTTTTGGAAAGGCAAACAAATATAATGGAACTTTGCGGATTTTCTATGCTAAATATTGCTGGTTTAAGATAATAAAGCCCCACTATCTTGACTCCTGTTTTCTTCCTCTTAAAATTGGAGAAGACAGAACTTTCCTATGATTAAGAGTCAGATGAGATTTAAGTACGTAAGTACATTCTTAGCCCCCTAGGATTTAGTTTAGATTATCCATGAGTTTAAGAAGAGGAATCAGCGTAATGCCAAGTCATATCATTTACCTTTGTCTTTTCTTCTTCGGTTATGGTGAACGATGCCATCAATGATACGAGATGTGTTTTATTCTGAGAGAAATATAAAAATATTACAAGCATTAAAAAATGAGCAGAATCCAATTTATAACACTGGCAAACAGCCCAGAATCTCTACAAAAGCTTCTCAGAAGAAAAGCTATGCTTCTCACTAAGTGTAAAGCTGAATAAAATCTGATAGCAAAATGTAGTCGTAAGTGTGCTCAGTGGGATACACTCCCCTTCTGACCATGCACAGGCTTATTCAGTGCTCACAGATTTACATTTTTTCTACACTTACAAAACCTGCGTTGACTGAAAATGTAGAGAACAGGAGTCAAAGTCACTGCATATGTCTTGTAGGGATCAAAGTTTGCAGCTCAGCATCTATCAGTTCTGCTAAACACCCACCTCGATCCTCTACTCTTATCATTCCTTGGTTTTTGAACTCTTGCTCTCTGTCTCTCTAGTATGCCCTCATGTGCATCGATCATTTTTTCCTCTAAAACAAGCAAGATACAGCAGCTGGAAATGAAAATATATCTGCAAGGTCTAACTACATGCACTTAAAAAAAAAAAAAAAACATGGGGAAAAAATCAAACCATATTTAAGAATGAGAAATAAGTTACTTTGGAAGAAACCACTCTTCCTGTGTCATTAGTTCTGCTTCCTACTTAGGCTAATTCCAGTGTTGTTAGACCTATGATCAGTTCTCTTGGAGCCTGGTGCAACTGAGTTCTCAAAAAATCACCAAAGATGGAGATTGCCCGGCTTCTCTCAAAAATCTCTTCAAAGTCCTCAAAATTCTCATATTAAAACAGTGGTTTTGGTTACAAGAAAAAAATATTTTTTTACTAAAAACATGTCAAAACTTCAACCTCTCATAGACTACAGGAAAACACATATAAGGAGGTGGGATACTGTTATTTTCAGGGTACACAGATAAATTGGAAAGAAATATAAAAAGTAGAGAGAAATGCTACAGGACAACACACAAACATCCTTTACCTATTTAAGGAGACCTAAGACTTCCTAACCTTTGAAGAATAACTCACGTATTTAAAAATTCATGTTAAACAACCAGGGAGCCTAAGAACTTCATTGCAGTACATGCAGGCCTCATCACAGGTCTCGTAGCTTAAGCAGACAACCATAGAATCACAGAATAGCTTGGGCTGGAAGGAACTTTAAAGATCATCTAACTCCAACCCCACTGCCATAGGCAGGGCTGCCACCCACCAAATCAGGTTGGTCAAGGCCCCATCCAACCTGACCTGGAACACCTCCAGGGATGGGGCATCCACAGCTTCTCTGGGCAACCAGTTCCAGTGCCTCACCACCTTTACAGTGAATAATTTCTTCCTAATGTCTAATCTAATGTTCATCCTCTTTCAGTTTAAGACCATTCCCCCTTGTCCTATCATTACTCTTTACTCGAGTAAAGAGTCCCTCCACTCTATTTATAAGACCACTCTAGGTATTGAAAGGCTGCAGTGAGGTCTCCCTGAAGCCTTCTCTTCTCCAGGATGAACATCCCCAGCTCTCTTAGCCTTTCTTTATAGGAGAGGTGCTCCAGCCCTCTGAACAAGAAATGCTTTCAAGACTTGTACAGGAAATACCTGTGATGAACTCCTGAAAGTTAACTTTGCGGGCAATGTCAAGACCCTGCCATTCCATGTTTCCTTTGCATCAAGAAGTGCAGTGTAGTTGATTGCAAAGTATTCTCCAACTGTTAAAAGAGAGGAAAAAAGTTTGTAGATGAGGTACATTTACCCATACTACATTGGCCTCTTATGTCTGCATTTTCTTAAATAAAACAGTAGCTACACTGTCTCAAAAATAACCCAGCAGAGTTGCAGGTTTTTTTAAAACACAAGAAGACTGAAGAGTTGAGCACCCAGCTGAGCTTTTCCTTTCCAACACAGCACACCACCCAACGTGAAAAATCATAACCCTAAAAATCAATTTATTAGTTTTCTATGGACATCTTCTACCTCTTGCACATGTACTTAGGAAAGGGGAGATAAAGAAATCAAGAAAGACCAGATTTTATGAATGTGCAAGGATCCAACTGCTATCTAAGGTACAGACTAACTCCAAGACTGGTATGGTCTTTTTGGTCTATTACTTGCTTCAATTTTATAATTTGCTCAAGTCTGTAGAAAATGGATACAGAGTAGAGCTGCCTTCCTTCTGATTAATCATTCTGCCCGTCTGCATGGCCTTTTGCAATTCCAGTGTACCCCTACCTCTGCAAGTTAACCCGCCATGGTTTTAAAGCCTCTATTCAGTAAAGCATTTGCATATTTTCTAACTTTTTAGGTTGGCTAAATAAGAAAGACATTTCAATTAAAATTGGTTGTGCAGCAGTTTTTTTAAAAAATATCCAAAATGAACAAATACCATCATGAAAAATTCAGTTTCGATTTGATAGCAGTGACTTTTACAGAGCACAGGGGCTCACTTCTGTGCCTGGAAGAGGCAGTTCAAAGGTGGGAGCCAAAATGGGAATTAATAGAATTTTAAACTGCAGCACAGAAACTTGTTAGAGGGTATTTCACCCGTATTAACTAATAATTACGGAGTTTACATTATCAAAAATAAATATCCTGATATGAACAGATGTTCTTCCACATGTGTAATCAGAGCTACTTCTCTGCATAATTTGTTACCTTGCAAGAATCTTTTCCTGTAAATCTGTACACCATCTGTTGTCTTATTACCACTGGTTTTTTGAACATGTAGGCCGGTGATATTGTCCAGGAGGATAAGATCGGTAACGTTCCTTGAGAGCAGCGTGTTGGTGTTATTAATCAGAAGTCTAACGTAGGCAGTTTGAGGATCATGTTCAACATTCACCTGAAAACAGAAATATTAACAGTGCAGAACAGTTGTATGTGCATCAACAGCAGAATTTCTAGTCTTGATTGCTAGTAAAAGTTCACTATTTGTGTAAGCCAATTTTCTGAAGGCATTCTGAGAAACCTGCAAACAGCATTACACTCAGTTTGATCTCAAACTCCCAAGGAGATTTTAATCCTTGGTATGCCTGGATGTTGCTCAGAGACAAAAGGGACATAAAACAGAAGTTGGAAACCCAGTTCCTGCTAAGCCAGAAGTAAAAATGAGAATATGAATACCCCTGTGACACACAGAACTGGAACATAACTTCATAACCAGATTCTGGAAAATTCTTAGCTTTTGTATCATGAAGATGTTTCTTTTGCAAGCTGTCCTCATTGCCAATTCATTCTCTTAATGCATTTTTGTTCTCTAGTTCTCTTTTTTCACAGCAACTACACGCTCCAGAAGGTGCCAGCTGCTTCCATTTGCCCTTCCCACATAAGAGCTGACGGAACCACTAGCAGACTTGGAGTTCAAGGCTCTGCTTCCAGTTAGAGATGAAGTTCATAAATTAATAAGCATTCTCTAGCAACACACAGTCACATGACTTTATCTATTTATTCCATTAGGCATTCATTAACTCTCACTGAATAATTACACCCTCTAAATGAAATTACCTTGAGCAGAGTCACTTACTGACCTCTCACTTTTCAAAGTGCCTTCCCTTATAAAATTGAATTCAAGCAAAACTGTCCAAAACTCCATCAGGCCTATAATATGGTGGCCAATAACCTACCCATGATGGCATACTGGTCTTCTAATAATGACAGCAAATTAACACTTTGTGAAATAACCAAAGTGTGATTCAGGGACAATCTTTCTCTTTTCCCCTCTTTTTTCTTTTTTTTAAGGAAATGTCTCTTCTCTATCTGGACACTAGGAAAAATAGTAATTAAGCAGCCCCCTCCCTCCCAAAATGAGTACTAAAAACATTAATTGTGTCAGAAATCATACAATTTATTGAAACCATAGGATTCAAGATATGTAGTTATAATTTTATTGTACACCTTGACCCCTGCATTTCATTTTAATTCAGCACAGAAACAGATGAAAGTTTCAGAATGTTTTATGAATCAAGGAGAAAAAAAAAAAAAAGCTTTATTAAAATTATAATTGCTTAGTTTGCATTTTCCTACATAAATCATTGCATTTGAATAAATCTGTTTTAGAAAACTGTTTAGAAACTTGTTTTAGAAAACACAACAAAATGAAACAGGAAAAAAGCTTCAAAGTCACAAAAAGAAAATCCAAAGCCACAAAGCAGAGGCCCTGACCCAATCAACGAATCAAGAAAGCACAGATCAAAAGACCCCAGGTTCAAACTGCACAAGTTGTTAATATGATATTATGTTCCACAATAAGCGTGGATGGGCTTGTGCACACAAATAATTATGCACTACCAAGAGAAGGAGCTGGGAAAAGGTGGGAAAACAGTAAGCCTTTCCCATCCTTTACTTTCCCATACTTTTGTTTTGCTCTTCTCTGAGACAAAGGCAAAAATTAGGATTTTATTATCTCTTCCCATGCTTTTAACCAGACACAAATATATTCCTTTACATTTGGAGAGAGGAGATGTAAGCAGTAATTTAGCTAAGTTCTTACAATAGAATAGCCAGAAAAAGTAGGATGTGTATATTCATAGGTAGGTGAGGGAATATGCAGCACTACTCCTCTCCTTCCTTTAGTTAAAAGGTTTAATGCACGCTCCCACATACAGTTCGTTATCCTTCTCCAACTAAATTTGCATTTTCTCTTCATTTCATTTAATAAAATTCTTAATTCAGTGACTAAATAAAGTAACCATTCCAAGGAATCAAAAAATCTATCACCAGTCTACTGCTATTTTCCTCAGACAGCCAAAAGGTCATGTTTTTTGCATTTGTCAATACCTTCAAATCCAGGTTTTACTTTCATTATTTCTGACTGGCAATGAATTTTAAGCTAAATGGCAATGGGGAAAATCTGGATTATTTTTCATCCACTGATAGCAGTGGATGAAATAGCAGATGAGAATGAAGCAGCAGGTAATCCTGGAGAGGTTACCAGGAGGTTTGACCTCTCCTGGAAAGAATCTCCTCCATATGCTGCTGCCATTGGGATCACTGGCCACTGGATATCTCCTTTGAGTTGCTATTCTAAGTAGCAACAAGATATTTTTTCTTGCATTTGGAGCAGATGATTATGCTGACAAACATCTACAGGAACAAAACACAATGGCATCACTGACAATGGAGCTAAGTGCTTATTTCAGTTTCCCTCTGCCCCTCTAACTGCTGTCACTTCAGGAACATGGGTGAGTGGAAAGAAAGAACCACAGTAAGAGCAAGAACATTTTAGGAGGAATTGCCTTAGGAGTGAAAGGAACAGAGGATCACCTAGAAGTTTGAACAAAGATGACATGCAATGCAAGAACGCTTAGAAAACAGAAATGAGACAAGTAAAGGTTTTAAAAGCCAAACAGATAAATTTAAAGATTTATTTCAGCTCTGCTAAAGATTACTATCATTATTATGAAGTACTACCTCAGAAGTGTTCATGCCATAATGTGGAATGAATTCCTACAGGAACTTCTCTTTTTTTGTGAAAGAATGAGGGACTGGGGCCTCAAAGCATGGGTGAATTTTAAACACCCCAGTTTCAATCATGGTATTTCTATGATTAGATGTTGGAAAAACACTGCCTTCAAGAAGTAAACATATGTCATCTCCATGCTCTGAGAGTCATTTACAGGTGGTGGGTAGGAAATGTGCAAAATTCCCTTTTTTTCATTTAAAAACAGCTAAAGACAACCATATGGTCAGTCTGCCTCTTAGCAGGAAAGCATCTGTTCAAATGAATTAAGACTGAAGAGGATGACAAGGTAAGCAAAGGGAAATAAAACATGAAATGCATTTCAACATGGAAGACATTTCACATACTGTTGCATAGTTTTCAGTAATTTACAACAGGTAGCACTGCACAATTATTTTCTGGTAATCCTAGCATCTACAACAGACTATCTTTCATCTTCTACAGCAGGATTTCACAATTTTAATGAGTCTATATGAGGCTGTGCTATGAATAGCAGAAAAAAAACAATATGTAATTGTCTCAAACTCTTGTTCTGAGAAGTTTTGATACAAAAATTGAGAATCCACAGTTCAAAACCCAGAAGATTCTGTGTCACTGCTTCTTACTTGAAATGCTCACTATTTGGCCTCATTAATTATGATATGCAACTAGTTCAATAATGACATTATACATAATTAGTGCCGTGAGATGTGATGCATATTCATTCTCTGTGTAAATGATCTGGCACAGGTCATAATGTCACCTTCTGTACTAAGTACTAAATTCTCTCTCATCATATGAAACATTTCAGTGGCTGAATTCAGATTTCCCTTAAAGCTGGATGCACTTTCTCTCTCTAAGGGACAAGCATGGTGAACTGTCTCTAATGATAAAAAATTCAGATTTGATTCATCCAGCGTGGGAAAAAGAAAATAGGGGAAAAAAGAAAGGAAAAATAATAGTCTAGGTAGATCTATGCCACTTAAAAATGTAAAATGGAGAGTTTAAAAATTCTTCACAGCAGGGAGGTCTTTGTTGCTCATATGCATTTTATGCAAGCCAAATGAAAACTTCATCTATTAAATACTGTAGCTGAATTCCACTAAGTATGCTGATGGTGACACATGGGCTTTTCCTTGGCTTTGTCACAGGATGTCCCCAGACACAGTGGGCTTCACAGGGCTCAGTTCCCCATGCTTTGAAAGGAGTCCATACTCGACACAGGTAGGGCACACATGGGAAGACAGAGGAACACCTAATTTAGAAGGGCTCATCACATTCTCTAAAGAAGTTTCTCTCTATCATTACCCAGCCTTGTGACCGATACACAGAATTCACTAACTTTTTCACATTCATACTATTTATAGATTCATACTGAGGTATATAACACTGGTCACAAACCAAAAACCCATTGTTGTTTGAGAAAAGATTTTACTGACTTAATTCAGTTTTGAATCAACAATGCAAAATTGCTCCTCTCACAGAGGGTGCAATCATCTCAACATAAAAATGGAAATATTCCCAAATACACAGTATGGGTACAATTCTGTTTCCAGTTTTAAAGGATACTTTTTGAGTACAAGTTTCCTATCAAATTAACAAAAGAAAATAATAATAATAATAATAAACCACCAAAAAACTTACCACAGCACATTTCTGAAGGGTTATTCCAAATCCAGAGGACACATCTTCAGGCTGTGGAGAAAGAAGAAAAGTCTACACAGTGCAGGAAACTATCATAACTCACAAACTGAACCACAAGTAAAATTATGTAAATAAGAAAATAAGATAAATAATTAACAAGTATTAATCAACTTCAAATTTAAGAGCTTTGTTATCCCAGCAATTACTTTTTTGTTAGCCCAAATCTGTTTGAACTATTTATTCCCACTTGTAATTACTAGTATTTTAATTGATATACGCATCTTTTGGCTATCAGACTTCCCTAAGTTCATTAGACTATATGGATACAATTCATTATTACATGCCTATCAGAGTTTACACAGCAATCACGTAGCTGTATCTGTCAAAATAATTACTTGGAAGTCTCACAACCAGTTGGTATTGCTGAAGCCATCTAAAGCGAACACAATCACCAGAGACAGAATTAGAAACATACTAACTGGGTATCAAATTCTAAGCAATATCCAGTTGTGATGTAACTGCTTTGATGCTTATAAGTACTGTAAGTAGAAAACTATGATTACTGACCAGCTCATGGTTAACAGAAGACTCTCGTTTAAACAAAATCTTCTTTGTCCATGAAGGTATCAAAGCAAATACTGAATGGCTCCACTGATCATCAGAGGCTGCAGAAGTCAAGAACAAGTCATGGACTTCACTTGCTTGAATTACCAGAGGCAACTGCAATGCTGAAAACCAAGGCAAGACATTGCGTTAGAGCTAAAGGTGGCTTTGGCATGCTGCCACTTGGTGCATGTCAGCCCTGAAGATTCCAGCCAGAGATGGGGCTTGTGGTACCTGGTGCTCTGCATGCATACCATGACCAGCACACTCTTTCACAAAGCATTTAACATCTGAATAGGCAATGGAGACAATAGGGTAGATAGGAAGCAGAGATGGGACTTGCCCCAGAAAAGTCAGCAGGAGTTAAAACAAAACTGTGTCCTACCTAGGGAACTCCACTGAAAATTTCTTGCCACTTAAACATAAATCATCTAATCCATGAATTAAAAGGGTTCCACATTAAATCAACTGTTAATGTTTTCAACACAAAGAATTTTACAGCAAAGCATATATAATTGAAGCACTCTACAATGTGAGTGGCCTCATTGCTAAGGGTGTTCTGCTTCAAAGATACAGTCTGCCAATTAACCATCAAGTATTTCAGTACATAGAACAAAAATACTTCTCAGTTGACTAAGGGTGTCAATTACTTTTCAGATTAATTGGAGTGCAATCAAATCAAATACTTCGCAATTTAGTAATTTGCAATATCAATGCTATCCTATACCCCATCTTTCACATTTTTTTAGTAGAGATTAGGCCAGGATATCACATGAAACTACAAGAACACCTTTGGAATTGCAATATGATAATCATTTTCATCTAATGAAGTAAAAGCACCTATGACATTAATAATAGGAGCTTATACTAAAAATCAGTAATTTAATCTAATTGTAAAATAGTACAGCTGCTGAATAGAAGAAAAAATGTACTGAAAATTTATAAAAGGACTGTGGGGTTTCTGTGTTTAAAGAAGATATATTTTTGTCATTCTTTGCAAAATAGTTTTAATTTATTCATATGAACAAAAACTAATCAAAAGCAAAGATTTTTGGCAAATGACACTTATGTAAGCTTTCATTTTTTTCTGACAATCTCAGAAAAATGAGAAGTTTCATGTTTTTGGAAAGGCGCGGTTCTGCTGGAAGAACAATAAAGAGAAACACCGTCAGCTGTAAATGTAAAAAACATGCACATAGAACTAGATGTTTAGAAGAAAACATGCAGAACTAGATGTTTAGAAGAAGGTCTTATAAAGTGTCTTGAGGCATTGATGGGTTTCTGTTAACATAATGAATGAGATGCATTCTTGCTGCTTACAGAACCCAGATGGAGATGTACACCTCAGGGACCTTCACTGTCTTCCCATGGAGGAATAGCATGCTTTTAATTTGGGAGAGTGTGGTTTATACTGGATTAAAATGTAGTTACACCCACCAGGAAAAGCTACTTGTTTATGTTTTACAATTAGCTTTAATTCACTTCTCTAAATTTCATTTACACATTTAAACCATTATTACAGAGTGAAACAAACTCAGACTAATTTAGGGACCCTAAAAATAATAAAGAAAATTTGGTGAAGAGAATAGTGGTATGTAATTACAATACCAAATGCCTGCATACCTTTTGGGTTAGTATTTTTCAAGGGTAGTCATGCATGCTGCATTTCAGTTTCGATACTAAGCAACAGCCTGAATCACTCAGAACACCACCAGTGCTGAACTGACATACTGGCTACCAGTCTGAGCCCACCTGGACACTGTACTCCCCAGCAGATCAAGTACGATATCATATCCTGCCTAAAATGGCTCTAAACCTACGTTCTGACAACTGAATCATGCCTCTTCTTAGTATTGTATGGATACATCCAAACACTGAAAGGATTCATTTCATATTTGCTGTGCCTCTGAGATGTTAATTCAATTGCCACCCTATTGCTATGGAGGTAGGAAATCAGCTCTCCTTTTCATTTTCTTGCCAGACTACCATAGATGAACTTTCCCTTATAATAAACAGAAACTCTAATTGAAGACATGAAGCAGCTTCTTAGAGCTTCAAAGGAGTCAGAAGTTAATACAGAAAAATGTATGGGCTTGGCTGAACAACTACTGCCTTGAAAGTGCTTCTTGTTTAGCAGATTACTTCCTTCCATGTTTCCTATGAGGGAGGTTAGTCAACAAGAAGGGGGGTATTTGTTTCATGAAATATCTTTTGTTTTTGTGCCCAATGTAGCAAGAGATCTCTCCATCATCACACCCAACTGTACTTTCCATGTGACAGCAAATCCTGATATTCCCCTCTGGGGAGCACCAAGTCCATAGTAACCAATTTGATTAATTGATCATGTTCTTTGCCTCTGAATAAATCTCTGGATTATTAATTATACAAGATGACTGTTTTCAAGTTGTGCTTTGTCATCACTTACAATCCTGCAATAATGTGGCTAGCTCCCAGAATAAGTCTCCCGGCACATTACTTGGCTGCTCCATGGTAATGAGAGGTTGGTGATTTTGCAGATTCTTGACATTATGCTAAGCAGCCTCAATGGTGATGATGATTACAAGGATACTTCTGCAAATTTACTTGTACCTTTCCAGCATTTAGTGGAAGGCTTTGCTCAAGAAGATACAATCAGTGTGAGGTACGTACATAACGCAACACGTGTCACTGCCTCGCTCCAGATTTTTTCTCTTATTTTGTATTTATTTTTAACAGCACAGGCTGTTTGCTAATACCCTGGTCTCCCTTGTTGGTAAAGCAGCACTATTCTATCTCACTATTTTTTGTAGTATCAAATGTCAGTTAAAAAAAAAAAAAAAACTCTTTTCCTGATCCACAAATATTTCAAATATTTATCTGTCACCAGAACATTACACACACCTCAGTCTAGCTGACCTACAAGAACATAACTGCTTTTCCACATAATTCATTGAATACTCGTAACCTCAAGACAACGTAACTGTATTTATCAATTAACCTTGATAGGCGAATTTCAGACTTTTCTCTTTAAGACAAGGTCTAGATGGATTATAGATAGCTGATCACTGCTTGAAAAGCCAGACACTGAACACCTGAGAAAGGATGTTACAGGCATAACACATTCTGAGGTTTTCAAGTTTATCCTAGATTTCTGTTCTGAAATTGTTTTTGTTACAAGTAGTCTATTTGTCTGAGGTCTGATTTGTCTGAGGATGGAAAATACAAAATACTAACGCTTAACTCCTGAGGCCTTTCACTAACAAGCATCGAGCTTTCTTTTTGATACCTTGTTGTTCAGAAATGAGAACACAGCATTGTCAATGCCTCTTCTGAGGGGCATCCCAATCCTTGCACTGGCTCTGCACTCTATTTATTCCTTCTACTCTCTTTTCTTGTAGTTTCAATCTTTGCCACTTTTCTGGCTGTTTTGAAAAAGAAACAACAACAAAAAAAGACATTATTTGAGCTGCACAGTCTTCACTTCCATTAGTTCCTAGATGGAAGCTATTCCCATTCCTTTTTGAAACAGCTTTGCTAAGCAGAGGAACAGTTTCAGCTGCACAGCCCAAATCTCAGCCCGGATTGCCAGGCTGCTGCTGGGAGCACCCGGGTACAGCACCTCAGGCCAAAACATTTCCCGGCAAGCAAAGCAGCAGGGCATGAGGCTTCATCGGGGGCTTTTCTGTAAACATCCCCAGAGCTGTCAAATCAAACAGTTCATCAAAGAAAGCCAATAATTTCACTTTTTTTTTTTTTTTGAGATGTGAGAAAATATAACTGTCTCCAAGATGAAATTTTCTTTGTTTTCCTTAATGACATAAATTAAACATTCCACACATTTACAGTATATGATGAAGTTGTTAAATATTTTATCTTCCTTTCATCAGCATGTTATTAAAATATTTTCTTATTATTTAATCCTCCATAAACCAAACAGGAACAGACATACCAGAACCCTGTCTTAAATTGCATATTCCTGGATAATTACCGGCACTGGTAGGTTGACTTTGTATTGAATTACCAAAGAAAAATATGAAATTAAATATTAACGTAGCTGAAACAACTGGAAGATTGTCATAATATTTTACCACACCAGTATTTTCCTGTAACATTCACTCAGTCCCACATAGACACAACGTCACAACAACAGAAAATGAGACATGCACAATTGATCAGCACCGTCTCAAATGCAGAACCAGATCAGAACAACCATCGAGCGCTGCTACTTTTCTTTGCTGTTACCCCCAGGCAGTTATTTGCCAACTCCTTTGCTTTGCACGCTACTGCTTTGCGTGGTGATGTGCTGTTTTGGACTTCTAACCGCCACAGTCAAGCCAAACACAACACACTTAGCGAGGAGAAGTCTCCTACTACCACCTCTCATCGCATTTGCTTGCCGCAAATTACAGAGAGGATCCAATGTGGTACAAAATGCACCTACAGTGTGAAGTCTGTGGTGATGGTGGGTCTGTGTTCATATTGGCTGGAGATGGAAGAATAGGTATGCAAGGAAAGAAACTGTCCTCTGTGATCAGTCCTTTGCTGAGAAATTAGTTTTGAGTAATGACAAGGACCTTCAATGTTAGGTTCAGCCTTACGTACTGGACTAAAAAGGCTGCATCCTGAACACGTTAGTGGTGCTGATTAATACCTGTGGACCACCATTAAAAAGGTAGGAATAACACGCCAAGAACTATAGTGTTTTATTTGTTCTTGATAGCAGTTAAGATTATTATTAGGCGCAGCAATTAAGTAGGATGAAATGAAAATAAATGGTCTTGTAATAGGTTTCCAGCAAAGACTCCAGTAGGTCCTTAAGGCCCCCATACCTTTACAACACCTCCTAACCTGTTAATAGACAGTAAAAAAGTGAAGACTCTGACAAGTTTGTGAAATGTCAAGTCAGCTTTAAAAATTAATTGATACCAGGAGGAAAAAAGTAATTTAACAAAACATGCTAATTGTTAGTTCTCACAGGTTGTATATTTCAAGTCCCAAATCTGCAGTCTGATTTGCTTTTCACCAGAATTTATCAGTAAAGCTTTGAATTATCTTGCTTTATTTCAGTGTGGAAGAAGAGTTGAATATACTTGTTTACTATGGTTTTGTTGTTGTTCTGAATTATGCCTTGTCCTGAAAACCAACCAGGATACAATATCCAATTTAAAGTCCATTCAATTACACGCAACAATGAACAAGCAAAGGTAGTAATTTACTGTATTCCAGTTTTGAATGCTGCTATTAGCTTTCCTTGTTACAAAGTCAAAGAAACTATGGGCATCAATGACACAAAACAAATCTACTTTTCATGCCTTGTTTTGATAAGTCAGGCCAGACTAGAACATAATTCTAAAAATCCACAATGTTCCCCAATCATAGGGCAATTCTGGGGCTGTTTTTTCTCATCTTATGCAGAAACAACTTGAAAAAACTTCCAGCAGAAACTCTAAGATCAGTGTGCTGTCAAACAATTTCAATTCAATACACGGCCATTTTCAGTGGCAAATGGGAACTTCAGTAGGAATAAACATTCTAGTATCTTGATTAAGCAAACCACTAAGAACTTAGCTGTAAATATGTTAAAAAATTATGCTTACTAGAACGGGACAATTCTCAGTCATAAATCAGCATACAATTCAGTGCTTGTAGCATCTCTTCATTTAACATGTATATTTACCTACTAATGAAATGGAAAACTAATCAATCACTAACACAAAAATATACTCTCAAAATCCTCCAATTGCGCCACTTTGTCTAACACCATCAGGTTCTTCTGAACTATAAAACCGCATGCATTTCCTTTCTCAGTGGATAGTACCTTATTAATTTGCAATCCATCAGAAAGGAAGATGTGAGCAGCAAACATTAAGTCGTATAAATACAGGGAAAAAAAATAACAACAAGAAAGCTAAGCAAATCTGAATTACTTGCTTTCATATTTAAATTAATAAACTCATTTCTGCATTAGCCATGGCATAGGGCAAAGAAATTAGAGGCATCTTACTGGATGACTGCTTCAGAGTGTGTAATTTCTTGGCAAATGCATGTTATGGAATCATCTCCTGGGGAACAGCATCCTCTGCCATGGGGGAAGGGTCTGTTACAGACATTACATTGCCCTTCTTAACGCGCTATATGAGAATGTCATAACCTTTTAGTGTACTCATCTCCACCACACTTCAATGAAGTAGAACACTGTTTATTATCTCCATGTAAAGAACATGGAGACCAGAGTCTCCAAGAAACTAAGTGATTTGTTCAAATGTAGACAAAGTCTGGCAGTCAGCCTTCTGATGCAGATCTTCTAAGATGTGACTCCTCTAAGTACAGGGACACCCTATTTCAATCAGATTAGGCATCTTCAGTGGTTTTTCACTGAAGATGCACTGTGTATTTGAGATCAGTAACCAGTACACTTGATACCCACTGTAAACAGTATTTGAACTTAGTATTTGAACTCGAACACCAGGACAAGATCCCTTGATGGGATGCCTCCAGAACCAGACTGCTTCACTTTTTCTCCCCTTCCTTCCACCAAACTCAGAGTGCAACTAAAACCTGGGAATGGCTTCAGTCCCCTGCCCACCGACACACCCACTCCCCTGTAGAGTTGAGACTCCCACAGGCTGAAAAGAGAGAAAAAACAATGCATACCTGCCATTCCCATATATTCAGTCTCATTTTGTAGCCACAGATCATCTATAATAACCTAGAGTTAACGGAGAAGAGAGAAATTATATAAAAAAATGTTTTCATAAATATTGCTTAATTAATTTTTTAAGCTGAATTTATGCTTTACAATTAGATAGAATCCTCTTCTACAAAGCCTTGAGTTTCCCCAAATTAACTAGTAGAAGAACTGCAACATTAGTCTAGAGGCAGTTTGTCAAGCAGTATGAGGCACTGCTGCCTCCTAGCACAGGTTTGCACGCTTGGGGCTCAGACTGTGTTTACATTCGATATTACCAGGCTGAGACTTTGCGCAATAGCGGAGCAGAAGTGTTTGCTATGAAGTATTAGTTTGTTCTTATAAAATAATTCTTCTTGTCATTTCCAAATGCATAACTGAGGTCCCAGGAAAATCTCATCACTAGGAATCAGCAGGAATTTGTCCATACCGGATGAATGAGTCTACACAGATCAATTCAAAGAGCCCATAGGCTAAAATCTGTAGCTTATGAGACTCCTGGCTGTGCCCAGACCGCAGAGATTGTTTCAGAAATCAAAGCTCTAAAACTTCAGTAAAAGAAACCAATGCTTTTAAGGATTTTAATGCGCAGTGTTTTGATCAGGATGTAGTAGCCACACACGCAAGTTCTCATTTAATAAAAATGTTTCCCTGTGGGAGAAGAGACACAGTTACAAATACCAGCTGGTTAACAGCTATCTTCTACGTCCGCTGGGTGCGTGTGAGTAATGTTAGTTCTGACTCATGTCAACACTACTGTTATAGTAGAACGAGTTATGGGGCAATTTTATTCTTCACCTGCTTGAGGAATTCATCATTTTGATTATTGCTAGAGCTGTAACTTTAGTTAACCTTGTGTAGAAGCAGTTCTCACTTCGGATAGGACACTTTCCATCAACATAACAGAAAATGCAAGACATTTCATAAGTTTGGATGCACCAGGAGCCCTGGGTTTTAAGCAGAAAACAAGTGCAGATAGCTAGCTGGGAGACAGCTCTTGTGGAGGAGGACGAAAGGACAGAGAACTCTGAGTAGCCCTGGGATGCAGCTTGGAGAGGCACCAGGCACTGAGCTCTTCACTGGGTGCTATTTGCATCTCTCTCACATATCCAATTGTACCATTATTCCTGTGTAACAAAGTTATTGCATACAAACTAAATTATGCCAGAGATCTCTAGTTCCATGACTAATTTCTTCTCATTAGTTAAACGATCAATTAAATGAATCTGAGTTTTGACTAGTCAAAACACAAAAACCAACAGGAAACTCCATCAGGAAACTTAAACAAAATGCCCGGTGATTATATATATGTATATTGTCATATATATGGATATACAGCAATAGAAATTTCATTAGAAGGGAATTAACCTTTGCCAGATATTTCTAGAGCAGTCTTTGAGGGAATGTGTACCAGTACAGGAAATTGCTGGATTGACACTAGAGTAAAACACTGATGAAAAGACAGTAGGATAGCCTGTTATGTTAAATATTAACATAAATATTGTTCACGAACATAAATACTAAATATGACTCTTCTGCATTACATGACATAGGCATTAAATGCCAGCAGTTTCTTTGTAAGTAAGCCTGTAACAGAAGTAGACAAACACCGGTTCAAGCATGTATAAAGACGTGTATAAAGTGTGGCTTGCTAGCTAATCCTGCTTCCTCTGAAATTTATGTACAAATGACTCAGGATTTCCAGAGACACCAGGCAGTCATTCATCTGCGGTTTTACAACAGCTCACACAAAAAACTATGGTGTTTGTGTAGCCATTTGCATCAACTATGAATGACACTACAGCACTCCTTGCTTTTTCTTCTGCCTTATCTGACATTCTGTCCTCACTACTCTGCGCTGAATATTTGACATATTTTTTCCAGTCTACTGTAGAGTGCATCTATAATACCAGAGGGCATCATGAGGAGCTCCACATCAGCCAACAGAGACCCCAGTGCCAGCCCTACAGACCAGCAGTGACATTAAGCATCAAAAGTAATTAATTTAATGCAGTAAAAATGCCACCACACGTTTTCCCAAATTTTACATTATTTTTCTGGACGAAAAATAAGGTTTGGGGAAAAAAAAAAAAAAATTAATACAAAAAAAAAAAAAAAAACACTATTTCCTGCTGATTAGTATTTTTTGTAATCAAAGCACACAGTAATTGTAACTCCCTTCATCCCACACCACACATTTTCTGGTACTCTTCACATGGTCAAAAGAAAACTCTGCTGGCACAGCCTGCTGGATAGATAACCAGAGACAGAATTAAGAATAAGAGCTGTATCTTAAAACACCAATGGCGTCCCTAATAGCACGCTGACACCAGCGAGCCAGAGTGCTGTTATTGGATAACAAAATCAAATGCATCCACTCAGGAAGGAGAGATAAACGGTGTCAGTGTCAGCGCATGGGGTTTTGCAGTGGCCACCGATCCATGGGAAGTTTTCCCATCTTCGACGCCACCACAAGGTCCGTGGTGCCTGCAGGGCCACAGCACCGTTACAAGGGTGCCTGGCATGGTTTTGGCTGCAGGGGATACCTGCTAGAGCACCTCACGTTGGACCTGGGAACCTTCCAAGGGAAATTAGCTCCCTTTGCCTCAGGAGGACAAGGCTTAGCTACAACTACTCGCAGCACAGGGCCCTCCTGGGGCGAAAGAGATGGGACTAGCCTGCAACGACGGCTGCACCCCGGGCTGCCAAACCACCCGGGGCCACCACGCCGGGGCACCCCTCTGCCGTCCGGGGCCCCGAGCCCGCCGCCGAGGCTCCTTCCCCCGCCGCAGCCCCCTGAGGAGGGGCTCGGCCTCGCGGCGCCCCCGCCTTACCCCAGCCGCCGTCCTCCCGCAGGGCTCCCGGGGCGGGCCGGCCGGGGGGCGCCAGGCGGCCGCTCCGAGGGGCCGAGCGGGGAGCAGCACCATGAGGAGGGCAGCTAGCAGCCGCCGAGCCCCCCGCGGGGGCGCAGGGGCTCCGCGGAGCCCTCCTCGCCGCTGCCCCCAGCCAGGCCGGGCCGCAGCCATCCGCCATCGGTCTCCTCCCACGATAGGCGGGGGGATCGGGTGGCGGGACCTCCCTTTTCTCTCCCTCCCCTCTGGCCGAGCCGAGCCGGGGTCCGATGGCGGAGGTCGGGGCGTGCTTGCGGGCGGTGGGGCTGCAGTTCTGGGCCGGCTCGCTGCGGGTGCTGCCCGCCCTGCTGGCCCCCGCCGTGCTGCTGGGGCTGCTGCTGGGCGCCGCCGCCGCCGCCCTGCTGTGCCGCTGCGCCATGGGGCCGCGCCGGCGGAGAGAGGTACGGGGAGGCCGGGCGGGGAAAGGGGGCACCCGGGGGGCTCGAGAGGAACTGGAGAAAGGACTTCAAGCGACTTTGGGACGGGCACCGCTGTGCTGCAGGCCCGGCCCGACAAGGGAAACATCGCTGGGCCCCGGTCCGGCGTCGGATTGGCGTCGGATTAACTCCGGATCGGCTGCGGGTGAACGCAGCGGTGGGTGGGGTTACTCGCGACACCCCTCTTTAAAGTAGTTTTAGTGCTTACTCTGTTAAAAACGTATCCAAAGTAAACGGGTTGACTCAAAACAAAACACAACAACACTGCTTTTGGTATGTAAACGGGTTGACTCCAAAAAAAAAAAATAGTGCCCTCCTGGCCTTTATCCCTGAAAATACATTCAGCTATCCCACTAGCTGTTTCTCACAGCCATCACTTTTTGTAGAAGGCTGTGCAGCTTTTTGGGGACAGTGGAAGTAGAACCCCATCTGCAGAAACTTCCTGAGATACTTGAAAATGAACACTTGTTTCCATTCTGGAACAGAAGGAACTTGATTTCCAGAGCAGGAAAGCGAACAGCGCAAGCAGAGAGGGTGAATACTCACCCACAGCAATACGTTTGCACTGTGGGTACACTTGTAGATATTTCTCATGTATGAGAAATACAGGAGGCAGAATATATTTGACAGTTTGCTCAATGCAGAAGTATCAGGGTTTTCTAAAGCGTGTGATTTTGTTAATGACATACCTGGCTCGCTGTTTTAAGGACGGGGGTGTAAGGCTCATACATCTTTATTAGATAGAGCATTTGTTTTGACCACAGAATAACAGAGGTAGCACATACCTGCAGAATCACTACCCGGCGGGTACGTTTTCTGAGAATTGTTACCAACTTCTGCTGCCTTTGTGGATCACGTCTGGTCACAGGTCATGTTGGGTTACCTGGGTGCAGCAGTGATTGGCACAGCTTGGAAATTCGGAGCCCTGCAGAGCATTGTCGGCATTCAACGGGGTGTCTGGTTCAGCTTGTTTTTTAACTGCACCGTTTTTCAGCTGTAACTAGCCTGCTGCACGTGTATGTCTGCTAGGGTTGATCATCACCGAGCATGACATAAGAGAAAAATCCTCTTGCTCCCAACTGCTTTTAAGTGGGAGGTTTGAAACTCTGTTTGAAGCCATGCTCTAGCCTAATAATGGATTCACTTCAAATGCTGGATCAATGCATCCTATGCGAGTGCAAGCCTCTCTGATTCAATTGTTCATTTTCCCTGCCTTAATAGATGGTATCCTTATTGTACTGTCACTACTAACTCAAATATAGCCAAGTATAATTTTATCCTTTATGTCACTTATGTCAATAGGGAATAGAGGCTGTTAGTTCTCTCTGGCCCAGATCTTTAGATGCGTTTAGGTGCTTAAATGCCATTAAAATCAATGCTGCTCCTGTAAAAGATTTGTTTATTTCAAAAGAAAAATAAACTGCCTGCTGCTGCATACAGAACACATTGCAGGGTGGTCAGATTGTATCCTAGGGGTCTGATTTCCCAAATGCAAACAGGGTGACATTAAGCTGTACCCATTCCTTCCACATACTGTCTTGCCCCACCTATGCTGTGAAGCAGCCTACTGCATGATTAGCAGTTCTGGACTATTATTCTTACTGTATCATAGTTACTATATAGTTGCTACTATAATATGGTAGTATTCTGACTAGTTACTATATAGTTACTACTATAATATAGTAACATGCTTACTATACCATACATACTATGTTATGATTATAGTATAGTAGTTACTCTATTACAGCCTTCTGTACCTACAATAAAAGCAGGGATATTTTACTTGTGTTACCATGTTGCTTCCCAGGCATCTGAGTTATACATGCAGTGGGAGCAGGGCAAGTACCTGGAGTACAGAGGATCTGTAGGCACTGCAATAAGCCACCAGCATTTGTCACTCAGCCCCAGTTAATTACTTCTATATATTCAACCTGAATCTGTGGGACTTGAATGCATGCAGTTAAGTGCCTTATTGGTGTGAGGATCTGTGCATACTGGGAAAGTTTTAAGAAAGCTTTACCATGGTAACTTCAGACATTACAGTGCACTGTAATGCATTTCTATCAATAAAACTCTCCTGTTAGACTTAATGGCATTGCCTAGAGGCTCTTGTGACCCTTTGGGTTGGAGCTTGTCTCATTATGATATTAGATTAACTTGAAGAAGTATTACAGTAATTACAGTTAGACTCAGTTTTATTAAACTTCTTAATGATCTAAAAGGGGAACCCGGTAGCACTTCAGTTTCATTTGTAGATATTATTCAGAAGGAGTTGCAAAAAAAACAAGGATGAAAATGGTGAGGAAAGGCATGAGAATAGCAATGCTAGAAAAAAAAATATATATATATATATATGGGAAAATGAAAATGCAATACAAAAATGCAAAGATGAGAAAAGCAAATTCTGAATGGCTGTGGTGTGATGGACAGTGGTGAATCCAATGTGGCTAATTCCACAGCTGCCAGTCACTCAACCTAAATGTTGTGAACTTCTGGTTCAGGACAAATAAGTGATAAAACTGAGATTTGTAGCTGTTGTTTTGTCAGTAGTTGATTTTTAGAAAACAACGTCTTTAATTTAGCATGTCTTAGAGACTTAACACAAGAACATGACCTGTATTATTGAGCACCTATGTTCCAGAGAGGTGACAGAGGCAAGTCATAAGAAATGAAATTATTCCAATTCTCTCAAAAAAATGGACTATTTTACGTGCCAAGTGACCAAACAATTCAAGGAGAATTTTTCCATAAGACAGTTACATGCATAGACTACCTCAGAAAGCAGTTAGTTGAATGAAAACCTGAGAAGTGAAAGACAAAAGTTGTCAGGGTAGGGTGGCTGCCCTTCTCCACAAGATCTTTTCCATCACTACAAGATTCCTTGCAGTGCCATGTTTGGATGCATTGACTGGTATTGTGATTTTTTGCTCTATGCCAGTGCACAGAGAAGCATGTGTACAGCACTTTGTGTCCTGAGTTTGTGTCTGTACCAGAGGCTGCGTGTGTTTGTTGGGAAGTAAGGGCCAGTGATGTGTGCTGTTCTGGGGGAAGGAAGATGGTAAACATTTTGTCATGGTTAGTTGTTCCTGACAGGAACTTTCCCAGACATAAAACTTCATTTAGGAAGTTTTTATTGTGGCAGGTGAGCAAGAATATTGGGCATTCTCATTGTTGCAAACAATTACAGACAATTTTAGTTAACTTGCTTTAAGTATGAAGTTTGAACCAAGACAGTGAGCTTGACAGTAGTCAGGACTATGACATTTTGAGAGCAGATGGATTGATTTGACACATTCACAGCCTTTTACAAATTTGAGGGTTAAAATTCTACTTCTGGACTGACAAATTCATAACATTCAGTAATTTAGAGAAAAATGCTTCCTGAATATGTAAAATTATTTTTTCATTAATTTTTAGTTCATATGTTTCCAAAATTAGCATTTTCAACTGATATTGAAATCATTTTCAGAATGGAGACATGAGAGTATCCAGGCTGCTGTCAGAGATCTTCCAGGTGAATCTGTGTGATGTCAGAGTTATATTTTATCTGTTTTCTCTTGGAATTTCAGAAGGATGATTCCCAGAGACTTCTGGAAAGCTTCAACTGTGATGAAAAAGAGCACACTCTCACGAAAAGTAAAGCAGAGCCCTATAATTCAGAAGAGGAGATGGTGCTGGAGGTAAAGCTGTGTTCTTTTTGGTGGATGTCCATTTTTTTGGATGTAGTAATCAGCACATTAAGGGCCTTGTCCAAGCTGTCTTGATTGTAGTGCTTTGGAATTGAGCCCTTAAAAAACATTCAGTAAAAGTGTAAGGAGATTGAGCATCTTCTTAGGAATGTAACCATTTCAGGTATTCATTTCCCACATGAATTCTATTTAATTTGAGCTACTTGTTTGGACATTTCAGTCAAGATCCTCAGAACTGTTTGGATGTGGGCTTCTTTTAGTTTAAGGTTTAACGTCCTTGATTTCAAAAGGTTGGTGAAAAAAGTTCACACTATTGACATAGGAAGAAGTACATAAGTACTGAAATCGGTCCTGGTAGTTGATAATGGATTCTTTTCTGGAGAAGTTTTATTAGAGAAAAATTGACAGTGACAAAGTTGTTTCATCAGATCTAATCTGGAACAAATACCTTTTCCTAGTGCCTCCTTAGGATATGGGTATAGATCTGAGTTGGATTGTATAGGTCAATGGAGTGGCATAGAATAAATGAACCAAACTTAGTATGTTTGAGAACAGCATCTTTAATGTCTTTCTTATATAGGAAACTCTCTCATCAAGTACCAGAGTGCAGAGGTCAAATGACCACAAGTGAAACACACACTGATGTCAACCTGGGATTCAAGGACAAAAAGAAAAATAATTTGGAGAAAATGTGGGAGAAGGTACAGGGTTAACCCACTCACTAAAAAATCCAAGTAACTCTCTTTTTTTTTTTTTTGTAGTAATCTCAAAATAATCATGAGAGCCAGTCCTACCACATAGCTTTGCCTTTCACTCAAAGCTGATTTGACTGCTCTTGAAGAAACTAAAAGTTGAGGGTAGAAATATTTTTAAAATGTGCAGTTCAACTAGCTCTATTGCGCATAAATTAAATACATACAGAAAGTGTTAGTTAAAGCCAGACAGCCTGGTGCTTAGCTTATAATGAGGATTGGTTCCAAGACAAAGAAAAGATAGACATTATTGTAAACATTTTACTGTTGGTTTAAGTCCTGGCAGGCAATTAATCTTCATTGCAGTTTTCTGATGAAGAATGGTGGCAAACTATCGTTGGTCCTTTTCATTGAGTTAAAGTACAGCATAACAAGTGAACATTAAATAGATTCTCTTTTGGAGTATAAATCCTGTGAGAGAAATTATGCAATGATATAAATGTATGAATATTACCAACCCTTTTGAAATGGTACCACAGCCTTTAAAAGGTTATCCTTCACAACTATATCCATTTCCCAAACAAGCTAACTCATTTATAACACATTAAGAAGTAGCCTTGTTATTTGAAAGGGCTTTCTCCTGTCTGTTTGCCAAACTACCGAAGTTATATATGCTTTTTTTTTGTATTCATTTGTTCCAAATTCATTTGCTCCAATTCCCAGAGGCTTTGGCTTTTACTGACATCATATTGACAGTTCAGGAAGAAGCATAGATGAAAAAATGCTTTTAGTTAGGTTAGAGCACTTCAGAAAAACAGATATTTTCATTCTGAGACCTTCCACACTGCAATAATACCACAATTACTATATTAATAATAACTGTGTATTACTCATGCCTGCTGAGAAGCAGGATGTATTAGCTCCAGCATACTGTGACATGGCTTTATGTCTTTGGACTGGAGCTGCTTTGCTTCCAGCCATTTCAGAGCATTGGATCTGTCAGGTTCTATCCCTGAATATGTAGCAGTGGGGCTGCTTACTATGAGCAAATGTTTTACATGCTGACCCCTTGCTTTTCACTTTATCTGTAAATCCAAAAATGACTTCTGAAAATAAATGAAATAGAGATGAAAAGGTGCAACAATAAAAGAGTCTAATGAATGACATGGTTTGCTCCTCTCTTCCCATGTCTATTTTTAGATTCTATTAGTGATTTGATATTTCCTAGAAAAAATCTGTATAAAGAAAATTATTTTAACAAATCAGATTCTTTCATTTCATGTAAAAAAAAAAAGAAAAGAAAAAGATTAGAACAGAAAATCTCCTAAAGCTTGGGTTTAACTATTCTATTTGTTGCATACAGCCAACCAACCTTTTAATTGGCCATGCATAACCTCACAAAACAAAGCTGATTATCCCATTGTTCCAGTGCATAAAGCAGTGGATAGGAGAGAGGAGGAGCACAAAGTCAGACTATGTGAAGTAGCAGATTGTGTGAAAAGAACGAATTCTCTATAAAAAGTTCTTTGTAGGAACACTGGTATTTTCTCTAGATTATAGGTGAGGGTTGCACTATAAAAGCTCTTCCTGGAAAAATGACTAGTTTTGTTTAATCTATTGTTTCTTTATTTAAATTGAAAGGCAGAATTTATAGCCATGATGATATCTGTGGAGCTTATTCTTCAGTACTTTCTATTATTAAGATTATTTCAATCTCCCATGTGAAATCTTTACTTGCTGCTTAAAGGGAAAAGAAAGGAAATGAAAATAATTTGTGAATACAATAAACTATTGCTCATTTTCCCTTGCAGGCATGAAAAAAATTTGGAGCAGTGCTAATGACAGAGTTCTCTTTTTTGAGTTTTAAACTCTGACCTGAACTGAGTCCTAGGAGAAGACTCTTCATGCCAAAGCTGAAAGTCAATAAGCATTCTGTTATCAATTGGAATTTCTGGGTTATATAACCAAAAGCAGCATGCAATACTTACAGTGAACAACCATCAGGTCCACTGCCATTCTCAAACCTTAAAGTAGTTTTCTGTTCTTTTCCATACAGGAAAATGAGTCTCATCTGAACAGTAACATCACGGCATTTGCATTAAAGGCAAAAGTCATCTATCCTATCAATCAGAAATTTAGGGTAAGATTTTAGACTCTACTTATAAATATTAATAACAAACGTTCTGTGTCAAAGTAAATTGCAGAATCAAGTACCAGAAGAAAATTTACTGCCAATCTACTTAATAGGGATCTTTGTTTATAGTCCATTGACTTAGGGCTTATTCTGTAAGGCATCAGCTGCTTTCATCTCCCCCGAAACCTGCAGTGCTTTACATGATGTCCAGTCAATTTTCACTGTAGTCAAAAAACCTTTTCTTGATTAATGGAGGTTGTATTTGTCCAAGGAGACGTAGGAAAAACCCCACAAGGATCTGCCCTTCAGTCAGGAAGAATGCCTCAAACAGATAACCTCAACAGAAGAGTGCTTTTCCAGGCAATGCAGAAACCTGTCAGGATGATAAATGTTAATTTATCTGGAAACACTTTCACTGTGTATGTTGTTTAATTTTTTGCTTGAAAGCAAACACTGCAAATTGATGAGATGTTTATCTCCAGATTGTGTTGTATTAATTAACCTTGTAAATTTTCTTTGACTGTAGCCTTTGGCAGATGGCTCATCCAATCCATCTTTGCATGAGAATCCAAAGCAGGCAGTTCTGCCTAATCAGGTAATGGAGACATCTACGTCAGGTAGCCTGGGATCCCTCAGCCAGGGAGACAAGGAGGACTGTAGTTCTTCCACAACGATACATTCCACAACAAGTGATGACAGATTTCAGGCTCGAGCCTTCCTCAAGGTGACTTGCTTCCCTGAAGTGCTAATGTGTGAGAGGTAAGCAGTAAATCTGGCCTTGTGTTTGGTTGTTTCCTAGTGCCCTAATGGTTTTCAGGACAACCAATAAAAGTATGGCATAAATGAAAGACTGGGCTTGTGTGCATAAATTCACCACATCAAGACAGGGTTTTGGCCTATAGCCCTAAAGCAAGGGTTGGAGAGAATAGAAATGCATCATGCTGTACACTGAAAGTCAGTTTATTCTTTATGAAATCTGGGGAATCAGAACTTCAGAAAAGAAGTCTCATTAAAGGAATTATCACTGTTATGATAAGGAGATCCCTTTGTTTTGTCTTGTATGCTCAGTTCACTCGTGTAGTGGATTGTTGCTCAGCTGGAGCCCTCTGCACTGTACAAAATCAAGTCACAAAACTTGTGTCTTGAGAACAGCAAATGGCAGTGGTCTGTTCTCTTTGTTTTAGTAGGAACTATTCCTGTCATGTCTTGATAATGTATGCTTCTCAGATGCACAATTGATACATATGTAGAGCTCATCCAAATGGACTGTCAGCTCTGTTTTTCTTTTAGCTACACAACAGTGAGATACCCTTAGATGAGTAAGTGTCTGTATTCTCATTAGTGAAAATAGAGAAAAGCATATTTATGTCACCTTGAGGACTGAGGAAGGAACTAGCAATGAAAAATATTTTCTAAATGTCCACTCTTATTACAACTGTTTTAATTAAAAGCTCTGTTTTTGCTTTGTTGTAGCCATTCATGCTTATATTTACCATTCCTTTTTCTAAAGAGGACTGTATCTCCAACTTTGTATGTAGAGATATTTTGTCTGAAATAGAAGGCAATGTAGAATTGAAGTGACTCAGCTGCTGTTCTAGGGACAATGCTTTTAGAAAAATTTAGCAATTAAATGAAACCATTATATGTTGCTGCTCTTTCATGTGACCTTTATTTAGATTGATTTTAACACTTTTTAAATCTTTGTTTTAGCCTTGATATTAACCTCTGCCTTTGCAGTCTTCTTTTAAAAGATCTCATGCTTCTTGATACTGAGCTCAGAAAAGAAAAACATGTGGTAGGTACTTATGTCTCATTTATAGATATTTGATCTGAACACATTAGTTGAATATCAGTTTAGGAAATAATCGACATTAACCACTGACTAGATTGGAAGTAGTGTAGCAGAGTTGAACCTTTATAGGATTCTGTGTTTTCCCTCTCTGTTCTGCGTGTGTATGATCTTTACAAAGGAATAAAATATAATTAAAAATATTGGGCTATGAAATACAGGAGACCAAACTGCATAACAAGTTTGTTTTTTATTCCAGATAATAATGTATAGTATTTGTGATTCACAATAACAAAAAAAAAAAAAAAAAAAGAGTTTATGTTTTTCGGACAATGCTTATACATTGCAGCTCCAGGGACCCTAACTGTTTGGGTAAAATTGAAAATTCAGTTCAGCTGAATCAGTATTATTAAAAGGGTACTTTTAAACCATAGATAGATACCTTCATCAAGTCACAGCATCCAAAGCTGACAGAAAACAAAGAAACAAACAAACAAAAAAGGATTTATACAATTAAAGCCACAGAATACTTGGTTAGGATAATTTTTTATGGTAACTGATTGCGACCAAGAGCAGAATCATTACCATTAATGAGTTTTAGCACAGGTAATATAAATCTAGACATACAGTACATAGATTTCTCCTCCCCTTCTTTCCCGACTTTAGACTGATCATTTGTGATATAATTTGTTAAAAATGCTAGGAATATTTCAAGACGTGAGATTTCCTGAGCTAATTTGTATACAACCCTAAAGAGGAAGCATGAAAGTAAACCTGGAAAGCAATTTTTCTTCTGATTGGTTTTTACTCTGTGAGTAGATGAGAAAGGGAACTTGAGATCAGCTTCCAGAAAGACATTTAGTTTGACTAGGGAAGGTTAAACTTGATCTCAAAGTTAATCATCAATTTGTAAATGAAGATAAAATAATAACATGGTGATGTAACCACAGAAACACTGAGAAAAAAAGCACTTAACACACTTTGTGGCCCACCAGAAATTACCACAACAGGCTGGTGACTTGACCTTTAGCTGAAGCTTTGAATAGCTTTGTATTTTCGCTAGAAGGGAACAAAGGCAAAAAAAAGCTAAGGAATAGTTTCTTCTTTTTCCACTGTCGTTTCTCTGACTTCAGAGTCAGTCTTTCTTAGAACCAGGTATACGAAAAGGAAACAAATCCTCTTTCATGAATGCTTTCCTGAATTCTTCCCCACCCCACCCCACCCCTGGCTTTTTTACAGTATGTGGTGTCTTGGTGCTTTGTGTTCAAAACTTGGCAAAATCCCATCCAAAATATTGTCAAGTGAGATCCAAAACATGGCTACTTTAGCATTTTCTCTTCTGCTGGGCAATAATGATAATATATTTCCCAGATTTTGCTCTTTTTTAATAGGTAAATGTGTTTTTATTTCTGTTTTTACATTAAATGTTAACTTTAACATTTTAATTAACAGAAGTTAATTAAAAGGTAATTTCTGCATCATCTGTTTTCAAGTACGAGTAATATGCAAGTGGCTGTTAAATTTCATATTTTTGCCTTCATCTTGGAAGAGCATCTTCTACAGCAGACAATAAGTAAATTGTCTTTACACTGACATTCTAAAACAGGCAAGGGGGTAAGAGGTTAATGAAGAATTATCCTGGGGTTCAAAAACATCTTTTTGAAGAAACTCGTTTTACAATCTTAAAAAAAAAAAAAAAAAAAAAAAAAGTCATACATTTTTAAAAGAAGGTAGCTAAAACTTGAGATTACTACTTTTGGGGTACAGTTTTTATATAATAATGCTTGATAATTTTTCTTCAACTACAGTTGAAATCAGTGTAATTAATATATTAGTATCCTTCATCTTAGGGGTTCATTAAACTTTAGAAAAATGGGCTTTCTATTTTTAAGTGATCCATACTCTCCAGTAAAGGACACTTTCAAATATGTCAGTTTGGTTACAAGGATATATTAGATTAGTCCTTGTCTTTGTTTGAACATAACACCATCTTCCAGTACTCTTACAGAAGACAAAGACAAATACTTTTTTGTAATGGAAATACTACAGAGTTGCTGCTTGATGTTTCTGTTATTTTCTTATGACTCACTACAGTCTCAATGATTGACTTCAATCCACAAAACTTACCACAATATCCATATCATGTTCAATAGTCACTTACCATGAGTTTTTTTTCTTTCCTTTTAAATAGATGTTTATTCAGATTCTCAAAATATACATCACAGAGTTCTATCATAAAAAGAAGATTACTGATGATTTGTTCAAGAAGATCCTTTTAATTCAGGAAAATGTAAGTGTTTTTGTTGGTTAATATTTCAGACAACAGAACATAGGAGTTAATCCCACCAGCTGGTGCAGGGTGCTACAGCAGGCTATCGCACCTACTATTTTTAAAGAGCAATGTCATTTTTAATCTATTTCAAAAGAAATTCAAAGAAACTTGCTTGTTAGTTGATTCTCTACATTACCTCTCCATGACCTTGCTTGCATTTCCTCTTTGCTGTTGTCTGAGGAGATGAGGACAGCAATGTGTCTAATCAATTAAGGACAGAAGTATTTTGTAGTTCAATCCACACAAGTAAACAGAACACCATGAATCTTACTCACTCAGAATTAATAATTTCTAATTATCAGGTCTTCATCTGGTCCCATGAATCATTACTTATAATAAAACAGCAGGAAATAAAGTACCAGAAGGAACCTCAAGGTTTCTATCAACGGAAAATATACATAATGTCCTCTTTGTCCCTTATACTCTGTCCATGTACTTTTATCAAAATCCATTTTCCACTTCAGCACCAGAAGACATACGTATACAGTCAATGTGCATTTCAGGTGGAGTCACAATGCTATTTTTAATATTATTGGGAGGACAAAAAAGGCTCTACAAAACTGAACAAAAAAATAGGAGAGCTGCTGGTTCCACATTCCATTTTCCAGATCAGAATCACAGAAAATTCTACATTGAAAGACAACCATGGAGATTTACTAAACATCTGTAGGAAGCAAGGCCTTCGGTAAAGTTATCCAGTGTCCTGTGAAGCCAACTCTTGAATATTTCCAATGAAGGGGAGAACACTATTTCTCTGGGCAGTCCAGCCCAATATTTAATTACGCTCACAGTAATGTTTGGTTGGTTTGTTATTATTTTGCATCAATTTAATGCATTGACACCCAAAGTTGTGTGATATAAAAAAATAAATGCTTGTTACGTAAGGCATTTTTAAGCAGCTGAAGGATCATACATTGCAGTACCAATCTATTAAGTAAGGGCAGAGGAGTAGTATTTGTCAGTATTATTAGCTTTGAGGAAAAATCATCCAGATTTCAATGTACTGAAAAACTTTGAAAACCCAGATAATCATGTAGACTATAATTGGTCACTTAAGAACATTACAGGTATGTTCATCCATATGTGTTAGCACTCTGCAGGCAACACTATCTGATTAGCATATCTGGATGCTTACATACTTTTAAACACACATGTACACTCATATCTGCCATGTAAGATGGGGCATGTGTGTTAAAATTAAAACATTTGTGGATAGATTCAGAGTACCAGTACTCTGCTCATGTACAAAGGGCATGGACCAGTATTTACTAAAACTTGAGTTCAGTGGAGATGAACAATAGTACTTCTAGTAGAAATGTATATATTTGTATTAAGTGTAATTCAGAGCTGCCATATACTTCAAGTTTTCTTTCCTTGCTGCCAGAAGTGCATTACCCAGAGAGCGAGCTTTCTGAATCCTGTTGTTCAGTTTCTTTGTCATATGCAAGTATCGACATACAGATACACCCCCAAAATTAGAAATAATATATGTTTTCCAGTTTAACAAATGATCTGTTTTTTTTTTTTTTCAGGATTTTGAAGAATTACAGAAGCAACTTGATTGCAGACTCCAGAATACTGAGATGTCAGGAGGCCATAATTCAGAGTACCAGACTCTAGAAGACTTAGAAAGGAAAGAAAGGGAATATTCTGAGCACATAATAGACAATGTAACTTTCTAATTTTCTTCTCATAAAATTTTGTTCCACTGTTATTCTTTTGATGGGAAATGTGTTTTGTGGGTTTTTTTAATGCTTTTTTAACTGTTGTGTTGACTAGTCCACAGTTAGTTGTTTAGATGTTCATGAGTTCTGAAAACATTTTTATATTGCTCTGGCAGAGTATTTCCAACTCCCTTCGGCAGCTAACATTTTTTATACAAACACTTGTTTTATCACACTGGGTTTAGAGATGAAAAATGTCTACTGCCTGTCAGATGGTAAGATATATTTCAAGCCTAGGTATATAGTCTGACTTCCAGGAATTTTATCATAGCACCTTATTTTCTTCAATACTGTATAAATGAAAGAGTATTAAGAGAATAGAACTTCTTTTCAGCTGAAATAATTACTAAAAAAATAATTATGTACAACCTTTTAATATACTTTGCATATTTGCATTAGCAAAGCATTTTGCTTTAGCAGCTTTGCACATTATAATACATTGACATGTTTTTAATGTAAAAAAGCTTAATTGTAGGCATTGAAAAAAATGCAAGTTGTTTTCTCTTCAACAGTATCACTGTATCCAAACTAGCTTGTTGTCCAGAAAACTGGAGGTTAAAAATATTCTGCATATTATTTCCCAGTATACCACATAACCTGGAAGATAATCTACTTCCCAGTCCTGTTTCTGAGGTTTGAGCCAATTCAGTGCTGATGAAAATGAGAGACTGACAAGTCAGACTGATGGCTCTGTGGGCTGCCTGCACTGATTGACCACAGCACTTCAGCTCTGAACTAAACAATCAATTATCTCAGCCTTGGGCCTTTCTTGTAGAGGAGTTAACATTTTTTAGTGTCTGATGGTTAAGTGCTTCACTAGAAATTTTCTCAGCTCTCTTGATTCTCTGTGCATTTCGCTTTATAGGGGAAGAATTCCTAGTAACGGTGGTAGACCTTTGTGAAGTTTCTTTTGCAATTTAATTTTGTTCTGTGAGAAGTTGATTGTTTAGCATTCTGCAGTGTTAGTCACATAAAAACTCCCCAGCAGACTTGCTGAGCAACACGAGGCAGTTATTCACTGATGGCAGTCATCCTTCAGTGGATCTGTCACTCTTAATGCCAGCAGAAGCTTTTTATCTGTGTTTAGAATTATTGCCCTCTATGCAGATTCTTATACATCAGAACATTGAACTAATCCACTCTCTCCCAGTAATATAAAGGTTTTCTTTGCCATATAACTGCAGAACTCCCAGAATTTTATCATAAATCTTGGTGACAAATACATTTTCTTAATCTTTATGCATACTAGTAATCTCACTGAAGCCCACAGAATATTCACAATTGTGCACAGTCATAAGTGTTTGTGGGATCAGAGCCTAAAACTAGAAATTGCCCTTACAATAATATATTAGAATCGACACATGCACTCTGCCGATACTGCACAAAGTAGTTAAATCTGGTACAGTTGATAAAGTTATTATGTAGCATGTGATGTGAAGTGTTTTGATGGTGAAAAACAGTGAAGATTTTTAATTTTCCTTTTTCACCAAAAATCATGTTTGACTGGAATTCCTACTCCTATAGGTGAAAAGAATTCCCAGAAAATAAGTTTGTTACTCTTTCTACTTTCCCTATTAATGCTAACAATATAACGGGCTTTAGCAGATGCAGGATATGGAGAAGTAACAAACTCAGAGAATTGCACAAAATGACTTCCAATGAAAAAAGTCAGGATTGGCCAAACATACAACATACTGGTTATGTGTCATCAACACATATATCATCATATGTTAAATAGTCTCAGGGTAATGCTTTCTGCTGTAATTAACACTGAAAGCTGTGTGTAGTTTCAGTGACTTGAATCTCATAGTAGACTCATATGCCTCTCAGGGTAATGAAATACTAGATGATTAATGAGGGAGAATGGATTGTTTGATTCGTTTTCAACAGATGGAAGCTTTCTGGAAGCAGACTGACAAAGCCCAGCAGGTTTTTTTGGACCAATCAAAATGTTCAAGTGCCAAAGCAACAAAGATAACGATGGATCTGACCGAGAGGATGATTGCAGTAGAAGGCTTATTAAATGAATGCCAGGATTTGCAGGCAATGGTAAAGTACAAAAAGAAGTGAAAGCTGAGAAATCTTTAGTCAATCTGAACACAAAGCATGATGCAAGTGTACAGAGTCTGTCGTTCCTATCTTCAGAATGCTTACTCCAATTGTATGTCTTTCAGCTTCATTGCAAAGAGCTTCATTGCAAAGTGCTTCTGTTGCACTTTATAAAGACTCGCAGGAAGGTGAACTCTCTCCACGTCAGTTCTAATTCTCAAAATACAGTTTAGGCGGTCATGTTAGGAAAAAGTGATGTGCACAATATAAATGCAGCCAGTGAGCCAGGAGCCAAGATCATTAGATCCAGTGTGAGGGAGAATCATTACCATGGTATTAGGACATTTTTTCTTTCAAAATATTTACTACACTTTGACTGAGAAATTCTAGTTTAGATTGAGATTGTCATTTGAGGGCAATTCTGTGTGTCCGGTGACTTTAACTGAAATTGAAAACCCTTAGCATCTCTTAGGTGTATGGTCTTAAGAAGCAAAAATACACTTATAGATGCATCAACACTGTGCTTTTTGTTGTTACCTTACCAAATCTTTGCTTTACTTTGCATAGGAGATACTGAAAGAGTTATTTAGAATTTATAGATTAACAGTACAGTCAGAATCTGTCCCACTGCATTTTCTAGTAACTTGGAGAATAAGTGGATAGCTAGCTTTATTTTGATAAACTAAAAAAAAAAAAAAAAAAGATGCAGTGATTATTAACTTGTTAGTTTTTCAGCTAAGTAAACCAAGCTGGCCATATGTGAATATAATCTTTGCAGCTGCCCACACTTGACCCACCCTGTGCTTTTGTACAGTAATTCTTTCAAGTGGGCAGTCTTCAAATGAGGTGTTTGGATACAAAATAGAGCAAATATCCCTACCTAAGGTCACTACTATTCTACTTGCATCTCACTGCAAAGTCAGAGTCTGTGTGTCTCCATTAAATAGAGTAGTTGTCATGCTCTTTCCAACCTCATATCATTGTCTAAAGTAGTTCCAGTTTCACACAGGAAATTTTGCTCCCTACTGTAATCCTGGGCTTCTCTAATAATGCAATGGAAGCTACTAGGTCATAGGCAGTTACAGTCATTTTTTGTATATTTACTGAACTCCAGCTAACCACACACTTGATGGAACCCCAGCAATGTCAAAAAGAGGTATGTGTTCTCAATTCAAAATAAAGGCACACAGTCGTATGCCATACAGTATCTTGAAAAAAGGATCAAGGATTTTCATGTTGTCCTTCTCTCTATCTTTACCCTGTGAGAATTTGAGTTTCTTCTGCAAGCTCATTATTATTTTTTCCCTCTTTAACATCTTCTTGACATTGCAGGTAGTGAAAAGAGCAGTAGTTTTAGATTTGCTATGTGAAGTCAATGTGCACTAAAACCTGCTGCTATCCTAAACAGGTCAAGATTTTCTGATATATTTAAGTATAACAAGGTTATTATCCATGTGGTCTTGAGAAACCTTCTGAGTTTTCTGCATTGTTGGGAATTGAATAAGTTAATGAAAGGACAAGCACAACCAAAGACCCATTCTTAGATTCTTAACAAGATTGTTTGTTTGTTTGTTTTAGGACATTCAGGAAAGGTTATTTAATTGGGAGCTTATGGTGAAAATGATTGATTCACTGAAGTCCTGTATACCAGAAGAGTGTAAGTGTAGATTAAATATTGTATCAAATATTCTGGACCATTTAACTGTAAAGAATAATCTCTCAGTCCGACAAAAGGAAGAACTTTTAACAGACCTGCACAAGGCATTCTGGGAACAATTAGCACATTTCACTAATGGTGAGTACATAGACAGGAGGTCATGACTTAACTAATTTGGGGATGAGTTGTCATAATCTTATTAAGTAGTACAAAAATTATGGCTTTGGCCCTATATCCCTATGTTTTAAAAACATATTAATGAATTGGCCAATAATTCTGTTATTGTGAAGGGTGGACTCTTTGGCTTTAAGCCTTCTAGGTCTTGTTCCAGGCATCGCTTTGTACTTACTCTGCAGTCCATATAATCTGTATCTTATTTCATTGATTTGAAGTTTGAAGAAGAGTCACATCTGCTGCAAGTATTTTTTAAGATTTCTCCATTTACTGTTTATATACTTGACATTGTTGGTGATATTGGCTAAAGTTAGGGGCAGTAATGTCCCCTAGATATGTGAAAAATGTTGTCTTATGATCTATTACTACCATGTGGAGCCCTGTGAAGGTACACAAAAACAGTTCTGCTGTTACTTTTGTGAAAAGATAATTTTAACAGTTATGATCTTTAGAAATTATTCTGTTTTGCTTTGTCAGACTTAAGATATTTTAAATAGTCTTGTCCTCTTCCACGTACAACCATTAGATTGCCTAGCTGTAAAGCACGCAATTGTAGTAAAGTCTAAGATGACTGTCTTACTTATTTAAGACAGTCTTCTCTGTGTCACTTTGGGTGTTACCTAATGTCCACTATGTTGCAAAGCGTACCCCCACCTTCTCTGATAGGTGCTGAATGAAGGGCTCAGTGATTCCCATCAGCACTCAAGGAAAATTTGTTAGTATTATTATTGGTACTAATTATTAAATTAATTATCATTAAATTAGTATTTATTCAGTCAGAAGAATAATGGGAAGTGTTTTACTCTCACAGATTTTTTCAGAACCATTTCTACTACTCACGGGCATACTTAAAGAAAAGTTCTAGTGGAACAGCATCAGGGTTAGAGTTCAGTGAATGTAATAGTCAGAACATATATATTCTTGTTGCAGTATATTCTTGCTGTATGCAAGAATATATCATCACTAAGCTTGAATATGAAATTGTGCCCTATCTCAGGGACAGCAATTCAAGTGTTTTTTTCCTCTGTTTTGTAATGTTTATCTTGTTCCACAGCAGAAATATCTCTATCAAGGCTTTGATTTTATGAAAGTCAGTGTTTATAAATGATTATAAAATACCTATTGTCAGTAAACCCTAAATGCATTATTTAACAACCTCCTTATTTTAGACTGAAGTGAAACCAGTGAAGGGGAAGGTGTAGGATGGTAGTGAACCAAAAAAGTGATAGATTTAAGTCCCGTGTAGCAACCCAAAAGTTTGCATCTAAAAAGACCATCAGAGTAAGAAACAAATTTGAAATCCTGTTTGGTAATTACTTTCTTGTTTTGTTCACCAACAGCTTTCCATGAGCTTATGTTGTGTGACAGTAGCAGATGCTAGTTTCTCCCTGTGGCGTTGCAGTATCTAATCATTGATGTTTTATGTTCCAGAATGTATCCAGCAAAGTAAAGACCTAATGCTGAAACGACTGGAATGCCGTGCAAAGAAGAGAGAAGAGTTCAAACACAAACAGAAAGCTGAGCAAGAGAGTCTCCTTACTAGAACATTTCATACTGGAAATTTTGGTGATTTTCTTAAAGTGAGCTCATAAAAATGTTACATTAGTTTTTAAGGCTGTATATGCTTCAGGTTTCTCTCAGTTCCGTAAAATTGGATGATTCTCCTGAAAATCATCTACAGTAGCACAGGTAGGAAAGGGTCAGACATCCTATTGTCTAGGCTTGCATAGGGTGTTTTCTTCCACTGTTGGACTTGTCACGTATGAACCAAATGCCAAAGGGAGTTAAAGCTAGATTGCATGTAGAAAACGTCCTTTACTTAGATATTTCATGTTTGGTTCAGTACAGGAAATCTCAGGATGAAGGTATCTGGCCTACATTACAGAAGAAAGTGGACTGTACTGATCTAATTGCATTCTATGAGTGAGGTAACTGAGGCTCAAAAGGCTATTAAATTTCACATAAGCAGAGGGAAAACTCATTATGAACACTGGCAAGATACCTTAGAGAAGACTTGCAATAGATAATTTAATATGGTATACAGTGACCAATGTAATATTTTCTTGGCCATATTTTCTATAGAGAAAAATATCTGTTGTTACTGTTCAGAATGTATATAGTAAATCAGAGCTCTCAGCTGTAAATGCTGACTGCTGCAAAACTCCTGTAACTACTGAGAACTAGACCCAAGTTATTAAAAAATAAAAATAAAAATAAAAAATCAATGGTCAATTTTCATGAAAAGAAATAATTTCAGGCTAAAGTTTTATATCCAGCAGCGTTAAAATTTTGATGAAATGTAATAACTTTGATAAATTGCTATATGAGAAGACCCAGATTCCAACTGTAGCAAACTGTCAAAGTTAGTTACTCTCAACAATGCAATCTTGTACTGCACACCAAGTTCTATATTGTATGAATTAGATAATGCCATTACTGTTCTTATTTGCCACACCTGTCTGGCATAGTTCTCTTCAATACTCCTTTTACTATCACATATAGACAAATGAGATTTCAGGCACTTTAAAATACTAGAACACATTTTACTTCTTTGTCTTTTCATAACTTGAGACAGATAATTGTCGTATATTTTTGTATCCATTGAGCACTTGTGAATGGATTTTCTTTATATACATGACTCAAAACATCCTTGACTCATCCCAACTTAGTTAAACAAAGCTTAGAAATTGTGTCAAAATCTCTCCCCTACAAAGTTACATCCACACAGCTTCATGCAGGAAATGCTCTATTCTGTATGCCTTAGAAAGCTAACAGTTACACTTAGTTAAGCTGTAGAGTAACGAGCTGCTTATGTCAGGCTAATCAGGAATGTGCAGAAGTAACAATGTGTTCTTTATGCTGCAGAACAGAACACAATTCTTAATGCTATAAAATGCCTGCAAACAAGTGTTAAAGGACAGAAATGTAAGCCTTTCTACTACCACAATGGAGAGACCCTATTGTCCTAAAATAGTTGGGGCCTTGAGTCTAGAGACTCTTTGAAAAGTAAGAAAAATATTTATATATGCAGCTCCCTAGTTTGATTTTAATAGTTCAATAATTACTTTATGCAAACAGTCCCATTAACCTTGAGGAGCTATTTTAAACCTGGTTCACAGTTTCATAGACAGTCCAGCAGTGAAGGAGTTGGCCTGAATCCTCACCATAAGCCATCAAATACATTTTTTTCTCTGTCTTCCCAGTGCCACCCCATCAAAGGGCTCATACCACCATGGTAGCAGCCTGCACGGTAACTGACCTTTCTGATGGACTTGAAGTGGTTGCCAATTAGGGAGGTGAATTTTACAGTAAACTTTCTTCACACTGGTTTCTTCTGAACACACATAAGATGGATGGTAATGATTTTCTTGCTGTAACTCTGTTCTGTGATTTTTTTATATGATAGAATGACAGATTTTAAAATAAAGGTTAGAGTCCTTACATCCTTCTGTCTCCTTCATCTGTGTTTCCACTGGAAAAGAAGCATTTTTTAAAATTTACTTTTTACTGGCAGAAAATATAGAAATGGTCCAGTGAAGCACCCAAGCCAAAAACTGCCAGTTATAGTAACCCAGTCTTGCTCAACCTTACCTCCAGTAGATATACAAGTCACAGTTAAGACAGACCAGTTAGACAGAGATTCTCCTCTATCAGGTTACCACATCTTTGGCTTCAGCTGCATTTTTCAATTTGAAAGTCTAATACAAAGGTCTTGCAATCAGAATAGTGTGTTCCAACACAAAAAAATGTGGGTTTAGGGCAAAGCTGATTTTTAGTTGTTTTTTTTTTTTTTAAATAATAGTCTGATAGTAAGACAGAAGTTGACTCTGTCCTGACTGAGTTTATTCAGGCTTCATAGGATAAATGAACTTGTGTGCATGCAAGCCTTTAATATCATATACTGCAGCAGCAGATTCTGTCTGGAAGAGTAATGGTAAGAATTATGAAGCCAAAGGGAAATGGTGTCATGGATGGTTTAACAACAGCAACAACAACAACAACAACAATAAAAGGGGGTGGGGGAAGCAGCAAGAATATTTGGTCCTAGTTTCATTTGGTCCAATGTGGTCATAGTTTCTCTGCAGCCCCATTGTCAACCAATGTCTAGCAATGTTGCAGCCCATTAGTACCTCAGTGTGCCTGAGGATCCCTGGTCATGAACCATGACCTCTCTTCTTTACCTTGTCTTCACCATTGCAGGTATGGCTAACACAGATGTCTCCGTACTACCACAGTGCTCATTAATGCCCAGTTAGGCCAGTGACATATGTTACAGTGACAGATGTTCTGTGTCACAGCCTTCAGTCACTGCTGATAGTGGAATGGGCAGTTGTTTTGGCATTCATCTCAGCTATCATCTTAGGCAATGTTATGAGAGGATGCATTTGGGCATGCAAAGCTGTATTCCTTCATGCAGCAGGAACATATTAAAGCTCTCTTCTTTCTGCTTCTTTTTTTTTTTCAGTTTTCTTTCTCTTTTCTAAATAAAAAAAATAATTTATTTTTCAATAAAGAAAAAAAGCCACCTTACATTTTCCCAGCTGCTCTTGCAAATCAGATCCTGGATCTTTTTTTCCCCACTCAGTGAATGGAAAAAGTATCTGTCAGATACCTATGAACTATTTCAGATATTGGGAAAGAAAAAAGGACTAAAGTGGAACATTATGACAAGAGAGGATTGCAGAACAAGCAGAGACAGAGGAAGATCATAAGTGCTCCATTTTCTGCATGTTCTGCTAACTCTGCAAAGCCTTTTGCAAAAATTGTATTGGAAAAGCTGCCAGGTCCTTGTTTCTGACTGAAATTTCCTATACACTGCCCTTGAACAAGTGTCTACCTGACATCCAGGACCAAGTCTTAGATCAGCCTTTCTGGTGGAGAGCCATCTGACCGTATTATGGGACACGATGATCAACTTCAATGCAAAAGTCCTGTACAGTGTAATAGGGTTATAAGAGATGTTTATGTTGGTCATTCTGCACCTCAGTCCTGGCTGTGATGAAGTGATAGACATACAGAGGCAAGCCGTATGTGAATCAGATGATTTCAAATGTTTTCCAGTATTAGGTACCCCAAACTGCCTAGGCCATAGAGTTTCATACTTAAGACTAGATATGGCCAAATTAAGGTGCTGAGGCAAGTTTCATGTCCCTCTGAGTCATGATTCCACATAACCACTTACTATGAGGGTACATGAGAGGGGGCTGGGGAAGGGGAGGGAGAGGATCCCAAGAAGCTATTAAACAACATTTCCAGCTACTTAAATATACTATTTATATATCTGTTGTGTTTCTCTTAGGCTTACCATGATCTGTTAGAGAAGCATCGGCAGGCTCAGTGGGAACTGGAAGAGGAAGATGACTATGAGAGCACAGAGGCTGTTGCAGTTCTCTACAAGGTACCACCTCTAGTGATATATGTTATTAACTAAAATAATTCTGAAGATCCACTAGCTCCATGACAAATGTGTGGTCTCAGGGAGGGACTGGAGAATTGCAGAAGAGATCGTGGCTTTTCCAGGAAGCTAGGTTGGCAAAACAGATTGAAACAGGATAGTCCTTCCCGTTAGCTTGCCTTTTCTATTATATTCCCAAAACAGTATGTTTCTGTAAGTCAGAAAACACCTAAAAGATCTGCCAAAATGTGCTACCTGAGTGGCTGACAAGTCTGTAATAACATTTAGAGTATACTATGCCTGGCATTAATATCAGGAGAGAGACTTCATTTATGTGCCATAATTATCTCCTCCACACCATGGCGGGATGATACTATTCTTAGTTAACTTCACTACATGTCCAAAAATAGTTTTCTCATCTCTTTTTCCTCTCAAAAAATTATTTTGACACTAGTTAGTTCCTTGAAATAAGTTTAGATCTTTGTTATAAGTAGTATTTGTACACCTCTTAATCTTACTGATTTGGAAAATATGTAGATGCATCATGCCTTCGTGTCATCTTTAATTATTTTCTGTCTGTACTGAAAAAATAAGATAACATGATCTATCTGATGAAGACCAAAAGCGTATCTGGCAGTGACCTTTAATTAGGCTGAAACTAATCACTTTCAGCTCAACAGGATCCTTGTCGTGATTAATTATGACCGGATCAGGATGTTATGGAAACTTGTAGTCTCCAGCACATCAAGACAAGATACCCACACAATCTTAATTAGCACTGGTCCACATGCACTTTCTGAAATTCAACTGAAAAAAAAAAACTTACTATATTTAGAACAAAAAAGTAGTTTTTACCATGGTTTTATGTAATAAAGCAAACAACAGGGTGTTTGAAAAAAAACTACAGCTTTGGAGAAGGAAAAAATTTGCTTAGAGGGCTATGCCCATGAATCAGAGTAGATTAATTGTATAAAACTATTTAAGAAAAGTCAGCATGTCTCCTGATATTACTGTGAGCGCTCAGTTCTCCAGAGTTACTGACTTCTTCTCCAGCTCCTTCCTCATTTCACAAGAAGTCTCTGGAGACCAAACATTTTTTTTTCCGTGCACAGTTTCACTTCATTTGTAAAATTATATTGCTTTCCTTTGTAGTGTACTCGGCTTTACTGACACTAAAACCAGACTGAATATCCTACTATTTTCAGCAGTGTAGCTAAGTTTTCTTTTTCATTAAAGAAAAATTGGTTTGGGTGAATTAAGTGTTTCTAGAATTGCCAAGTTGCCAGGAGAGCTGCACAAACCTGAACTCTGCCAATTCACTCAGCTCAAAGCCATTATGTTCCATATTACAGCTGCTCTCTTATTCCTAGACCCATACAAATACTGCCAGACATGAAAAACTGCAAGAAGTACTGTAATCCAACTGGCATCTATTGGATGAGGGTCCACAAATCTTGTTTTCCAGCTATTTTTACAATAAAACATTTTATTGTGACATTTAACATGGTGCACAACTGCACTTTACTCCCTTAGCCCTAAATGCAGATAGTACAGATTGTTTCAGAAGTGCGTACCACTTCTCAGTATACCTTACAAGCAGCATAAGCTAGAAAGAAGAGAAAATACAAAAGCATAGCCCTACTATAAAAGGAACTGCTCTGACTTCTACAGATGAGGGAAGTGCAGTAGTTAAACAATTTGCCTATTACCCAGGGCATAAAAGCAAACATAGATTTAACACTGAGGGAAGGAATTAAATCTCACAACCACAATGCCTTTGCTTCTTGTTCTGTTTCACCACACTTTCAGAGCAAAACTGCACCTTGGACAACCAGAAACCTTTCCCTGAACAGCAGGGCTTCACCTCTTTGCTTAATTTCTCCATCTTTCTGCTAGGGAGTAGCTACTTATTCCAATGGTGAGAGCAAGACACTCCTGGGAAGGCAAAAAGAATTTGAGATACTCCACAGTGCAGTGGTGTGACTACAGCTCAAGTAGACCCAAGCAAGCAAACAGACTAACCAGCTGGTACCAACAACCCTCCCAAGGCAATATTCATCCCTGTGCTGCAAGAGCTATGTCCTACTTGGGTTTGAAGCAGCTACTTTGTAGAAACAGCTGTTTGGGGCACATCTGCCAACACTGCAGAGCTCCACATTGTTGTTCCAAAAGGTCTGTACTCCCTGTAGCTTAACTGATAGTCATTTGCTTTGCACTCATTTTAGGGTTTGGACTCTGCTGTTGCTGTTCTACCACAAGCTAGGAAGAGGATAAACTAAAGACTTTTTTAAACAATCTATTGTTCACTTAATCTCCATGTTTTCCTAATTGTCAGCATGTGTTACTGAATAAGTTAGAAGAAAAGACTTATAACAATTGAGAGTTCAGTTCAGTTGCTTTTTATCCCTCCAGTAGAAACTGAAGCCTAGTAATATTACTCAAAAACTGCTTGAAACTCTGTATAGTCACATTAGCATGCTCTTCATGAATGTAGATAAATAGTCCTCAGCCTATGGTCCTCAAGGCATCCAAAGACTACAAGACGATTTCAAGAAGATTAAGTCATATATTTGTAAACACAGTCAGAGTGGAAAAATCTCAAAGCAGTTAAATAGTTAGCATTAAGTCTAATTTTTATTTTGTTGCAAATAACAATTAGCCCTCAAAGCTGCACATGGTAGTTATGCTCCCCCCCACCACACACACACACACACAAATTAAATAGCCCCTGAATTTAGGAGAAATAGGACTGAGGTGTGCTACTAGTAGCTAAGTACCTAAACCCAAGAGGAGCAAAGTGTTACATAGATCACAACTTCTCCATCCCCACAAGCAGCACGGTCCTTTGATTGCTTGGCCAAGGCACAGAGTTTTCAAGAGCTGCACCCTGACAGATTCACTTGGCCAAGCGCAGAAACCCAAGTGCCTGGGCATGGTCCTAAACTCATGGTCCTGGACTGCTGTATTCAAAGATCATTACACCTTTTTTTCAAGGGAAGAGGACTTGGCAAGACTCAGACCTGCCTTCCCCAAGGCCCAGCTCCACACCCTCAGAACCATTCTTTTGTTGTTTCTCACCACACATTTCTACCACCCTTTCTAAAAGCTATTATCACCTCTGTATTTACTTTTATGCTCTTCAACCTGCAGTCATTTGCAGCAGCTGTTTCCACATAGTTGAGTGGGGTTTTTTTGTTTGTTTGTTTGTTTGTTTGTTTTTTCCAGTGACAGATTGTGGAGACTTCTTAACAGCTCTTCCTTGGACAGTGTAATGCATAAACATGATCGTGGCCACTAAAATGCTACTTTGTGGTAGTTTAAAAGCAAATCACCAAAGCTCTAATTCCCTATAAGAAGCTAAAAAAGCAATTTGGTCTTTAAATTATAGGTTGTCCAGCTTAGATGTGATAAAAAGTTCATGTCCTCCTTTTTTCCTTCAGTTGCACACGAGTGTTACTTGATTTCTTTCTGCGGAGTTACCTTGGTTTGTCCTAGTATAAGCAAGCAGGAAAGCAAACCTGACAGATGTAGTTTCATGTATAAATAGAATATTCTGGGTACTGGATGAATGAATAAGTGAATATCCTAGGTACAGAAAAAAAAGATGGCACTTAACTACAAGTGCCACTCACTTGTGGGAGAACAACCTAATCTTGTTCTCACAATGTTCTTCTAAGCCCTTCTCCTTTTTTTTTTTCTTTTTTTTTCACCTTTTAAACAGTTTGTGAGTTCATCCAGATTTCTGTAGCCTTGTAGCACTACCATACCCTGTGGTGCTACAGTACATTAAATAATTATTCAAATTGGTGAAGAAATATACAAAAGTGCAATGGTCTGGAAGCTGACTGTGTTTGCAAAGAATAACTAAGTAGGTTTGTTTTGAGTACACATGAATAAATCAATTAAAATGGTTTAACTAAGGTCAGTGGAATCTGTTGATGCCTGAGGTGAATGAAGGAATTGTATTTGGATTGCGTAGGACTTCTCAGCCATAGCAGTGGATTAAAATAGTGCACTGTAGGTGAGTAGTCTTGTGTCTAAGCACAGGCTCTGAAACTAATTTCTGAAGTGCAAGTTGAGGAATGGGGAGCAAGTGATTTTGATTCTTGCAGTATGTTATAACTGAAGGAGGAATTGTGTAAGAGCTAATGGAAGGGCTTAGCCTAATACTTTCAGTAAACATAGTCTTCAGAGTTCTCCCATACACAAGGGATGCCGTGTCACAATAACAGTTTTGTATTGGCTTGAGTAGCTTTTGAGTTGGAAAATTATTACTGTAATTTTCTTTCACAGGTCAGTTAAAGCATCTCCTCCTCCCCCCATGCCTGTTATGTTCTCTTCTGTTTTTCCTGAACTCTGGGAAAGATTAATGAATAGCTTCTTGCAAGTCTGTCTCGAGTTTAGAATATGAGAGAGATGTTAACCAACCTTTAATCTTTTCTTGCTCCTTTTATTTATTTATTTATTTGTTTGTTTTGGTGAACTACCAGCTTATTTCAGCAGGGAAGGGAAAATTGAAAAGAGCTTGGTGGTTAACAGCTCTTTATTAAGAAAACAGACATGCAGATTACACAAAAGGAAATCAATTAATAGACGGGAATTACATAGTCCCTCATAAAATAATTATTTTTCCTCAGCCTTAACATCAAAACCATAAAAATACACAATTTACTGTCATTTATAATTACTCTTTGCTGATAGTAGTTCACCAGAACATTATTTCATTTGACTTGACAGAACATAGAAATGCACAAGAATTTAGATTAAAAGCTATTAAGTAGTGAGTATTATCAACAGGCAAGGCAATAAACATTTTATGAATGGGTAAACATTGAATGTGAGGTTGAAGCAAAGTATTTGATGTTTTCCTCGGTTAATAGGAGGAGAAAAATGATCTCTGTCAAAATGATGAGTACAGATTCTTAGAGATTGGCTCGTTCATTGCTTTCCTTATATAATTTCATTAACATGAGATATGGTTGGGGATGCTTTCACAGAGTAGATGGCATGTGTGGCTATTCAGAGCTAGCTGCTTTTCAAGCTGTCACCCACAGCTTGTCTCAAATGCTCACTTTTGAAAATTTTGCCATGTGACTTGACACAAAAAGGCTGAAGGACTGTGTGATCTGGTAGATTAAGTACCACATGAACTCAATCTAAATCCAGGTTGGGGGACTGATTAAATTTGATCTGGTCATTTCGGTCAAAGCTTTGAGCTCCTTATCTCTACTATGTTTGCACATTCAGTTACAGTTCTGAAAATGTTTGTTATCTTTGTAGAATCATACCCAAATGTTTCATGCATTAGCCATTACCAAAGTTTACATGAAGTATATGAGTTCATAGCTGTGTACTACCTATAACCTTGATAGAAATCCTAATAGCCTTCTTGGGTTTTCCTATCTTACTACCAAATGACCTGGGTCATTGTGGGTGCCCAAAGCAGTTGCCAGGCCTCAATCAACAGTCAGCAATGAGCTGAAGAAATTCAGCCCAATTGTAGCTATGCACAAAGAGTCACTATGAACATATGTGTTGATATGAAATACAAGGTGTCTGATATGGATAGGCTTATTCTGATGTTTTCTTCTTGTCTTATTGCATAGAAAGTGTGTTTTATGTGTGTGTATGGATTCATAATTTGCTAATAGCTTGATCTAGTAAAGGATATTGCCATATCTCAGAGGCACATTTCTAAAAAGGTAGGACAGCACAGAAAGTGAAGGTTCAAACTGCCTCCTTAATTAATCAAGGAGCAATGAGAGGGCAAAACTGTAATTTCAAAGAACTCCCATTCAATCTTTTATTATTATTACTATTATTATTAGCTTGTGCCTAAGGATGACTTCAATGTCATTGTGTTGTCTTGATGTCGATGCTTACAAGCAGGGTGCAGTTAGCCTTCCAGAATTCTTCTTGTGGAATAGAGGAAGAAATGTATGCAGTCAGCTTTTTCCCACTTAGCCTGAGTTTATGATGGGAAGTATCTTCTAGTGGCCAGTGGTGTCCAAAAACATTTTGAATTATTTTAAGATGTATGATCTACTGAATTTCTTCCCTTAATAAGACACAGTATGGGTTAGGAGATGAGTCTCTTGCCCCTAAACAAGTATCCTAACCTTTGGACTTCTGGAGATGCAGAAGTGTTCTACAGCTTTGACCAGAAATGTAAATTATTTTAATGAAATGTTGCTGTATCCGAAGTTAACAAGTAACTATCACAAGTCAACAAATAACTATGCAGTTGCCTCTTAGAGATGATAAATACTAGACAGTGGCATTTAAAATACAATGCAACCAGCCTTTCTAAATATATTTTCCTGCTTCACAATTTATTTGCTTTATTCCTGCATGTAGGCACCCTTTAATCATTTGTCTTTAAGGGAAAGCATTAATACTGATCTTTGGATTTGTAGTGAAATCTGATAAACTGTGTATTTCCCTTGGTTTTTGACAAAATTATATATTTACTGCCTTGTTTGAAATTCAGATGCACTCATCATTTCAATCTGAGCCCATTTTATTTCTGCATCTACCCTGTGGTATCTCTTTATGCTTGATGAATTTCTCTTGAGATTTTTTGAAAAGCTTTCAGATTGACTGCCAGGTACTACAAACAGGTTCATTCAACGTTGCAATCAGCTATTCTATTAATGGAATCAATTTGAATAAATTTCATTAAGTAGAAGTTCTACAAACAAGAAATGGCGTACCAGGAAGTTTATAGGAACTATTTTGTAGGGGTTCTAATCCAAAAATAAGATGCTGGAAGCAATAGGATTTCTTACAGTTTTTTTTTTTTTGTTTGTTTGTTTTTCTTCTTATAGGAAGTAACCTTTATAATATGCAGCACACTGTCTTTGTTTCGGATGGACTTTATTGCTGTTTTATATTGAGTATATTCCTTAGAGTACAAATATTTTGAACTATTTTCTTAGTTTGAATCATACTCATAGAATTAAATCACATCCGCATTTTTTCCCTAAATGAAGACTTACCATTTCCCCTATCAAATCTTTTAAGGCCATTCCACTGCATTTCTACACGTGCTGCATTAAACAGTGTAGCCATCACATTGTACATGTGTGATATGCTCTCTGTGTAGGGCATGCTGTAATGTTAGGGCTGTAATGTATTATTATTATGTGTTCGTGTTTAAAAAAAAAAAAAAAAAAAAACAGTGACCAGCGGAAGAGAAATTAGTGTTTTGATAGTCATCACTGATGGAGGTTTATTTTGTGATCCCAGACTGCATCTGAGACCAGTAAGTGCAGGATTTGTGTCCTGCACAGAACAGAATTTATAATAGAAGTTGAAGTGTTCAGTACTGTAGAAAATCACTCTCAGAGGGACTTAGAGCACTTGACCAAGCTTCAAGTTCATTTGCCTGTTGGCAGCATCTGTGAGATGAAAAGTATGTACCACTCAGTCCTGTTTGTCTTCCATGTATTTGCCCAGCTTTTTCCTTTCTAAAGGAACTGTTGATGTGAAAAACTGTTCCTGGATTTCTAGTCCTGCTTTCTTATCCTTTCACAGCAATTTCAGCAGAGGACCATGAATTATCTTGCAAATAATTAAGCACCTGTGATCTTAAAATAGCTTTGCCCATCACACTAACGAGGTTGTGTAGTTAAGTATGTTGTGTGAACAGGATGTAGTCACGGTTTTCCTGGGTATCTATGTTCCCGCTCTGGTAGCACCAACAGTAAGTATACAGTATAATTTGAAGTTGCAGGGAGTGCAAGCAGAATGCCATTCAACTGATCTTTACACAAAATGGCATGATGACAAGTAATAAAATGCATCCTTTAGATTCTGTGCAAAAGATTCCCTAGTAAATAATAATACAAGGCTGTCAGCATGCCAGGGAAATGATATCAGTTCAGAAGCAAAATGTGTTGCAAAGTGATTTAGTTGCTGTAGATAAAACTCTGTTTAAGAATAGAGTTCCTTAACACCCTGCCTGAGATCTTTGGAGATTGTGATAGAAATGCCACAGACTTTGCTAGGCTTCCTCTGAACTATTTTAGACCCAAAAGAATTTTTTGTATCTGGGAACACCCAGTAACAGCAGGAGAATTAAATTGTCTCAAAAGGCAAGAACAGCTCAGAGAAGAGATGGTTTACAGAGATAGAGTGTTTTTTTTTTTGTTTGTTTGTTTGTTTTAATGTGGTATGGGGGTTAGAAAAATAGGATCTTTATGTTAAATCCCAGGATTTAGAGACTTAAATTCTAAAATAAAGCAGCAGTAGAAAGAACTCAGACCATTTTGCATTAGTGTTCACAAGCTAAACCATGTCCACAACTAAACAGATCTTTAAGATGGTATGAATGCTGCATCTTGTTGTAACAGGAGCTGGTAGCTAAAACAATTAAAGAGGAGACAGAATCTGCCTGTGCGGCGTAGTGTCTTTGCAGTGATACATGCAGCCTAAGGCACTTCTGTGCTGTGTGGAGGCACATTTCAACCAATAACTTAGGACTGGTGTAGTAGATTTAATTCCACGTTTCAGTATTTCCCAGTGCCCAGTCTAGTTGTTTAGTCTGGGAGATTTTAGCAGAGCAGACATAGCTACATTCAGCACCTGCACAGTAGGCATTTGTGGACAGGTATCCAGAATTCTTTGGACTGCAGTTCCCTGTAAAACCATTTTCAGTTCATTGCAGAATAGTCGTTTAACATTGTCTCCCCACTGCCCTGTTCCTGTGCTGCCAAAAACACCATGAGACCAAGTTTTCCATGCATCCACAGAGTCTGGCCCCAGCGTGTGTGCATGCAGCAGCAACCACGGGCACCAAGCAGGTCCCAGCACAGTCACTCCGGTGTCACCTCCAGCTGTAGAACAGCCCCACCGCTGGGTGCACTCTGACCACAAAGTGCCTTAAACCAAACCACCAAAGAGTGAAGAACTTTACTTGACAGAAGTTGTTGCATACTAAGCAGGCTAGCCCAGCCAGCCAAACCATTTTGTAGTAAGAAAAGGCGCTGCACAGAGAAATATATCACTGGTCAGACGTTACCCTAATGACACTGTCATGTCCAGATTGTGAGCAATAGCCAGAAATGAGAGAAGTGTTACCAGAAATGAGGTATCCAATTGTATCTCCAACTGTCATTTCTGGCCAGGACCCAGTCAGAGGTTAAACAAAGTCATTGGGAGCTGGATTCATAAAATTCTGCATGTTTTTAACAAGTAAGAGAGTGGAAGAAACGAGACATCTCATCTCGAAGTTGTAGTGAACACTTCTGATAGTGTTCTGCCTCAATTTTATCCATAAGAAGAGGTTGCTGCAGGGAGCTGTTAAACTAAGCTATTTATTGTTTGTGAAACAGCTCATTAATATGGTGATTAGCATCCTACAGGGATCCCAGGAGGAAAATAATAATTTAGTATTCAGTGCACAGCTTGGGTATTTTACAATAACTGAGACATACAAAATAAATTTAAAAAAAAAAGAATTAAAAATCTGTCCACTCAATGGGTATTGATAAACCTAAACACTGAACAAATAAGGGTTCTGTGGCAACAGTATGTGAAGCCAAAATTGATCATTAAGGGGGCATATGCACAGAGCCAGATTTAACATGCAGCCTAAATTCTGTTCATTGCTTGTTTCTGAGTAGTTTACAAATTTAATATCCTTCTTCATTTATTTATTTATTTTTATGATACCACATCTAGAAATTGGAATGGGCTCTTAGACAATAACACATTATATCAGTGTGTCCCCCAAACCAGACAAGTCCACTAGAAATTTTCGTGTGTATGAGCTGCAGACAAATGTTTTTGACATTTAGATAAATATGACTGTACTTCTTTTGAGAGGTTCTGTATTTTAATCACTTCAGAGACTGTGATTAAACATATTTAAAGGAAAGCTACAGCTAGAAGGCTTGACTAGGTTTTGCAAGAGAAATGCTGAAAAGAGTTTTTAAAAATATTAGCTGTATTTTACAGGAAAATAAATAAATTTAAGTATTTTCAAGAGGGCTAACAGTGATTTACAATGAAAGCCAAATCTCACAGACAATAAAGCTTTTTGATTGATACGATGATGGTGAACTCGCACAAAAACAGCTCTTCATGCTGCTGGAGTACTGCAGTGTCTGTGTGACCTTTCCAATGTCTTTGTTTTCTCTCTTCCTCTAGAGAAAGCTACCTGCACTCAGTTATCTCAGGGATTATCTCAAATTTCTAGCAAGTTTGCAAAGGCAGCTCATATCATCACTGTGTATTTGACATTGAAATTACAGGTTTCGAAAAGATTTAGTAGCTTGGATGCCATCTGACTAAATCACCCAAACTCCTCTTGCGAATGAAACAGGCTCAGCAATTGAAAACCAGAAGATGGTTGTTTTCTTAGGCTTGAAGCTGTTCTGTATCAAGATGGATTTGAATAATTCTGTCCTTCCAGAAGGCACTGAAGAATGTCATATTTTAGAGTAACAACTATTAACATGACTGGTGTCAATTTTGTCTACCTAAATGCCACATTGTCCCTTTTAACTCTTCCTTATTTCTTGCCTTTATTCATTTTATGTCACCACCTTTAAAAATATGCCTACAAGGTGTTGTGCTACAAATGATTCTTTCCACAGTGACAGGCAAAATCTGTGGGATTTACACCTCACTACAGCCAGAAGAACATGATACTAGTTGCATTGCAGTTGCATGTGGACAACATTTAGGGTTCAAGATCTTGTGCTAACGCCACTATTGCATTTGAAATGACTTTGTGTGCCTTAAACCAAAACATTTATGTTGTTGCAGGTTCTGTCTGCAAAACCTGGTCTAACTCAGGCATTACTGGCATTGGATTTTATCTCTAGGAGTTACTGGTCCAATGTGATAACTGAGACATGGTTCCCTCACTGGCATTGTACAGCATGCAGTCATACGGCTCCAAAGGGCCATAACGTTCGCTTTCTCACCTGCCTCATTTTGTCCCTCTTTGTCCCTCTAGGAGCTGTATTCTAAAGCTTCCAGTGTTTTAGCAGAGTTGGTGAATGATCTGTTTCTTCAGACCCTGCCTGTTGTGACCAGCCTCTCTGTAAGAGAATGTGAACTGTTGAAAGAGGAATGGCAGGAGAATTTGGTCCCTCAGCTGGAGAAGTGGGACACCCACCACCAGAAACACTGGAAGCTTTTCCAGGAACAGTTACTACAAGAAAAAAAGGTAAGACCATATCACATTTCGGGACCCCAGGTTCTGAAAACAGAACTATGGAAAGAAATTGTCAAGGTACTAATCTGTGGGGAGTACTTTGTGTATAAATATACAGCTCAGATCCAGACTCAGGATGGGCAGTTTGAGCTGCAGTATGAAGTGAATATATATGCTGTGCATGTAGACTTAGTATAGAGGAATCAGAGAATAATTACTGAACATCTGTCCACAGTGTTTGACAGCTTTGTCAGCACATAAACATTTTTTGGCAAGGTTTCTGTCTGATTTCACAGTGTCCTCAGCTCTTGAGCATCTACAGAAACAGTTCAAAAAACCCCTTCATCTGGTTCTTCTGGAGAGAGTACATGTAAGTACAGTTTACAGGAAAGGAAGCCTTACAGTGATAAATGTTTCTTAATAATTTCTTTGTATTAATGCTATAATAATTGGAAACACATGATAAACCTTTTATATAAAACGTACTCTTTACTCTGAGGTGAAGAAACACACATCCCTCTTTTTTGTTCTGTTTGTGTCCAGCACAGGAGGTACTGAGACCAGAGGAGAAAACCAACAGCAATAAATTCATGTTAGGGCTCCTTTGCCTGGTCCTTCCACTGTCCCACTGAATCTCAACCATTGCTCAGGACCAGAGAGGATGTACTTTAACAGCAAGGATAAACCCCACAGAGGGGGTGTTCTCAAATATATATATTTTTTTTCCAAAGACACTTTATGCATTCCTCCAGTACTATCATTGGACACAGTATGTACAAATATCAAGTGGAGAAACCAGCACCCCGGGATTGCTTCTCAAGAGATTAAAAGGATTAGTTTGTCTCCAGCAGTCAATTGCTGAATAATAGTTCCTTGGACAGCACTGTATGATGAATTCATTGTATATGAATTCAGATATTCCAATAGTAGCATAGGATGGTTAAAATAAAACATTGACTTTCCATACTTTCTGTGTACTGTAGCATTCATAATATTAAGCAGATGGCTTCCTAGCTGGGAGAATAATAATAATAATAATAAAAAAAAACCACACACACAAAAACAATAAAGGATTTGCTTACATCATTAACAGTGATTACTGAGCTATAGGAAAATTCACTTAAACAAGGACATAGCTTTCACATTGGTCTCTGGGTCACCAGCACTGTAGCTGGGCATTCTTCAGTGTAAAAACTGCCTGAGCAACAGACAGAGTTTTCCTAAGGACGAGTGGATAAGTGTGGGATAAAATTCTAGAAGAGGGTTTCTCTTGTTGGGAATATGTATGATTCCTCAATATGATAGTCTTTGCAGCTTTTTTCACTTACACATGGCCTTTCAGAAGTAGTTTGAACTAAACTGGAAGAGAGACTGCTATATCTCTATCTAAAGAGAGTGTGCAGGAAAACAACTACTCCACCAAGGCTAGGCTGGCAGATTTTCCTTTGTAAACAAGTTTGAAAAGTATCACACAACTCACTGTATTACATTTAAATGCAAAGTGCATTTATTGGCACATTCATAGTATAAAAACAGCATCATGTGCATTTAAACAATAAGTTGACACTTGTATCCTACTGAAAAGAACAGTGCTTTAGAAAAGAAGAGAGCTCAGACATTTGTGGCAGGTGATCATGTCATCTGGGAGATCCAATAGACATTACAGTGCTGAATATGTCAGAAGATCCATAAGTCAACATTCATATTGACAAGCCTTTTAATTTATCAGGCATTTTCTAGTAGGAGATAAGTCTCTCATTTTCGTTTTGTTAAATATGATACACTAAGAGTTACATTGTCACATGCTTTACAGATCTTGGAGGTCTACCACCAGAAAGCTTTTCACCAGGATATTTAAGCTTTCCAAGGTGACTCAAAAAGATATTTTTCCCATTTACCTGAACTACATTTATTTTGAGATCACCTTTCCTAGCATTTATACATATTTGAAATATAATGTGCTTTGGGGAAACAGAATCGCTTTTGTGCTTGAAAAAGAAAATTCAGTTTCGTATTTAACTTTTGTCTCGTAAGCTTGACAATGTAAGTGAGGCAAAGTACAGGAATTTAGGAATATAAGAGTAATGAAAATAAATAGTGAGCATTTTCCCACATAACTCCTACCTCATGATGTCTCTGGAAGAGCACTGCCGTCTGTTATGCAGAGCAGGCTGCTGCACTAGGATAAGGTACTTGTTTGACATTCAGTGTGCATCACACACCATCTACAGGCTGTTAGAGAGAAATTGCTTTCCTCTGATTTTCTGAGGAATCTGTGCTAAAAATGTCAGCTGCAGAAGAAAGTGTGCTTACTTTTGTCTAATTTGCTGTTTTATCTGAAGTCTAACTCAAAATATTTTACGGGTTTCATTACCTACTAAAGGCATATTCCACACATTTATTGCCAACGAGTAATGCTTAATGTTAGCTCTGCTGCAGAAGGTCTTACAATGGACTTGTTGCCAGGAGACAAAACAGAGAAACTTACAGAGACAAAATGGGGTGAGGAGGTTTCCATCCAGTCGCACACCATTGCTTGGCACCCAGAGAGGTGAATCAGTATCTGCTTATCAGCCTTGACGTGCTGTGCTTTTTTGCCTTCTCTTTGTTTTACAGATACTGATTTATTTCACGGTGATCGGAATGACTTCAAGTAGCCAAACATTCCTCAGAGCTTTACTCCGCCATTGACGATGATTTTGTCCCTGGTTTTACTGGTTAAATGTGGGTTAGGAATCAGAGAGCCCAGCTCTTTTCCAGCCACTGTCAGTGTTTAATAGTAGTTTGAAGACAGGCTATAGTGGACGACTGTGGGGATGGAAAGTAAAGTGATGTGGGATGCCAGGTCAGGAGAGGTAAGAGCTGGTTGTCCCACAGGGGACAGTGCTGTTCTCCAGGCAGCCCAGGCTCAGGCTGACTTTCTTGTGGCCTCTCAGCCTTTTTGGTTCTCCACTCAGTGCTCCCAATGCCAAGCCATAGAGGAAAAAACATGACACAGGTACAGGATTCCTGTCTAGTAGTGTTGGGTCTCAAAGCAATGTAAGGCCATTCCCAAGAAAACAAAAGTTTTGAAAGGCAGCTGGCAGCTTGGCCTGGTATTGGAAGAGTAGTGCAGTGCATCAAATCACTTTTCCACCTGGCTAGATAAATTGTTGTGTCTGTATTACTATTTATCAGCCATAAGCCAGCAGCCTCAAATTAAGATGTTGCATTTGGGTCTGTATGTGTGAGTTCTTCTAGTGTTTTGGAGAGTCAAAAATACCCAGCCCTCCAGGTTTATCCCAGTGAGCACCTGAAGTACTGCTTCCAGTAAAACATGCAATAACTGTTCAGTTCCTACCCACAGCTGATTCTTCCCTTCTTGATAATCTTGTTCCTTTTGGAAGTAAAACACTGGCTTAGTATTTGGTCCAAATCTCAGTCTTCCTTACTTAACACCCCTACTTAAATGCATAGTAATGGCTATTCTTTCCTCTTTTTTCTCATACTACTAAATGGCTGATGTACTTGTACTGCTAAGTTTAACAACAGTGCATGGGGGGATTTTTTTTGCTGTGTTCTAAGCTTTCTGTTGGTCTCAGAGGATTGAAGAGACCCAGTATAAATTTTGCATGCAGATTATGTTAGATGCACTCTCAATTAAAAGGTGACTCATTCTTTTCCTCTAAAAGAAAGTCTGTGTTCACCACTAAAGAACTACACTATTTCCTCATAAACAGTAAGAATTCCTACTGCAATTCCTACTACAATCCCTGTCTTTGTTATCATTCTGAGTGTCTTTTTGGATAGGTTTTATGGGCAGCGCCTGAGATGTTACATTTTTGTTTCTTGACTGCAATATTACATCATTTACAATTCCGGAAAACCTCTCCTGTATCTTGGTGGTCTACATCTGATTTAATCCGCATGCTGTTGGAGAGCAGGTGGGCAGACAGGCCTTTCAAGAACAACTTCTTGATGAATACCAAGTCTTCAGAAATAATGGGGAGCCACACCTGAGTCACAGGCAGCGTCTCATTGAAAAAGCTCCTCTAGAAAGTAAAAGGTCCTTTTCAGCCCTCTTTTAACTGCTGAAAGAGAGAGTAAAATATGCAGTGTGATGTATCAGCTTGGTCAACCAAAGAATTTACTAGACACATGCAGAGAGGTGTGAAACACTAGGGAACCATATCCAGAGCTGCTAAAGGGGAATACTGATACAGCTGTTAATGGCATCTGTCACAGTGATACCTGGAGACCTGGTAGACTTTAATTTGTCACTTGCAGTATGCAGTTGGAGATGACACTGTGCTTGGCTGTGTTCTCTGATTTTCAGAATCACCCAGGCTCAAATCAGTTGAAGTCTGGCTACCCAGGCACATCTTGCAGCTCCTTGTGAAAGTAGCTCAGGGGGCTCCCCAGCACTGTGCAGACTTAAGTGCTGTGCCTCTCATGCCCTTGCCATCTGTAATGTTGACTGCCAGCCCATGCTTCCCAGGCACCCCGTGCGGGAGAACATGCTTTGGTAAGGTTTTCTTCATGGAGAGAGAACAAGAATATGTGCTGCTGTGTGTGCTGCAGAGAATGCACTACCCAAGAAAGAGGTGCATTTTTCTTTTAAAGCCAAAGTTGAAGTGCTTTCTGATGTTCTGCACTTCCCTGGGGAGTTAATTCTGTGTTCACATATAAAGCACAGATCACTGCTTCCCAGGGAAAAGACTATCAAATCCACTATGAAGTCCCAGGACCACTCCTAATACCTTGCACTAAGAGAGGCTGCACTTCTGCATCTAATTCTTTGCTGGACATATTGATCTAATGAAATCTTGCTGTCTACAATAACAGAAAATTTACTCCCTCATGTTCTGAATGAAGATGGAACATGAAGTAAAGCTGTCAGAGAGCCGGAGTATTATATTTAATTTAGGACTCTGCATATGTCTGCAAGCAACCTGCTTTTACCCAGCTGCCAATGTAGCCTGATATATACTCTTCATCTCACAGTAATGGAGTTTGGGCCTTACAGTCATTTCATCTTATGGCCTATTATTCATTAAATGTTGGCAATACACTAAACAAAATCTAAGTCTGTATCTCCAAAAGTTTACAGTCTAACAGCGGGTCCATCAAAGCATTTCAAGATTAAATTCTTTGATCTAAGTATCACCTTGAAGGAGCTGTAAACTCACAGTCCTAAACCTAATCACAACATCTCCATTTCTATTAGCATTGCATACTATGCACAAAGTGAGATGAAAGATGTCTTTATTTTGTTAGGTGAAAGTAAAAACTACATCTCTGCTAGTGAAAAAAATGAAGCAGCCCACTGCAACCTGCTGATAAGAGTCAATGCAGTATATTGTGCCACATTGTTCTTTTTTCCATTGGTTCTCTGTTGGTGAAACTAGAGAATCTGTAGGAGACACAGCTCAGGGCTGATCCAAATCAGTGCAGTTTCTTTTCAGTTAATTTTGATTAAGACTTTGATCATTAAGAAAAAAAAAAATCCTAAGATAATAATTTAAATTCAGCATGAATTTGTTTCATGGAAGAGGGGAATTACTGTTTTTAACCAAAAAATAAAAAATAAATAAATGCATGTTAGATAATTGATTCACCATATGGTCACTGAAATCAGAGTGGCTTACAGTTGTGATTTTTTTCCCTGCTTTTAGCTATGGATAGATGAATATGCTCTCTGTTCTGTGATGCAAAAGCACCTATCTGAGAAACAGGAGAAGATAATTCAAGGTGTCGTGAGCAGACTAGGCTGCCTCAGTGATGAGTAAGTATGTTTTTATCGGTAAGCGGTGCAGTAAAAATGGAATGCTGCATGCACAGATAAAAACCCATGTATATTACATTGCAGAAAGCAGTGTGGAGGGATTCTGAGCATCCTCAGACAGACAGTTTCTTTAGGTTTTAGTCTGAGTATTAAAACAAAATGCCGACATACAGGATGATTCCTGGTAAGTCAAAAGTAAAGTCTTTGATTTGTCAAGTGGCGTGCATTCTATATATCTGTTCATATGTTTGTGAGTTATTCCTAATCTCGAACCAGGTTCGCTTTGCATTCTGTATCTCATGCTGAAGTTGGATATCCATCATTATAAAATGTTCAGTCTGGGACCATTCAGCTCTACCTTTGATTTCTGCTATTAGAATACTACTGACCATATCTCTGCATGTAAATTACTCCTGTCTCGCATTCTCTGTCTATATTCACCAAGGAAACTTTTAGTTTTGTCTCATCTTTGTTCAGCTAAAGTCTCTTTGAGAGATATACCTCTCAATAAATAAATAAATAAATAAATAAATAGGATTTGTATTATCTGCCTTATTTTGCTTAAGATAACAAATGACTTCATTCATCATAGTATCCACATTATTAAAGATCAATGTAGATAAAGACTTGACTATCTGGCATATTGGTGTTATTGCCAATGCACTCCTTTATTTTGGCTCTACTTCTCAGTTCAGCCTCCCCTTTTCATGTTCTCTGACTTCAACATTGCCCAGGATTCAGTACCTACAGAGCTCGTTGCACACAGTAAGTAGAGACACAAACCCACCTTGAAGAGTATCATCCCAAATATGCACACAGCACATTTCATTCATTTTGTACATAATGTACTTCAAAATGTGTTCTTCTTTTGAAAATTCACCAAAAACCTGCTGTAGCCATTTCTACTCTGCCAGCTAACACTATCCCCTTCAGTGTCTCATCAGAGCGTGCCCCCTTGTTAATCCAGGCAATGCATTTTCTTCAGCTTGAAATAGCTTTCCTGTAGGTCTGATTACATTCTCCTTTCATCTTGTTTCAAGTCTCTTATTTTAAAAAAATGTAATCACAGATGCTTATTTATACTTTTCTTCCTATTTTTATTTTAATTTAACTTCAGAGTGACAGAATTATATGTCTATCACAGTGTAATCCATTCATTACACCTGAGAAACATTGTAAGGCATGCTTAGAATGTGTGAGATGTCACAGAGTGAAGACTAGCTGTCATCTTTCAGCAATGACTTTTCCTGAGCATGGGTGTGCAAAATCAGCAAGCAGCTTAGCTGGTTGATTTTTAATGATCTTTTTTAACAGGTCTGTTAACTACATATTGCAAAAACACCGGCTCCTGCTGTGTTCAGTACTGAGAAGGTTAACTCTTCGAAGCATTGGAATGGTAGCTCTGACCCGCATGAGGATGTCCAGGAAGAAGAGCTTGCTTCAGGAGCTCAGAGAGCAGCACATCCTGCAGAAGGGCTCTTCCCACTGCCAAGATGAAGACCAATGGCAGCTGCAGAGGGCAGTGGTAGGTGCAGTGTCCTGGTGGTCAAAAAAATAACCATGTTCAAGTTCCAAATAAAAATATTGTCAAAAATGCACACACTCTTGACATAGGAGATACCAGAGTGTGCTTGTTGTAGTTTTAAATTCCCTAATATTTTAGCTATTGCCTATCTATGATAGGTGTTATCTTTCTTTAGTGTGGAAGTTATTATAGCAAGCTTATTCATTTACCAAATTTATATGAAAATGGTAATTAAAACAAGTCATGGCAACATGTATAAAGGACTTCTATGCAAGTTACTGCTTTAGTGTAATGGAAATTCCTACTAACTCTTCCAGGGATCATAACATGCACTTGAAAATTTCTTAATCAATATCAGAATAAATTATTTAATTCCTCCAACAGACCTAGGAAGTTTTATACTGTTGTCATTTTTCATTCTTCTCTTTTCTTTCTCCTCTGTCCATAAGATGCTCTGCATCCATTCACCTGACATCGTTTAAAATAATCTGATTCCTGTAGATCGAGAAATGGGAGAAAGTTTAAGGGATTTTTAGACTTGATATTCCCACAGGTCACTTTCATATCTACTTGTGACTGTGTTTTTAGAGGTACTCTTCCTGACTGATATTAGGTTTTGTAGGTTATTTATTCACTTGGACTGGATATTTAGCTAGAACAACACTGCATTGCTGATGTCAGCATCAGAGTACTCTTCCCAGCTGGCATCAATGTTAGCCCCTGCCCAACCCAGTGCTGCTGCACATCTGTGTTGAACCCATCCAACACCTTGTAGCTCTGTGCTCCATGCCATCAATGCACAATTAGCAGAGAATTAATATTGTGCATACCTCTAATTTTGATATGCATAACGTGAACAGCAATTCTCTTCTTGAAAGAATAAGGAAATTCTGTCTGCTGCCAGTTTCATATTTGATACTTCTGCTGAAGTAGTTCCTCTTAAGTGTGAAAATCTCAAAATATCATTAACCTTCACAAGAAGTAAAATAAAATACAAATGCATATGACTGCATTCCACTTGTTTCTGCATTTGTGTGCTTTCCACCGTTAGATCTCTTAGTTCCCACAGGGACATTAATTGGTTCAATCACTGTGTTCCCTAGAAAAATGAAATGTCCCCAGGTATTACTGTTATTTTGGTCTCTCTCCATTACAGCCTCTTTCCAAGGTCAGCTAAAACCAATCTCACAAAGACATGCCTAAAAATATACATATAAGATGCCAAACAAGTAGAGCCTAAGTGTGGAACTGTGAAAAGTCATAGAATCATAGAATTTCTAGGTTGGAAGAGACCTCAAGATCATCGAGTCCAACCTCTGACCTAACACTAACAGTCCCCACTAAACCATATCCCTCAGCTCTACATCTAAATGTCTTTTAAAGACCTCCAGGGATGGTGACTCCACCATCCCTGCAAGAAAGCAAGTCAGCAAGAAAAAAAAATGTTAGGAACAACCTCCAAAACTAGAACCAACATATAAGGAGTTAAGGAAGAGGTTAATTTTTAGACACTCAGCCAGAGTTTAAGACATACTATGCTGTTTTAACTAAATTTAATTTAAGTTTGTTCCAATTTTAGGCTGGTGTAGATAGTGTTATGCCAGTCTGTTTATTTCATATAAAATGTAAATTTTGTTCAGGAAAATACCACTATAAAATGGTCAGAATGCCATGACCAAAAAAAAAAAAAAAAAAAAAAAGAGAGAGAGAGAATCAGTTTAATGCTATTCCAGCTGTCTTTAAAAAATGTCAAAAACATGTTTGAGCTATAAATGAAGACATGTCAGAATAGCCAGCATTAATAGGGACATCATTATTTTCCACAAATGAATGTGGGCAGAGCAAGTTCTTTTCCTACTTGCATTTTTTATTTCCAAGAGGGAATCAAATAGGTAGTGTTGAATCCTGCAGAATAATTTAATTATATTTAGGCTTAAATGAGAGTATTAGTATAAGAGAGACATCAGCAACTCAATAGAAGGCAATCTGTGGAAGACTGTGATACACATAAGAAAGAAAGAGCAGGTTATTCTGGTGTGTCCTATTGTGTGCTTAAGAGAGTTTGGAGTGAAAGTGGATTTAGAAAGAAGCATAGAAAATGGATGGTCCAAAGGACTCAAGGGACTGGAAGCCTTAAGAAGATGCATCTCCTGAAGTGTCCATAAGTTTTAAAACTGGTATAAAGAATGTGAATAAGGAATAAGTTTTTCACTTGTTTCTGATTTCTTGTTTCTAATAAAAGAACAAGAGAGCACCAAGCAAAGCTACTAGATGGCAGGTTCAAAATTAAGAAATAAGTTAAGCCATAGAACTCACCAGGTGCCCAGAGTGCAAGTGCTTTCTAAGGGCTATTAAGCACATTCATGAAAGGCTGGAAATACAAATATGCCAGGTTTTTCTCAGGTAGACCCCCAAACTGTTTGAGTGTTCAAAAAACATAACTGCACACTTGCCTTGTTCTTTGGCTCTTTATTAAGGTATCCACAATTATCCCTTACTGTGGTCAGTGTATTTGAGCTTCATTGTTCATATTTTTAATGGAAATAAGACCAAATTCAACAATACAGAACACAAAAATGGGAATGCATCACTTGGAAATGACTAGTGGACAGGATACACCTGTTATACATATGACATAAGCAATAGCTTTGGTGCCAAGACAAATATATTAAGTGGCTGTACTGGAATTATGCTGGGATTGCACATAATTATTTAAAAGAATTATACTGGAATTAAATGACTGTACTGAATTATGCTGGAAATTAGATTAAGTATTAAAACAGTAATATTCTGAGTGGCTGTAGGACTTTGTTTTACAGTGATGCTAACTAAATTTGTGAACGCATTTAATTGGCAGTGCCTGCTATCATTTTGTCTGATTACCAGGAATCCCACATTTTGGAAGAAGAAGAGAAGCTTGAGGAAGAAACACAGCAAACCCGTTTAGAATTTCACCAGCAGTTAGTCACAGAAATGCAAGAAGCTCTTCAGTTTCTTCAGCAACACATGGAGCAAGTGATTGGGCGGACTCTGCTACAGCATGCCCGACAGGAAGCTGGAAAAAGGAAGTCAGATGATGAACAGGACTTCAAGGTATGGAACTGTTCAATAGCAGCTTTCTTAACAAATTGAGTACTACTTTAATAAATTGGAGGGCAACCTTATATATATGCATTACCCTATGTCTAGAAGTATCAACAGGAAAACATTACAACCTGTTTTAGAACTGAAGATAACTTGCTGTCTATTTACAAACTTAACACCAATGTCAACCTGCTGTATTTTTAAGGGACTCACTGGAGCAGTCAAAAGAGGTTTCACTAAACCAAACCGCAGAACAGAAGAAGAACTGAGAGTTCTTAATGACTGAAAATCACAAACATGAAGAAATGAAGATTATCTATTGATAAAGATTTTGAAGTTAATTAATAGTATTCATATATTAATAGCTTATTAGATATTTTAAATAGGTTAAATTATCTTGTAGATAAATACATAAAAATGAAACTCAATTCATAGATTAATAAATAGAATTGTTGTAAATATTTGGATTTTCTGTATAAAGGAAAATTTGACTAGAATTACACATATGTTAATTTACTTTGCTGGCAGTTGGGTTGACAGGCAAAATGGGCTATGGAGATCGAGCAGATAGAAGAATGGTCCCTTCCCAGATATAGTTGAGGCACATTAGAAAGGTTTTACTATATTTTTTTCATGTTGAAATGTTTCATGGATTAATAGAAATACCAGTTTTCCAGCATATCAGTTTATAACTTTTTTTAAAGCACAAAATTCACAATATTTTATGCACATTACAATTAAATTTGGTGTTCAGTTTTAGGCAGATCAAAGCACCTAGTTTTTGACTTAGAAAATGAATCATTACTTGTACTGTCTAATGCAGGAGAGGCTGGTGGAAGCTGCTGTAGAAAGTGTATATGGGACCAGCAATAATATCAACAGACTGGTGCAAAACTACTACCAGCAGGTAGGAAAAATCACAGAGGGCTATGAAGGGAAAAAAATTCAGCAACTGAAATCCTTACAAGGTATGTATATTAACTGTAAGATAATACTTGTTTTTTAATAGATAAATTCATTTTCTTATTGCTGTAAAGATCTCGTAAAGATAACAGAAATAAATTATTTAAATCAAGCAACAACGTAAAATGAATGTGTAGGTCCATTTCCATCTTTGAAGGAAAAGTAGTAGAGCTATTATTATCAATAATTTCTTGAATTGCAGTCATAGATGCAGGATGTTGTTACTCAGTTTTGTATAACCACACACAGGATAATAATTTAGTGTCAGAGATTATAGTTTAACCATGAATTCAGATTCACCAAGCTAAGACTGGAGATACTACGACCGTCACAACCACCAGTAATTGATTTTCTGGTTCTCTAAAGCTTAACACAAGACAGAAGGATTTAGAATGCTGACAGTTGTACAAGTCTTAGATTGTACATCCAACCTCTACCATGACCACAGTTCAACTTACTATACTTATATATGAAACTAAAATGAATTAATGGATTAAATACTGATAGGGAGAGTGAGAGAATATGTGACTGGAGTCTACAAGTTGGATCTTTCTCCTATAAGGGAGGAGATCTGTGTCTGCAGTCCTCGCTCACGTGTTAGAAAACATAAGCATCATGGGCAGACATTCTGCTTCCTCTGAGGTGACTGCCCTCAACTTTAAGAAGGAGATTCTTATATTTATCTCTTTTTTGACTCTATGAAATGTTGTTCTCTCTGCAATAGAGAAGATTCATGGGAGGATTAGCAAGAAGTCAATCATTCCTCTCCTGGAATGATGCATGAACTTCTGCATTATTTCTTAACTGTCAACCATGACCCTCTCACAGGTTGTGAAACTGCTGATGAGGTTTATGAACTCCTGGATCCTACAGAAAACACCAGACCACAAGCACTTTTTCTTGGAATTATTTCTAATTGTTCAGTTCCTTTAGGATAGGAAAAAAAGCAAGCTGTGATTATTGATTTCTTCTGTAAACACTCTCCCCTCCCCTGGATGAAGGCTGTTGGCTTTAAATGAAGATAGCGAGTTAGGAGAATGGCAATAGCATCTAAGGCTAAGTATTTGAGACACATGGAGTAGATAAATCAAAGCTGTTTTCAAAATGAAAGTTAGCGATTTAAAATAAATTTGATTCTTTAACCACAAAAGGGAATTTTTGAAGAGAAACAGGCCTATCCACTCAAGGCTTGGGTCCAGAGATAAGGAATACTTTGGTAGGAAAGATTCATGAGCCCCAGTAGATAGCTATGCTTACTGGTTACAGGAGAACCAATGTGTTTTGCAATGTCCTGTTGCGGATCTTGAAGCCTTTAATTTTGGAAGCTGAAGTAAAAGGGTTAGGCAAAATCTGTGCAGGGATTTTTGATGATTTGTGTTGTAGACATTGGCAGCCAACAAGGCATCCAGTTAACTCAAGTTCTCACAAAGTCTCACTAAAGACTTCTTTGGCCCTGCTTCAGCCGACTACAAACAGAGTCTAAAATCCCTTAGATTTGGGTTGCTTTAAGCAGGAATTACAACAGAAGCTTGTTCCAGAACATTCCTCTGACATGAACTGAGCTGATCTGCTATCATTACATACTTGTATGTTTTGCTTCATTGGCATTTTTGTATTGCTGTCTACTGGTTTCCCAAATAGCCTGTGAGACCTGGAATACCAGTCACTAGAGCCACAGTCAGCCTGGTAATTGCTATTTTAGATCATTTCTTTCTCCTACTGTTTGTGTGGATATATTGTTTCAGTGCATTGATGTTCCATGAACTACGAGAAAGAAAACTAAGTGTGTAAGCAGCTATTAAAAGAGCACATTTTCTTTTCAACTGAGGAAAAATAAAATCCTTTCTTGCTGCAGTGTAAGCCTACAGGCATGAGGGAAGACGAGAGAATTTATGTTGGTAATAAAAGCAGGCGTGTATTAGATTTGAGTGGCCAGAGAGAAACCAAGCTGAAACTGAAAGGTCAGATGAACTGATACAATGAAAAAAATACTGCAAACATGTATGTGCATACTCTAAACTGGCTAAGTTTTTCTGTAACAGCTCCTTCAACTCCTTCTGCTTTGTTGGTATCTTTTGTATTAGCAATGAGCAGTGGGTCTAATGAGGGTCTCTGATATTTAGTTCACATAAGTCCTTTTTTAACCCAAGTCCAAATCTGTGATTCAGACTACATGTCTTTTTCATTCCAGCTGTTGTATGGCCCCCAAAAGCACTTAAATTTCTTCCTGTGATTCTTAATAGCCTGAAGTGCTGCCCCTGGGCACAGCCAGACCCTCTATGCTCTGCCATCCAGCCAGGAGGCAGGACACACATGCTTCTTAATTTTTAGAAGGGCCTGATCAGTTATGTGATCTTCAAGCACGTTTACCACAGTGAGAGCGTGATTCCCCTCACCAAATACACTGTCAACCTCAGAGGTGCCTGCCACCCTCTCCCAGCATTCAGAAAAAGTCGGATACTCCCCAAATGAATGTTATATAGCTTCATTTGTTACATACCCATCCATCTCCCTCCTTCTGTATTTTAGAAAAAAAGCAGTGGACCACAACAGTGGGTTTGAGGAAATGGGTCCTATCTAGCTGATTGCTACCAGGCAGTACTTTGAAGACAAGACTCAGGACCCTGCTCAGCAGATAAACACCAAGTTACTCGCAGAACTACCAAAATTACTTTACCTTCAAACAAGCTGAAGCATAGTGAAGTTAGGCATTCCCAGAACAAATGACCTCAGAGCAGAGGGTGTTTTTGTTTGGCAGTTTTCATTTAGGTATTTCAGTTTTTGCTAAAGGCATTGAGGTGTTTTCATAAAATGTCTCCTTTGAATTATGTGTTAACCAATCACTTAGTGGGAGAAGCAGATAAGGATAATAAGAATTCCCTGACATTACCATCATAGCTGAACAATGCACAACTTGTTGTCTGATGTTTCAGAAAATCACAGTGGCAGAGCACGTGTATGTAAGAAGTACTTGGGATCTCTAAGGAGCAGTGACTTCGGAAGGACTACCTAGAACAGGGATTAATTTGTGCTGATGAAAGGCATAAATTGTCAGGTTGCCAGAACTCAAAGTAGGGTTTGTAGTTTTGAGCAGAAGGTTTTACAAAACCATTATTTCAGCAGAAAGAAGTGAAAGGAACAGACTTCGAAAGAAAGAAGAGAATGAACAGACATTGAAAGAAGAACAGACCAAAGGCATCCTGAACATATCATCCACAGTCCACCAAAGGTAAGAACAGGCAGAAGCACTACTGACTCGGTTTAAGTGTTTTGACTTTTTGCAGACATATATAAATGTCTAGCTGAATAAATGTTCTGGGATTGCATTTTATATTTTGTCCCTGATGGAAAAAAAATATCTGTTGCCAAATTTTGTCCACTCTTTGATCTCAGAAAATTACTTTTTGATGCTCATTAATTACAGACTGAAGAACTATATAGTGACAGTTTGAAAAGAGAGAATGAAATGCAATGCCAAAATACATGCCAATTTTTTTTTTTTTAAAGATAATACAAATGTAGGATGGGAGCTGATGGTGTCCAATTCATTACATTTCTGCTTTAAAAATCAAGAATATATATTAATTTGCTGTTGAGTAAATATACCATAATGAACTTAGCATTTCTGAAACAAATAATATCAAAATGGCAAAATTTCATTGAATACCTTTGAACAGTCAAGATTACTTGCATAAAATTTAGGCTTGAGTGCCACAAATGTTAAATAAAAATCATGTTTAATACATTATTTATTTTTTTGAAATTTAGACTCTAGACGAAAAGCACTGACAATCCAAAGGAGTAAGTTGTCATAAGAAGCTGTATTATATAAGTCTGAAGGACTTTCAAAATGACATGCACATAATGTATTTTTGTAATCCTTTTATTTTCTTTACTCTTGGTTTATTATCCAAAATAACATAGATGTGCAATTTTGTCATTGTAAAGAGGTTCATTCTTTTTAGACATCCTGCTACTTCTAAATTGAAAGAAATTATTGCCCACTTTCTGGTTTTCATCCTTGTTTGAATTAGTATAGAAATAGATTCATCTAACAAAGGGCTTCAGAAAAGATCTCTTAAGTATTCATTATCAAGTTCGTCGTTTATTCTGACATACAAATTCACTTTTAGCTGTTGTCTCAATTTTTTCTCCCATAACCTATTCTTGTATCTTAAAATAAAATACAATTAAATTGGGCTTCATGCAAGCAGTAAAAATGTAACAATTTTTAATGTAAGCTGGTCTCATAACTATTAGTCAGTAATCAAACTCAGTTTCCTGTTGCCATTCTGATTTCTTTTAGGGTCAAATCCTAGTCATGAATTAACTCAATTACAAAATTTCTATTAATTATCTAACTCCTATTAAACTCAGCAGAAATTTTTATTTGCTTTTGCCCTTGATGGAAGGTTATGAGTGTGAGTTCAAAGAACAAATTTTGAAAGCTAACCTTCAGTGAGCAATGACCATTACAATAGCAACTGCAGTATGTGTAAATGTCAGAAACATTTTGTGTTATCTCCTTCCCTGAGGAATGCGATGGGTGATTGACAGTTTTGCTTCAAGGTAGATGAGGCAAGAGAACAGAAGAACTACAGATTCAGCAAAGTTGCAGCCATTCAGTTGCTACTGTATTAATATTAATCTTTAATCAGCAAAATAAAACAAGCAATGAATATAGTTGTCAGTGCTCGTAACACCAGGTTTCAGGTTATCATGTTTCTGGCTCAGTGTCAGCTTGGTACTGAAGAGCCCTGAATGAGATGCCTAATTCTTAATCCATTATCCTCACACCTGATCTACTAACAGATTGTCTCTTTGGCAAGCAGATAGGAAAACTGACTTGATTCACTGCAGAAAACATACAATGGTTTTGAAAACAAACTTCAAAATTAGAGCTGAACTAGAGCTCCCAGATTCCAGGCGTGGATGACCCAAAGTGCTCCAGCCTTAGAAAGGAGCTTGTATTCTGTGGTGACAGGCAGGTTATTAAAATAAGTAAAGATAATTAAAAATCTACAGAAAAATGATTTGTCCCAGCAGAAACTGGATGGGCTGATACTGCTAATGAGCCTTTCTCTCTACAAAATCTTCTAAATGTACTTCACCAATATTGTATTCCTCCCTTGAACTGAACAACAAAGGTACTTTAAAATCTTCCTTTACCAGGATGATGCTGCAGCAAAAGAAGGTTCTGAGTCAGTTTGAACTTCACCAGCAGATTCGTCTAGAGTCTCTGAAACAGAAGCTGCTGGGATTGCATCACCTAGAAACAGAACTGGAGAATCAGCTGAGGGTAAATCAGGATAAAATGATTCACAGATCTGAACCAGTCAATGACAAAACATCTGTTGTTTTGCCTCTTGTTGTTTGACAGATTGTAAGGGTCTCTTTACTGGCCCAGTTGAAATTAATGCTAATATTCACTATTGTTTTCACCCCTGAATCTATGGCTCAGACCCCAGCAACACATACGGACAGTTAACAATTTGAAACCATATACTACAAAGAGAACCTGGGATTTGAGTGAGGGCATTATATTCTTTATCTTAATTATTGACAGTTCTGCATCATGTCTGTTGTGAGTACAGGTTCACATTTTGGTTACTTGAACATCTCTGTCTAATCAGACGGAGACTGTTCAACCTCCTTAGTATATCAGTGTGCTTGAGTCCACAGCCACGACAAGGAGGATCAAGCCCAAATGCCAGGTAGTCACAACCAGCCAGGTTGCATATCTCCTACTCTTCATCATGCACATGCTCTCAGCATGTTTGTGCTGAGTGCTGTTAATGGGAAGCTGTATTTAGTTGTCCTCTCTGAATCCAGTAGGAAACACATCCCCAGTGTGTTCACATTGTTTCATGTGCTTCTGCAATGACAGACGACATACACTTTTTTTTTGTTATGCCATGTGTAGAGTAACCAGAATCAAAACGTTTTGTGTTAACTGACTGCTGCTTTATCTTTGCATGCAGAATGCAGAGCAGGACTTTGTTACTGAGTTGGCTGCACTGGCCCGAATTCCAGTCACTGTGAAGAAGCAGCCTTCCAAAAGGAGCAAGCCAGCAGGTTGGTATGATCCTGGATTGTCTTAAAAACGCATCATTCCATTTAATTGGTTCATACTGTGCAATATGACAAGATAGAGTTTTAGGAGAGATTTTTTTTTCATCAGTGCCATGTGCCTACTGGATGAGGGAATTGGTAAAATGAGGGAAAAGTGACCTTCCAAGGTCATCTGGCTTGCCTGTAGCTGAACCACAGATAAATGTCTCCATTGCTGACTCCAAACCTGTCCTTTAGCCAATAGATCACATTTGTCCATTGAGGTAAGGCTTTGCCTTGCTCATTCTCAAATTATTTTTCACGTCTTTATCATGTTCTTTAAAAAGGACTCTGTTCACCTTGATCACTAGGTTTCTGGGAGGACAGCAGGGCTGAATCACCCAGCTTTCATTCTTGTGGTAGAATGGAAGAATCAGCCATCCCACACAGATACTCAAAAGCAAAATCTTACTGAATCAGGAAGATGGAAATATTTATATGAATTTGTTGCATATTTAACAGATTTGACTAATTTATTATTCAAGAGATACTTAGGGACAAATTGTCAGAATAGCAGTTGTGTTCCCTGATGCACATTTGGAATGGGGTATATAAACTCTCATCCTTTGAGCCATGAAATCATCCTATCATGAGATATTTTGCATAACACCTGAAAGATGCTGAAAGGTGAGATAGGTGCTTGAAAGGGAAAAGCAGCTCACAAACATGGACAATTTTGAATCTCTTTCCCCAGTCAGTTGTTTCCCAAGCATGCAGAGCTGATCATCCTGGTATGCAGTGATCCCAGGGACACATGTGGAAGCTTGGCTTGGGGCATTAAAAGCACTGACTTTTTAACATCCCAATGTACTGATTCAAATCACATAAAGTTATGTAGTGACTCTAGCTCTAGTTGCTAATGGTAAGGAGCCATTTTCTATTACTTGCTAAGAAAATATATGATAGTGCTTTCAGTGGTTGCACCTTGCAGAAACTTATATCAGTGTGCAACAAATTTGAAAGTTGAAGTCTACTCTGTGAGAACTTATAGTCAAAAAACAATATTCTAGTCTAATGTAAAATTGAGAGATTTCCTTGTCATAATAATTCATATGTATAAAGTGCTACTGTGCTAGAAATTAGTGTTTTGTTTTGTTTTGCTTTAAATTAATCAAAACCAAACAAGCTCTAATATCTGTGATTTATTTATTTATTTGTTAATCCACATATCTTTGGTAATTCAGGGGATAAAACAAAAAGAAGGAGCATTCACTCTCCAGAATCAGAAGACAAAGATGATTATTGTGAAAATATTCAAGAGCCTCCTGGACTGAAGTCCAGTTTATGCAGGTACAGTAGAGGCTATAAAAAAGGGCTTGTGAAAAAAAACTGTTTACACAAAGCAGTAAAACATGTACTTCACAAGCAGGTATGCCAATCAAAACTAAAATATAACACCTACACTAGCTTATCTTCTTCCTTAACACTTCTCACATGTACTTGACCTTTTTTTCCCATATTCTTTTTTAAATGTTGGAAAATCATCTGAGTTTGCTTGTCTGTGTTGTTATGTATTTTATAAATAACTTCTGAAGTAGAGAAATGAGAAATACTGTTTCCAAGTTTCCTTTAATTAGATTTTTAAAAACCTGAGTCACAGACAGCATAAATCAGCACAGACAATTGAATCCAGTGGAACTAGGCTGACTTGTAGCAACCAAAATATGGCCTGTGGTATTTAGGCTTTCAACTACCACCTTTATTTCATAAACAAAGGAAAGTGCCAGTCTTTGGCTGATGAGGGTAGCAGTTCTAACAATTATTTTCTTGATAGATGTTTCAGTTGGCTTATGCTGGGGTGCTAACTAGAGGAGAAGAAACGGCTACAAACCTGAAAGATGCCAGCTGATTACTACAGGCAGATCAAACCAGCCAGCTGGTCACTGGGGCTTGATATATTGAGCAGAGAAAATCCTGTTGACAGGCAAAGCAAACAGTTGGTTCTCAGGAGCCACAGGCCTTTGGGGAAAAGTATTTATCCCCTGAGTGACCTCAGCCTGGGACTGACTTTAGGAGATGGCTCCTTTCCCTGATGGCATCAACCCTTTTCACACACTCCTTTCCCACAGCCAACAAGGGATACGTGTGTAGGGAACAGGGACGCAACAAAGGAACATTTATCTTTATGCAACTTTGTTCTGACAGCCTAAACAGAGGCAGCTGAAACCAGCGAGTGCAGAAGTTATAGTCATATAGCAAGTGCCTTTCTTCTTATATCAAAATGAATTTAGTTTAAGACAGAATTGTAGCCTTTGAAAAACTTGGTCTACAATTTTGTTTTATTGTTTATTTCTTTCAGAGAGAAGTTACAGAGGCCACATAAAGAGGAGGCTGAACCAAGGAAAAACTCAAAGATGCTAAAAGAAAAAGGGAACAGGTAGTAAAAGTATTTCTATGAGCTGTCTGAACACAGAGTACCAAAGCATTCTTCTGGGAGATCTCAGCAGCTATAAATACTTACTGAGCTGGTTTACTGAGGAACAATGAAGAACATCAATAATAACCGAGAAATCTCCTTTAGCTACAGACCGAGACTCAACCCCATGTTTGTCTGTTTCACTGTTAATGAAACTTTTGCACTTGATTTTGGTAAGGGGGAACAAAGAAGGCTTTAAGGTCTTCCAGACTGTGTGGGGAACATGAGAGGAAGATAGTTTTAGACTAGGAATATACCTGAGGAAAGTGCAGAACAGATAGATAGTTATACACTAGACTGAATGAGGTTAGCACATTTCAGGAAGGTTTCATTGCAATATTGATGTACCATTTGCTTTTGAGCCTTAAATGGTATGGATCTGGTCTTAGTGTTCTGTGACTGCTGCTTTGGACTAAAAAAATAGAAAGAAATTTAAAGAATACTTAAAGAGACTTCAGATTTTATTGGTACATCAAAAGATGAAGTTTGGTTGCTCCTTTGATATATTTTAATGCTTCCAAGGTTAGGTATGTTTTTTAAAATTTGTACAAAGATTTTTGTAAATCTCTTTCCCTGTGTTTGTCTCAGATTTCAAATTATTATTTTTTTGAAAAGAGTGAGACAAAACTGGCTTTTTAATTTTTTATATTTCACTTTCTATTCTTTGATAAATAAACTGTCTTGTTCTCAGCATACTTTGTTGTGCTCTTTATGTTTCTTGTAGGAATTCTTGTTATGCAAAGCAGCTCAATGGCTCTACAGAGCACCTGTATTGTGTAATAAATTGCCCCACTTAAGCAATCTTACAGCTTGCAATAAATTAAAATTTTCTGTCTTTTTAAAATGAGCACATATTTTGCTAACTAAAAGGCTGTCCTTTGGCACTTGATTTAAAATCCTGCATCAGTTATGCAGTTTACTTCAGATAAAAGTGCCACCACACAAATGACTGTACTAGGCATGTTACACACAGTTGTTAAATGGTTAATTTTCACTTCAATCATTGTCGAAACCACTTTTTTTTTTCTAAATTGTACCACTTTGAGCATTAGATTCTGCTGTTTCAGCAATTGCGCTCCATGGTCTCTCTGCCTTACTGAAGGAGACATTTTATTGCCTGTTTGATGTGCTTCTTTTCAAAAGGATGCAGCCGATTTCCCTCTATTTGAACATCTTAATTCTGCAGTGGGCTCTATACAGATAGCAAGAAGGCAGCTTTTCATAGTAGAGTTGATTATGTCCAAAGATGCTGTTACAAACTGTGCAGTGTGGTAGAGCCACAGTCGGGAAGCAGCAGTCTGCCTGGATGCACTGTGTGATTCATTTGACTAGGCAGGGCTTGTATGGCTTTTTTTCTGTCTTTGAGAGGTTCAGCTTGTCCCAAAAGCAGGGCAGCAGTGCCCTCTCTCGGACATCAAGAGGCTTTCTTTCCCTTTCTGGGTCACCAGAGGTGCAGGGAAAGGTCGCTGGGCTCAGGCAGCAGGTACCCACAGCCCCTCGAGATGGGACCACCTTCCCCATGCCACTGGGTCTGCCCTGCAGGCACCTTCCTGCCCTCTCATCTCTCTGGGCCCAAATCTCTACAAACAGCCATTTCTTCCTTTCTCTCTCAGAATCACCTTCGCTTCATGACAAAAACCAACTGCTACTCTGGTCCCTGCTACTAACTTCACAGTCTTTCTGCATTACTCCCAGATTCACTGTCCTGCTTAAATTAAAGTCCTGTACTGATTTCATGAGTGGTGTGGCATTTGTAATTCCCTGTCAGTGATGCAGGTATTGAGCAAGGACACTTGTGAGAACTCCATTGGCCTAAGAAACAAGTGTAGTAAATGCCAAGTTAATCTCACACCAGTTGCTCGGTGTATTACGTTTTTCAACCTTCACCACTGTGCCAGTCACTGTCTATATCCCGATGCCAAAGATCTCCCTCCCATCTCCTGATGCAGTCATTACAGAGGGATGATATTTTATCTCTAACCCCTCAGTTCGGTTTAAGTCCATATGACTATTTCCAAGACAACACAGAATAATATGGAGACAAAGATTTTTCCTGATGTTGTTAAATACTTTTTTTTAGAAGTTTGACAACTCAAAAAAAATGAAAAAGACTTCTCAAACTACAAGAAGAAAGTAAGGAGGTATCAACTGCTCCCACCCACATGCTCACAGATTGAACATTGCCCAGATGGGTGCTCCTACAAGAGAGCAAATTCTAGAATAGTTTCTGATCTGCAAATGTATTCAGGATCACAAACTAATTCGCTGTTTATTTATGCTTAGTGATACAGGGGCAGGGACACTGCTGTGAAATAGGCCTTGGGGTGGGAAGGGAGGCACTACTTACCTTGTTCAAAACCCCCTTGGTACCAGCTCTGGTGGTGTATCACAGTAGCTGTCCAAGTGAGGTATATCCATCCTTCACCTTACTGTGCTGGTGACCATGCAGTAAGCTCCCTGTGCTCAGACATAAAAGGTCTTTGAATCACATCCAAGTAGCAGTTCTTGTCGAGAGTGGCAAGACCCAGACACAGCACAGGATCCACAGGCTTAATGCAGGCTGTCCCCAGGCAGTGGCACAGGAGCATGGTCCAGCTGCAGGGGCTTCTGAGCACACCAGCACATTTCTCCTCAGAGCAATCACAGAAGAGTTACACTGACCTGATGGCACAGTCTTGCCATGCAGAACCACTGAGCCACGAATCACCTTATAAACATGTGTAGGTGTATTCATTCACAGACACTTCAGCATGAAAAATAAATATATGTTAACAACAGTGGAGCTTGACTGGCTTACACACAAAGGGTTCTTTGGTTTAGGATTAAGTTTTGCATGGAGGAAAAGTGGAATCCATCAATACTAGTTACACAATTCCTTGTTATCACCTCAAAGGTGAAAAGCTTTGTAGATCAAGTAGTGTTACTTGGAGGTAAGCAAACATTGCTACCCGCAAAAACACAGAAGGAAACTGAAATCAGCGGTTTTTCACACTATGTTTGCTAGAAGATAGTTTCACAAGCCAGCTTGCTTTCTATTTTCAGGGTTAGATCAGCAGACCCGTTGCTGGCACTGTCAACACTTAGAGCAAATAGGCTGAAATAAGACAGTGGAGTCTTGGTTCAAGATTGCTAAACAATATGGGTCTCCTGCTAGGCTGTAAGTAGCAGTTTGTCCTCAGACTTCTATGCTGCCATTGCTTTATATAATAAAATACACAGATCTCCAAGTAAGCAAACAAGCCTAGAGATGAGGGCGCTCTCCAGGCAATAGGAAACATGAATTTGAATCCTTGGACTGGAGAAAAGGGGTTAGTTTATTTTTATTTGTTTACAAGTATCAGAAAGCTAATAATTGTATTTCTGAAAGGCTTTTTCTTTTATTTTGGAAATAGAATCAATTCAGTTTGTATGTAGTGGGTTTATGTGGCAGGGTTTTGGTAGCAGGGGGCCATAGGGGTGGAGTCTGTGAAAAGGATCTCAAAGTTGCCCCATGTTAGGTAAGGGCCCCGCTGCTGACCAGAGCCGAGCCAATAAGTGATGTTGTTTTGCGCCTCTGTGAGAGCAGATTTAAGACAGGGAAAAAAACACTGCACCACACAGCAGCTGGAAGAGTGAGAGGAGTGAGGAACAGCCTTGCAGGTGCCAAGGTCAGTGAAGAAGGAGGGGGAGAGGTGCTCCAGGTGCCAGAGCAGAAGTCCTCTGCAGCCTGTGGTGAGGACCATGGTGAAGCAGGCTGTCCCCCTGAAGCCCATGGAGTACCACGGTGGAGCAGGGTTCCAAGCTGTAGCCCGTGGAGGAGACCACAGTGGAACAGGTGGGCCTGCACCGATGGAGGCTGCGGCCTGTGGAAGACCCCTGCCGGAGCAGATTCCGGGCCGGAGCTGCAGCCCGTGGAGAGGAGACCATGCAGGAGCAGGTGACCTGGCAGGAGCTGCTGCCCGTGGGGGACCCAGGTTGGAGCAGTGCTCCCGAGGGATGGACCCCGTGGTACAGACCCATATCTGGAGCAGTTCTTGAAGAGCTGCTGCCTGTGGGAAGCCAACACCAGATCAGTTCATCAAGGACTGCATCCCGTGGGAGGGACCCCACAGCACAGGGGATGAGAGTGACCGAGAAGGAGCAGCAGAAGAAGAAGCGCTATAGACTGACCATAACTCCCATTCCCCCATTCCCCTGCACCACTCTGGGGGAGGAGGTGGAAGAGGGTGGATGGGGGTGAAGGTGCTTTTGGTTTCTTTCCTTTGTTTCTCACTTCTCTAGCTTGTTAGTAATAGGCAATAAATCTTACTGTCTCCCTATGCTGAGTCTGTTTTGCCTGTCACAGTAATTACTGTGCAATCTCCCTGTCCTTATCTCAACCCTTGAGTCCTTTTGATTGTATTTTCTCCCCGTTCCTCTTTGAGGAAGAGGAGTGAGAGGACGGTTGTGGTGGAGCTCGGTTGCCGACCCAAGTAAAACCACCACACTCCAGCAAACCTTAAAGAGCTGAATTGCCTGTATGTTAAGACAACAAACCACGCAGCTCCATGTAGGTGGTAATGGTTTCTAGATTCTCCTGCAGTGGCACAGAGGCCATTCACCTCCAACAGAATCCTGCGTGAAAACCTTGATTTTAAAACAACCACTGCCTAACTCACGCTGTCATTTCCTTATGCACTTGGCTCGCACCAAGCCTGCTGACCAGAGATACATGCCAGCTAGGTAGGAAATTGCAGTGCACTTCTTGCGTTCCAACTTTTAGGTGTTGCAGACTTACTCATGCTCGTACCATGAAGTTGACATGCTCTTGATTTACCCAGACTAGAGCTGGCATGGCTCAGGGAAAGACATTACTGGTCAGATCCAGTTGACTCATTCCCAGTGGTTTTGCAGTCAACAGAACTGACATACACAACCTACACTGGGCTTACACTTTGTTTTACCTTTACTGGAACAAAAGTGGTTTCTTATCCCTGTAATTACGTACACTACAGTGATCCCTTCATATTTCTGGAAGACCTGGTTTCTTATGTCACATATTTTAGCAGCTATCGTGCTCTGTGAGATTCTTCTTTGCCTTCAATGTCCTGGCCACTCAACAAGTGCCTACATAGCTAATATTTCCTGACATCACTCTGTACTATCTCTAGACTCTTCCCTTTCTCTAGCACAGGTCTCAGTCTTACTCCTGCATTTTCTTCATCACAGATGAGCTCTAGCCCCTTAAAAGCCCCATAGGTACATGAGCCATGGACACGTTCATTGGTTAGTCAAACTTCAGTGGACACTTGGAGGTCACTGGACCTTCTGGCTGCCTTTTGGCAACACCAGTCTTTTGCTAGCTGCATCTTCAATATAGAACTAGAATAAGAGAACCCGAACTCACAGAAAGGTGGGCCAGCTGCCAGCAGTCACTTTGCCTTTTCTGGGAATACCCTCGATGCCATTTTTTCTATAGTGGATTTTTAATAACCAACAAGTGAACAAACAGGCATATCCAGATACCTCCCCTCATCCTGCTTAGAGTGGATACAAGTGCTCAAAAACTGCACTCACACATACACACACACACAGCTGAGACAGTAGAAAAACTTAAATTGTGACAGTGACAACTTGGAGCCAGTGCTGACCCTGCAAGATCAGTTCAGTGTCTGCAGAATCAAATCCTAGTTTGAGTATCGGTGCTCACAAACACCAACTAAAATTATCAGAAGACAGACTTACAGTATATTGCTTGGAAAATTCCATGATGGTGAATGTATATGCAATATACACCTATTTAAAGTGAAATGAATGTCATTTACAGTTTTCTAGAATGAGAGAGCATGTTTAATAAGTACTGTTACAATGAAGAATCTGCTAAGTGAAAGCAAATGCTCAGCTATGGGTAAGATTCCTAATTGGTTAACCAATGTTAACTGAGGCTTCAAAATGTCACAGCTCAGGACTAAGAGTGTTTCACTATGATCAGTATCTCCAAAGATCCACGTTTCCCCTTTTTATACAGGCTCTCACAGCACAAACATGCCTTTGCACAACTAGCTTATGACAGACTCCCTTCAAAACAAAGGCTAGCAAACCAAGTGTGAACCTACCCTGCAGAAGTACCAGGTCCTAGCAGTTATTGCACATACCCACTTCCCAGTACCTCCAAGCTGCATGCATGCCAGCTCTGCTCTTTTGCATGGGCAACATTTGACTCAGTAAACCCAGCTGAGGTCATGAGAAAGACAAGGGAGTTTCTAACATCACAGACAGACTGTTCTCCGATGTGAGAAGAGTGCTACCAGCAGGGCCAGGGAGGGGATGGACTGGGACATCCCAGAGTCCATGTCCCCTACTGGGCGGCGATATGCCTGGCAACTCTCTGTGACATCCCGCTGATGCGCTGGAATGTCTCCAGGCAATGGTTTATGACTGCATGGCCCTCGCGGCTTAAATCTGGGCACAGCAGCTCAGCCCAGCAGTTTGTGCCTCCCCTCTATCTGAGCATTACTGCGAGGACTTGAGTGAGGAACAAGCGTACCTTGGCTCTGGAACGTGCTCACGTCTCCAGAGCCACTTCTGGTTTTCTCCCAGCCCTGTTCCCAACAGGAAGCTGGGACATCCAGGAGGAGCACCTGCAGCAGTAGAGGTGAGTTGCATGGGGACACCTCGTGTTGGCAGCAGGGGCTTCATCCTTGAGGGACCCTTCCCAGGCCAGAGAATGACCGTGACCCCTCTCTTCCTCTTCCAGAGTGACACCTGCTGCTGCAGCTCCTGTACCTGGGAGGATATCGTCATCTGTTCCTCCCAGCCCACTGCAGCTGGTGGTAAGCATGGCCGCGGCACTGGACACTCGCTGCCCCATATGTTTGGACACCTGGGGCAGCGCCGTGTCCACCATGCCATGCTGCCACCAGTTTTGCTATCCATGCATACGGCGGTGGGTGGATAGCAAGCCCGAGTGCCCTCTGTGTAGGCAGAGAATAACATCTATTGTGCACTCGGTGCAGGCTGATGATGAGTTCGAGGAGCTCATCATCAGCCCATCGGCAGTGTCATCAGCCTATAGCCTGCCTGTCCAGGCACCCATCTCCCTGGTGGGCGGCCTGCCTGCGGACACCTGGGGCCAAGTTTTCCGACGGCACCCTGCTCTCCTCCGGCCCCTGCTCTCCTGGATGCACCGAGAGCTGAGGCGCATCTTTGGGGCACGGCGTTCTCAGGCCCTTATCTTGGAGAGCGCCATTGTGGAGAGCCTGCGCCTCTTTGGGCTTGAGGAAGAGCTCCTAGTCCAGCTGGTGGAGCTCGACCTCAGCCACCACGCGGCGACTTTTGTCAGCCAGCTCCTGGAAGTCGCCGCGCAACGGTGCAGCAGGGAGGCCCACCGTCTGCTGGGACTAAACATCCCACCTGCAGCCCAGCAACGGGAGGCCAGCCCCGGACCCGGACCATCTGGCCACGGAGGGGTGGCTCGTCCACCTGTCCTAGCCCGCTCTCCCCAGCCTGCCAGCTCCAGCGGCGATGAGGTGCCCGCAAGATCCAGAGATGGCACTGAAGGGACTCCCAGCCGCC
>CM021734.1:83730578-83833704 GCA_011075105.1 Heteronetta atricapilla
CCCTCTGCTCAGCCCTGGGGAGGCCACACCTGGAGTGCTGCATCCAGTTCATGGGTCTCCAGCACGAGAGCGACATGGAGCTGCTGGAGCGAGTCCAGCTGAGATGAGGGGACTGCAGCATCTGTCCTGCAATTGGAGGCTGGGAGAGCTGGGCCTGCTCAACTTGGAGGAGAGAAGACCGGGAGGGGATCTCATCAATATGTACAAATATCACAAGGGAGGGTGTCAAGAGGCTGGGTCAAGACTCCTTTTTTTGGTGACTAGCGAGAGGCCAAGAGGCAATGTGTACAAACTGAGACACAGGAAGTTCCAGATGGATATGAGATGGCATTTGGTTACTGTGAGGTAACAGAGCACTGGAAATGGCTGCCCAGAGAGGTTATGGAGTCTCCTCTGCAGATATCCAAAACCCACCTGGATGCCAACCTGTACAATGTGCTCTGGGTGAGCCTGCTGGGCAGGGGGGTCAGACCAGGCGATCTCCAGGGGTCCCTGCCAGCCTCAGCCATTGTGAAAAACGTTAATATGATTCGTGTCGTGTATGAAACAATGCTAGGGCAGCATGATGAAATGTAACTTTCTAAGAAAAACAGAGTGATTAGTGTACATAGTTCTTGTACTGTGCAAAGTAAGAGTCTAGCAATTCGTGTAAATAGAAGGCTTGAAGGACGAACATTGAGACTCAAGTCTGGGAGATAAGAGGACCAAGGAGTTTTTTTGGAAACTACTGACTTCTGCATGAGACACTGCCCAAGCTTCTGATGTCTGGCAAAGTGATCCACCAAATAAGGAGAAAGGGGGAGTTGAAGGACGACCGAAGGACAAAGCCTGGGAGGAAGACTATGAGCCTTCAGCACAAGAGACCCCCAAAAAGACCACCAGAGACTGATACGCATGCATCCGGAGAGGGTTTGGATTCTGGGAACTGATTATAATAACCCTGCCTTTTCTAGGAATAGTGATGAATATGTATTAGTCTAGGAGCATAAAAATCAGCCCCCTGATGTAACAGGTGTGCATCTTGGTGGAGCAGAGACTCCCAGTGCACCCAGCGCTGTTTGCTTGCCTCTATTTGCTTAATAAATTACAAACTTTAATTTTAATCCTATTTGGGACTCAAGCATTTATCACAGCCATGCTGTGATTCTGTCTCACACAGCCTCCCACAAATATGCAGGTGCAGCTGTCAGCACCTGCCCACAGAGAATGACTTGTACTGACTCACTAAAGATGACCAAGAGTCCGAATTTTCCACGAAGCAGAAGAATTGTATTCAAAATATTTCCAGTGAATTTCTCTTCTCCCTTTCTGCCCCAAAGCTGCTGCAGACTTCTCCTGTTGGCCCTCAGCCCAGAGAGCACCCCCAGAGGCCAAGCAAACCCCCTGCAGCAGAGCAGCAGCCCCCAGCCCCAGCAAGCTGCGGGCAAAACTATTCCTCCTCCGAGTATCCCTGCAGAACCAGGAGCCGACAGCCCCTCTCTGCCAGATTAAAGCTCCTCTTGGAAATTTCCCTCTGCTGTGGATCAATCCCCACTATGTCCAACAGCATGTTTCAGCTCCAAGTTTTAAAGGAGCAACAATGTCGCTGCAGTTCATTTCCCAGAGCTGTGCCCTGCCACCAGCCCACCACTTGACCTTTTGCAGCGATGGGTTCTGCTCTGACTGCCAGCCAGCAGAGATGGAACAATGGCTATTCCCCTTTAACAGAAATGGAAGATAATACACCATCCCCGAAGGTGCAAGAAGCTCACACTAATAGATAGGGAAATTAAATCCAGAGGATTGCTGAGGTGCTTGCTTTATATCCCATCACCCCACACCAAAGAGAGCTTTCCTGCTGCCACTCCCCAGCAACCCAAGAAAGCAGCTTGTTTTATGACTCCTTTTGAGCCTTCAGGTACGGATGGCTGTGGGAGGTGCTGTGTGGGACACCAGAAGATTTACGGCTGTGCAATGTAGCTGAGGGGCTGCAGGTAAAGTCAGGGCAGAGCCACACTCCGAGGAATACCTGCACTGCCTTCTGGGCCCTGCACCGGCACCAGCAGGCAGACAAAGGGCCGATGTGCAGGGCAGGATTAAGGTCATCTCCAACCCCAAGCTCCTCATGCTCCCAGGGAGTGATGCCACGTAGCATGCTGGGTTCCAGCTTTAACAAGTCAGATAAGGGCCCAAACTGGTGGATTTTAAATTCAGCTGTCCATAATGTAAATAATGTTCCATCTGAATGCTCATTTCAGTTTTAATGAAAGGTGACAAATTTGTCAGATTGCAATTCTAGCACTGTGTTCTAAGAAAAAACATCCAGTTGCTGTAAGTGTAATATTTTTATGTAGCAGTGTATTTTTTCCTGAAAAAAAAAAAAAAAAAAAAAAAAAAAAAATAGAACAAAACAGAAGCTGAATCAGGTGTTTACAAAGGTTTAAACTAGAGATTTATATTTAATGACTTGTGCACAACCTGCAGCTCCTTGGAAATTCTTCTTTCTTTATAGGAAAGTATGAAGAGCATGAAAATGAAGGGATTACTGGAAAGAGCAAAGGTCATACAAAAATGAGAAGTGGAAAACACTCAACCTAGAAATATAAGAGGCTGGCAAAGACCCTTCCAAGTCCACTTGCCCCAGCTGCTCCTCCCTGGTCAGTTCCCTACACAAGTCACAAGAAACTTTGGTGCTCCAGCTACATAAGAAACTGCCCAGAGGAGAAAATACTGGCCTGGAAGTATTTCTAGGTACCAGAACCAGGCTGATGTTTTTCTTTTTGGCCATCAGAACAGGCTGGTTGTGAGCAGTGATTACAGGGTACCATGCACACCTGCTTCTGCTGCTGCAGCCTCCTCACTGCTCTCCTCTTTTCCGTTGTCTGCTGATCTGACACCCTATGCTTTCACAAGTTTTGAAAAAACAAACCATGTTCTCTAAGTCATAACTGTGTATGTGTTATCTTCAATGTCTGTGCTGCCATTAGCATCATGCGGCTCTAACAGGAAAACCTGGGATCTCCTCCACAGTTTACAATGCAGAATACTTTATGAGAACTAAACACGCCATGTGGAGTGGTGGAATGTGAGGTCTCATCAAGAACAGATTTTAAATTTCTCCATGTAGTGGGTTTACATGGAAAGGTTTTGGTAGCAGGGGGCCATAGGGGTGGAGTCTGTGAAAAGGATCTCAAAGTTGCCCCATGTTAGGTAAGGGCCCCGCTGCTGACCGGACCCGAGCCAATAAGTGATGTTGTTTTGCGCCTCTGTGAGAGCAGATTTAAGACAGGGAAAAAAACACTGCACCACACAGCAGCTGGAAGAGTGAGAGGAGTGAGGAACAGCCTTGCAGGCTCCAAGGTCAGTGAAGAAGGAGGGGGAGAGGTGCTCCAGGCGCCGGAGCAGAAGTCCTCTGCAGCCTGTGGTGAGGACCATGGTGAAGCAGGCTGTCCCCCTGCAGCCCATGGAGTACCACGGTGGAGCAGGGTTCCAAGCTGCAGCCCGTGGAGGAGACCACAGTGGAGCAGGTGGGCCTGCACCGATGGAGGCTGCGGCCTGTGGAAGACCCCTGCCAGAGCAGATTCCGGGCCGGAGCTGCAGCCCGTAGAGAGGAGACCACACAGGAGCAAGTGACCTGGCAGGAGCTGCTGCCCATGGGGAACCCAGTTTGGAGCAGTGTGCTCCTAGGGAAGGACCCCGTGGTACAGACCCATATCTGGAGCAGTTTTTGAAGAGCTGCTGCCTGTGGGAAGCCAACACCAGATCAGTTCATCAAGGACTGCATCCCGTGGGAGGGACCCCACAGCACAGGGGATGAGAGTGACCAAGAAGGAGCAGCAGCAGAAGAAGCGCTATAGACTGACCATAACTCCCATTCCCCCATTTCCCTGCGCCACTCTGGGGGAGGAGGTGGAAGAGGGTGGATGGGGGTGAAGGTGCTTTTGGTTTCTTTCCTTTGTTTCTCACTTCTCTAGCTTGTTAGTAATAGGCAATAAATCTTACTGTCTCCCTATGCCGAGTCTGTTTTGCCTGTCACAATAATCACTGTACAATCTCCCTGTCCTTATCTCAACCTTTGAGCCCCTTTCATCACATTTTCTCCCTGTTCCTCTTTGAGTAGATGGGGAGTGAGAGAGCAGTTGTGGTGGAGCTCGGCCGCCCACCCAAGTAAAACCACCATAACTTCAGGATGAATTACAGTGTTTCTTCACTGGTTCAGATCAGAGACAAAGTAAAAAGAAAAGCTGGCTATTCAGATCAGCTCTGCTGCCAAGTTTTCGGACCAAGCTAACAGAAATGAAGTTTTCTAGGGTAGTGGCTACCTCCCTGGGGAAGCTGGAGGTGATAGCACACTGCCTTCAGAATAAGACAACAGGCTTCAGGTAGGCTGTTTTCCAAAACTTGACCAGTGTTATGAGGTCAAGCATTACATCTAAATCAAATCATGCCACAGGCACTGTACTCCTACAGTACTTTTGCAGTTGCAGCTTGGTAGTGTTGAAAATGGCACAAGGCCAGTGGGAGATTTTTTGATGACCCACCTCATTTCTGACCACCCCACCCTCCACTACAGCACACACTTCCCACAACATCTGCAACACAATGAGACAGGTAAAAAGTGATAGAAAATGTTTCTTTTACATAGTCTGTGAGATAATCAGAAAAACAGGACAAAGCATGTCCTCCTTTACTCTTACAGAAAAAGATCAAACAAGTCCACGTCCTCTCACCTTTTCTGCATCGGACCTTGCTCATGGCATTCCTAAACACTGCCTAAGGACAGATAGATCAGCACAGAGCACACCAAGAAAACCAATACTAAGTCAAATACAGCTTCGGTCAAACTAGAGCACTGCTTACTGTTTTTGTACTACAGATGAAGATACTGGCAATCAAATCCATTTGAAGCAAGTTAGGTAAACTTGAAAGTCTTTGGAGAAAGCTAATTTAGGTCTCACTTGGCCAGAATTGAGGCAGCTGCAATATAAATGGTAAGTAATTTTTTACAGTGAGCTCTAATTAAGGCAGATTATGGCATGCTTACAGTATGCATATGCAGACATCTGTACAACATCCTTTGTGATCTAGGGAGGTTGGTTCCTTCTTTCACATGATGTCAACCTAAAAGAATTTCTCATGAGTTTCTCCATTCTAAATTTTTAGTCATTGAGTAACAGTACTGGAAAGCAGAGGAAGACACTTACCCATCAGTTAAATTTCTTTATTTCACAAGCTTTGAATTCAGAAATAGAACCACGACTAGTAGATCTTGATACGGTAGAGTAAGTAAAAATGCATGTGATTACAAAGGAAAAACTTTGTACAAAAAACTTTAAAAATCCGACGGCAACTTGGATTATCTGTAAGTACCAAAAAACTCATGCAGAAGGAGAGCACTACTGCCCAGGTGGAGAAATCCCTGCAGGGGTGGCAATGGCATTGCTTTGCATAAATTATGGCGCTGTTGAAAATGGAAACAATGAAGACACAGACTTGGAACGTACTGAGTGGGTACAGACAGGTGCTACAAAGACCATTTGTCATTCTAAGTTCTGGTGATTTTCTGTGTCTGAGAGAAGTGCTTCTTGGGTTTATAATAAATTAAAGATAAAACAGAAGCTGCCTATACTACTCTACTGCATACTTTCAAGATGGCCATTTTCTTCCTTCATAAGTGTTTTTGGTGATGGTTATCAAATACAGACATTATTCTTGGCATTGTGTCTAGTCAATTGTTGGCAACGTGTTCTATAGGGACTCACTCACTGAATGCAACTTGCATAAATAACTCAGTAACATGCATTAACTACTCTAATACAGCGAAAGGGTGCAAAGGAACCATCATTCAGTTACGAGACGAAGCTAAAACCTGTAGTCACTAAAGAGGCAATGGAAGCACCATGCTTTAAGGTGACTATGGCATGAAAGCACAATTGTGAGGCAAGTAGTTCCAAGCAAACACACCACACTATTATCACCTCTTCCTATACAAAAAAAAAGAAAAAGACATTTCATTTTTAATTTCAGTTAGTACCAAAAGAACTGTGGGTTTGATAACACAGATACTGAAGGGAATGTACATTATTCCCATGATCCTTCCTCCTTATGTTTCTGTCCATCATCGTTTTTCAGCCAAGACTGGTAATATTAGAGCGACCACCAGGAGGTGCCACGATGCGGTGTCCAGTACGGCGTGGGTTATTGTCATCTATCTGAGCTCCTGCAACAAGAGAAATGCAGGAAACAAAGCTATGAAAAGGAAAAAATCATCAGTGGTGATATTTTACCTGACATTCCAGCTATGCTTCCCTCACACCAGTTGGTTTCTCGTGAGCCAGGCCCCTGCTTGAAGCACTAGAGAGATCTTCAAAGGCACATTTCTGTGCCTAGCTCCAGTCATCTTCAATAAGAACTGTAGTCTTATATGTTTGGGATCAGACTGATGCTCATCCTACATGGGCAATTGTCTTCCACTACTGTGACAAAGAGCCCATGCAGGAATGACAACCTACAGACTGTATTCCCTTCATGAGATTGGACCCTGAAGAATATTCCTGCTCTAACTGCCAAAAATAAATTTATCACATATGTGGAGAGTGGCTTTTTAAAACCTGCCTCATTGATTTAGAATACCTGTCCCCACTGGGTCCATGGGTTAACAGTACAGGAAACCTGATGTTAGTGATCATAAGTCCACATGAAAAGGAACATTCATTTGATGTAAACTCATACCCACTTCAAAATGCATTTTAAAATGCTGGAAGATTAAACCTGTGACAGCCAGCTTTCTGCCAGACTAAATATTGTGTGATCACATGAGTTTCTTATAGGTAACATAACACTACCACAAAAGTGAAGGATCATTTCAAATGCTGTCATAGTCTCTGGTTCAGCTTAATTCCATAACCAGTAATGTGCATTTGCCTGATTTGGATCATGCTTGTTAGCACAGGGTGCCATGGTAATACACAGATACAGCAGTGGATGGTGAAACCACAGCTTCGTGTGCTTTTGAAAATCCCACTTATTGTTTATTATTGTTAGAGGTCAAGATTGAAAGCACTTTTGTTGCTTTATGGAGATTTACATATTTGTATATGCTCACCATGGACCCAACTGTCCAGGGAAAATTGCACTCCAACTCAACAGAAGGGTCTTTAAAATATTTGCTCTCCTTAGGCATTATTCCAGAGGTTTCATTTACTTTCTAAAGATGGGATCTGATAGGGATGAAAACTCCGCCATTGGCTCCCACAGGGGAGAAAATCCAGTCACTTTCATAACAACATAATAAAGAACCACTTATTTACCAACTGGGCCACAGACTTTTGAAGGACAATGATTTGGCACACTTGTAATTATCTTCAAATGTCAGGAATTATTTCCAACAACCCCAAAGGATTATTTTCTTGCCTATTTCTTATGTACCATGGAAAATGTTTTGGGCACCAAGAGCGAAGAGACAAGAAATACTATAATCAGCATATTAGTAGATTCTGCACATGGTTTGCCGACCATGGACAAGGACAGTTAAAGTTTCTGTGTCTAGCAGTTTCTGGTGATGCAGCAAGAAAGAAATCTGAGGTGATTGAGCCACGTGAGTCACACCAGGCATCAGTCATATCAACCAGAGACCTCAGCTAACCATAAGGTGCCAGGTAAATAATGCTAAAAGACTGCAAGCAGTTAAGTATTTTAGATGACAAGCATTCTGAATATTTGGTAATTTGCAAAATATTCCTAGGGGAAGAATGTATATGAACATACCTAACTGTATATGTTCTTACATACATGTATATATGTGCATTTATACTTCATATATATATAATTAAAGAGGTAATTTTTATAATTGAAATTTATCAGCAACAGTCCATACTGAAGGCTTTAAAGACATTTCTAATGAGTCAGGTTGACTTACCTGATAAGCTAAAATTAGACTGGTGGAGGTTCCTGATTGGTGGGGGCTGGTTTTTGGCAGGGGAGGATTTAGTTGAAGGTGCAGGAGTTGCATATTTTGGTGTAGCTGGGATTTCATACACAGGCCCATCATACATTCCTCTGGAGACTCCTTGCAGTCCTCCCACCTAGAGCAAGAGCAGAATAAAATCAGACGGAATGCTCTGATAATGCTCCCTAATGATACTGGTATACAGAGGCCACTGAGCACAGAGCTATATTCTGCATTAGTATAGATTACACATCTGTATTCTTGTCAAAGCTACAGTCTGTTTTATATACAAAGGAAACTATAAAGTCTCCTCCCATCATTTATCATTTATCTCACATATATGAGATCAAGACTTAATAGGCTTCCTTTGCAGTCAGTGGAGAAATTGGATCTCAAAAGGAACAACAGACCTCCCCTAAGATATTTATGTTAAGTAAGATCAGTCATTGTCATCTCTTTACTCTCCATTCAGCATGGTTGGAACAGGTGCATCTCATATCTGGACTGCTGAATTGCATTTTGCTTGTGGTAAACTGATAGTCACTGTACCGATTGTAGAGATTTCACTCTTATCTGCTTTCTCTACTCCTCCCCTTCAAATATCTCTTTATTTTCATTAGAACCTCATTGAAAAGCAGTGGCAATTTTTTTAAAATAAAATTTCAAAAGTTTCCACTTCTTGTCATGAACTAGAAAAGCAATTATACAACAGACTGTGGCATGGGACCCATCTTTCATTATCTGTCAATAGAGTATCTGTCATCTGAGCTTTGATTTCAGTTTAAGGTCTCTGTATCTTATCCCTGTACAGTTCCTATGAGAAATATGAGAAAACAGAATCATAACAGTCTCATCGGCCTTAAAAACACAGAAATCTAGGAAACAGTATTTTAAAAACACTTTAAATTTTCAAGAGGAATCTGAAGCCACTGAATTTCTTAATCCAAAGCCCATCCAAAATCTAAGGCTTACACCACTATTGTTTCAGGACCGTTTCCCCAGTGAGTTAACAATACAATTAAAGTACTGGGGAGGAAGGCCACACTATTCATGGGGGTCTGATCTTGCTCTTACAGAAATCAGTGCATTTTCCTTGCTTTTGGTGACAAGGACATCAGGCTCAGAAGAGACACTGTCTCCCAAGCTGAGCCAAAGCTCATGCCCAGAGGGAAGCAGCTGATCACAGCAGTGAATCCGTTATCCAGGGCTCCACAAAGGCTATCCCTGTTCCAAGAGGTTTTTCCTGGGCCAGCTAAAGCTTTGCAGACCCTTGTGTGATGGATGAGTTTTCCTGTGCGGTGACATAGCCACATGATGGTGGCTGATATCACCATCAGTGGGTTTTTCTAAATTTTTTCAATTAAGAAAAAATTGTCTCTGAAAACACAAGACATAGAACTGCTCTCACTTCCCCTCGGCAGGCAGCAGAGGGAGCTGGAAGAGCAATAGTGTCAATGCCTCACTTGGTCCCTCTGCAGAGCTTTGTATGTCTAGAATCATAGGTCTTTCCCCAAATCCGGGCCCACTGCAACATGCAAGTTATTCGGGCTGGTTACTTTTGTGCGAACCCCCAGTGTAAGCCATCATTCTCTGATACTTGTTTTTGAAGTGCTGTTTTTACTGTTTAAATATCATCACTCCAATTTATATAGCATTCCCATGTGCTAAACCCTTGAAAGGCAGATGTGGAGTCCCATGTCATCTAACCAATTAATGTTAAAAAAAATAGGAAAAAGAAAGAAAAAATAATTTGTTGCTATTTTGCAAAACTTCTTTGCAGATGCATTTTATTTTTATGCCTCTTATCCTTCCCACTTGTAGACTTAATTTCAGCTGCCACCCTTACAGGCAATGGCATATACCTTGTTGAAGAAAATACATTTTTTGGGTAAATTTGTCTTTGTTACCTGTTCTCACAATGTACTATATTGCCCAGTGGCAAAAAGCAATTTCCAATCAGCCCAAAACTAGTGCCAAGCCAACTGGTTTTCAACAGAAGGGCATGAATATAATTCAGAACCAGAACTGACCCAGTTGTGATCTTGGTCATTACCCAAACTTCTATTTAAAAACACAATAAAAGCTTTCTGAGCTGTGAATGCTCCCAATACTCAGTTTAGTAAATGCACTAACAGCAGTTCAGAGATGCCAAATATAATGAGTATCTCTGACTTAGATGTTTTTCTTTGCTGCAGTGGGGCTGTTCAGTATGCAAAGCTTAGTAGCAATTTAAAATGCTATTTTTCTTCTGGCTAACCCCCCTTCCAAAAAATCTGTATCTTTTTGCTGACATCTAACTAAAAGTAAATTCTATCACTATTCCACCTCCCTTCAAAAGACTGCACAGCTGGGCATACAGCAATTATACCCTAATAGCACTTACGTGCTCTACCCACTGAAGTGCAGTTTTATCAGTTGACACTTGCAGAGGAGCCAGCTTTTGGTCATATTTTGACCATATCCAAACATAGGTCATACATAGGTCATACATAGGTCATCTTATACAGATTTATACTTGCACACTAATAATAATAATTAAAGTTTGCTAATGTGGTTCTGAAAACATATGTCTTAGAAGATTAGGTATTATCTGACATTACCTTATTCCTGATTTTGACACGCTGGTAAAGATATTCAGGGAAAGGTTTGCGAGGGATGAAGCGGCCCATTCCTTTATTTACATGCAGGTTTCCGTCTTCAAACACTATCTTCCCTTGGCTTATGACCACTAGTGGGGCACCGTGGCACTCCATTCCTTCAAAGATGTTGTACTCAACAGCCTGAGGATCAAGCAACATACTGCAAGTTCAGTACAAGGTCTCCTTCAGTTAGTAACTTACAATACACATTTGTAGCCATATTTTTAAGCGACTGCCATTAACAGACATATAAAATTGCTTTATTTGAAGGAAAAGCAATGCATTTCTATGCATTATTACTGATTAAATTATTAAAAAGCATCTGTACAATCAGACTCCTCTGTATTTATGCCTCACTTTCCATGAAGACTTTATCTCATAAGTTTTTGAGAACTTACCCTGTTTATCCAGAACCTCTAGAAATGCAATGACCTTAAATAAGAAGGAAAATCCTGACTCAGCTGCTGGATACCCAGAAGATTTAGTCCTATCGTGCATGCGGTGTGACTGCATAAGGGAATTTCAAAGGCCTTGCAGAGGAAGATTCAGACTTGCAGCAAGTACTGAGTTTTCAGGACCAGCATATTTCTGTCTGAATTTTTGTGTCTGAAAAAGCCCAGAAAGGACCAGGAAAGCTTGAAACTAAATGGAAATGACTGTCAAGTGGCAGGTGATTATTACTTTCTTAAAAATACTGAGATATCTCAAGACAGAAATTAAAAAATGCATCATCTAAAGCTTTTAAAGGTTTTCAAAAGTTTCTATCCTTTTAATATAAACCATATCACTGAATTTTCAGTACAAGTTTTGGAACAATTTCCCTATATATATATATTAAAAAACACTGAACAGAAAGGTAAAAACTTTGAGATAGATAACACATAAGATAAACACATAAGACCTGTTGCTGCCAAAATGAAAGTGACTGTGAGTCACTGGTATTGTGTACTAAGGGACAGAGAAGTACACATCAAGGATTTGGAATTAAATAAGAAATCCCATCCATGAAGCTGATGAGAGCTGTATTATCAAAATATTTAATCATCTATAATATGCTAGAATACTGCTGATTTAATTGTGCATTTTACATCAGGTGTTTTTCATACAAGCAAAAGAAGTGAGCTGGTTTTAAATGTATTTTCACAGCTTTATTAACCTCAGCTGCAGACCTGCTGATTCACGCCTATTTACAGGTCAGGCACAAGCATACAAAAATGGTGCAATTGTATATGCTGAGAGAAAATAAATCCTTCCTGATCCCAGTGCTTCCAATGCAAGATTCATTACATTCATTTTCAGAAAAATTTACACATTTCAGAAAAGGATCAGGCAGTTACCCTACTCCTCCATATCCAATATGTTTGTTTATGTGAATTCGACATCTGAAAAGCAAGAGACATTTAATTGCTTGTTTTCTTTCTCTTCTTACCGATTTATGGCTTTTAGCTGTTATAGTCTTCACCTTGTCAGGGTCCCAAATAACAACATCAGCATCTGATCCTACAGCAATCCGTCCTTTTCTTGGATACAGATTAAAGATTTTGGCAGCATTGGTGCTGGTGACAGCTACAAACTGGCTTTCATCCATCTTACCTGTGGCCTAAAAACAATATGACATGACCAAAACATGTTTATAAGATAGCGATTGAGTATTCAGAGTAGTGAATAGTTGGGGAGATATAGGAAAGTGCATAGTTCATATATCTGGTGATGCTGCATGAAACAGAGGCATTATTGAGCAGGATTTTATACAAGACACATTACTTTGGAGTTTCAGGTAAGTGAATAAATTATTCCTGGCATCCCAAAGAACAGACAGTGAAACCTTAATGCAGATGATACCATCAAGTTCCTCAGCTAAGGTCCCTTTCCCTACACTGATGAACATGTGCTTTGCTGCTAGTCCTAGTGATTTCCATTTAAACATTTTACTGATTTTAAATCAGGGAAATTATATGAGTATTACAAGATTAAATAAAAGATCAAGTCTAAAAAATGCTCAGAGTGTTTTAGAAACATTTTTTGCAAGTTAAGTCCATTCTACTAGTAGTATTACGAAATCTATAAATCTAAGTAATACAACCCCAGTTATAAAGCTCTTGCCTGGAGAAATGTCACCACCAATTGAGCTTTTTATACAGTCAGTGATGGCTTAATAGCAGCTGTTCACTGCAGCTTTTGGATTTTTCAGCAGAGTATTTTGGGGTCTTCCCTGGAAATGAAAAAGAGCAATGTTTGTTTGTTTAACACATATTTTCTGCCTAGTCAGCCAGGAGATTCCCAAAATATCAGCTACTCAGTGGTCCAGGAATTAATGTCACCACCTGTAAATCCCATTTTGTAACACTTGTGGCAGCTCTTTCCCTTCATATGAGTAACAAAAGGGAAGTATCACTGGCTGGTTGCATTTTGCTTGCTTCCTTGCTTTGCTCCTACGTGACAGATAGCAGAAGCTGCTTCTGTCCTTCTAACTCAATAGCATTCCCTGAAGAAAGTGGTTATTAAACATGGTCTGGGTAAAGTGCTAATGAGAGCATTTTAAATACTACCACCTTGCAGTGTGCAATATGCATTCAAGTGCAATGCAGCATAAGGTAATAAGTGTGTGTCTGAGTGAGACTGGGTGTGTATGTGAAGATGGGTAATGGAGGGAGGATATCATTTTATATTAGGATCCATGGAACCATCAAAAAATTGCTAACATACACCGGCACCCCACAGCAAAATATGTCAGTATGAATTACATGCGCTGTTCTCCTTCAAAGCATTTCATAGTGTAGCCTCAGGGTCAGCTGCCATCCATTCGTAATTTCTCAAAAATGATGAGACACTTCCAAAATTCAAACAATCCATTCATCACATTTATACAGGGTCTACTTCAAAATCATTAAACTGCTTCCAGATCCTATGTCTATGAAAAGCAACCACTCTGACACAACTGAAAAAATTACAGCGGTTTAGTCTGTGAAGCCTCAGGTCTCATAAAACACTATGGCTTTGCACTGTCAGAAGTGAAACACAAACTTTTTATTTAAAAGTTTATAAAACTTTGAAACAAATGGTTCATCTTGTAGTAGGTCTCTGGGAATTCTCAGAAATATATTAGAAAGTCACTGAAGTACTGGTCAAGAGTCTCCTGGCTTGCATTATTCAGCCAACAGTCAACTTCTTTTTAATCCATAAAAGTAAGTGATTACTTACTACAGCCTTGTCCCAGACAACAGTCATTCTTTCCTCAATTCCATTGACCCCTTCAGGAATCATAGTGAAGTTGTCTTTTCCAATGGCTTTCTGGGCAGTGCTATATGGGCAATGTCCACTTCCCGTCACCTGCAGGTCCCCACTGCGGAGTTAACACACAGAAGGTTTAGAGCAGTCACCAAGGTTACCTTGGTCTCAGACTAGCTCAAATGGACCTTTCAAGGCCATACACTGGAGGTATAGGCTGCAAGTCATGTCAGCAGCCTCTACATGTTGGCTACAGGTCACTGAAGAGCAACAGTGGTATTGGACATCTCCACCTTTCCCTGGGAATATCCTGAATTCCCACATTACAGCCCCCTCAGGTTTAAGGCTGCTTATCGACAGATCAGGCACAAGCACTAACCAGGACAAAGGATTATTATAAGATTAAATTATCAGAAGCTTGTATGAAACATCTGACACACTCAGGATAAATTCATAACTGTGTTTAGAAATAAAAGCGTATTTTACAATGCAAAGTAATGAGCATTAAGCTTGTTTCCCTACACTTCTCTTCTGCACATATACTTTTCTTGTAATTCTTACACAGATATTCCTTGACTGGCCTTCCAAAACAGAATGATGAAAATAAAAAAGGGAAGAATATTCTAAAAAAGGGAGTAGTACTCTAACCAAACAAAAAAGTGGATATTGCAAGTGAAAAGCACTCTGGATTTATCTAATTTAAAGGTTTTACACAGAGAAAATTATGGAGTAAAACACAGTAAGAGCAACCAAACAATAATGATTTTATTTAAGTTTGTTTTTTTTTTCACCTTAAAGAAAAACTCTTTGCAGAGATCAGAACTGGTACACTGCCACTTTGGGGAATAAAGAGGAAAAACATAACCAAAATGCAGTATCTTGGAAAAATAAAGGTGTGGGGGGGGGGGTCTTTACTATCTACAGGAAACAGCTAATATTTTTAGATCTTGAGTAAGTTTACAGGAGTCAAGCACATCAAAACAAGCTACAATTGCTTCTATCACTCCAGAAGGGTGATGTCCAGAAGAGGCTGTCATCCTTTTTTAAAATTATGTAAGTTCCAGCTCTGAAACATCTGAACGACTTTGATCCACAAATTTAGATTCCAAAAAGTTAACAAATAGCCAAGTAACAAAAAAATGGGTCACACATCAGTAATTCTAATGCAATTTTCTGGGCTGCCAACCCTAATGATAGCTGACAGTCAGAGAAGGCCTTTTGGCCTCTTTTTTGGTTCTTCACTATGTTCACAACCAGCCATTCATTTTTTGTTAGAAGGCAAAGTCATGTATTTAATAGTGTAAAAGCAGGTATCACAGAATCACAGAATAGTCTAGGTTGGAAGAGACCTCCAAGATCACCGAGTCCACCTCTGACCTAATGCTAACAAGTCCTCCACTAAACCATATCCCTAAGCTCTACATCTAAACATCTTTCAAAGACCTCCAGGGATGGTGACTCAACCACTTCCCTGGGCAACCTATTCCAGTGACTAACAACCCTTCCAGTATAGAAGTTTTTCCTCATATCCAACCTAAACCTCCCCTGGCGCAATTTTAGCCTGTTCCCCCTTGTCCTGTCACCAGGCACGTGGGAGAACAGACCAACCCCCACCTCGCTACAGCCTCCTTTGAGGTATCTGTAGAGTGCAATAAGGTCGCCCCTGAGCCTCCTTTTCTCCAGGCTGAACAAGCCCAGCTCCCTCAGCCGCTCCTCGTAAGACTTGTTCTCCAGACCCTTCACCAACTTCGTCACCCTTCTCTGGACTCGCTCAAGCACCTCCATGTCCTTCTTGTAGTGAGGGGCCCAAAACTGAACACAGTACTCGAGGTGCAGCCTCACCAGAGCCGAGTACAGGGGGACAATCACTTCCCTGGACCTGCTGGCCATGCTGTTTCTTATATAAGCCAGGATGCTGTTGGCCTTCTTGGCCGCCTGAGCATACTGCTGGCGCATATTCAGCCGACTATCAACCAGTACCCCCAGGTCCTTCTCTGACAGGCAGCTTTCTAACCACACATCTCCCAGCCTGTAGCTCTGCTTGGGGTTGTTGTGCCCAAGGTGCAGGACCTGGCACTTGGCCTTGTTGAACTTCATACATTTGGCCTCGGCCCATCGGTCCAGCCTATCCAGATCCTCCTGCAGAGCCTTCCTACCCTCGAGCAGATCGACACACGCACCTAACTTGGTGTCGTCTGCAAACTTACTGAGGGTGCACTCGATCCCTTCATCCAGATCATCGATAAAGATGTTAAAGAGGACTGGCCCCAATACCGAGCCCTGGGAGACTCCACTAGTGACCGACCTCCAACTGAATTTGACTCCATTCACCACAACTCTCTGGGCCCGGCCATCCAGCCAGCTCTTAACCCAACGAAACGTGCGCCAGTCCAAGCCATGAGCAGCCAGTTTCCTGAGGAGAATGCTGTGGGGAAAGGTGTCAAAAGCCTTACTGAAATCAAGGTAGACCACATCCACAGCCTTTGCCTCATCCACTAACCCTGTCACCTTGTCACAGAAGGAGATCAGGGTCGTCAAGCAGGACTTGCCCTTCATAAACCCATGCTGACTGGGCCTGATCGCCTGCTTGCCCTGCAAGTGCTGCATGATGACGCTCAAGATAATCTGCTCCATGAGCTTCCCTGGCACTGAGGTCAAACTAGCAGGCCCATAGTTCCCTGGGTCTACCCTCCGGCCCTTCTTGTAGATGGGCGTCACGTTTGCTAGCCGCCAGTCGAGTGGGACCTCCCCTGATAGCTAGGACTGCCGATAAATGATGGAAAGTGGCTTGGCTAGCTCTTCCGCCAGCTCTCTCAATACCCTCGGGTGAATCCCATCCAGCCCCATCGACTTGCATACATCCAAATGCTGTAGCAGGTCGCCAACCATTTCCTCGTGGATTGTGGAGGCCACAATCTGCTCCTTATCCCCTTCCACCAGCTCAGTGTACTGGGCGTCCAGAGAACAACTGGTTTTGCTGCTATAGACTAAGGCAAAGAAGGCGTTAAGCACCTCAGCTTTCTCCTCATCTCTGGTAACTAAGTTTCCCCCTACATCTAGTAAAGGGTGGAGATTCTCCTTAGTCCTCCAGTATCCAGTATCCTCCAGTCCTCCAACATGTTTTAGCTATTTCTAATTGTTAATGAGTGTCTGGTAGTATTTCATAGGATTAAACCAAATTCATCAGCAAAACATTAATTTATTCTAACACAAAGATATGAACTGCATGCCATTTCTTCTTTCTCGCTGTTCTGTCAGCTAAGGTCTTTGTGGCTTAGACTCTCTCCTCTTTTTTACTTCTCTGCCATTAATATTGTCACAAGAACAGCAATGTCACAGACAGGCTCTATATCCCTGCCCATTTCCTGGTGTTTATGTTGTTATGCTCTCCTTCCACTATGCTATTAACTCATCTGAACTCCACTTTCCCTCTCCTCTAACATCTAATAACATGCTCTGCACTCCCCAGTCTAGTCAACAGAAGACCCCGGCAGCTGACAAATGTCACTCTCGGGAGATACCCAACAACTCAGGGCTACACACAAGCACTCCTACTGATAGATCTCCTCTACTCACAGCTAACAGATCAGCTAGCAAATTGAGAGATGAAGGGATCACCACAGAAAACATCTCAGAAAAAGAAACCGGTGGGAATTAACAGAAAACATACATATCTTTAAACAGCTTACTAATACTTCATGATGTTATTCTTCACCATACACAATGTTTTCAAGGCAGATGACATCTTCCATGTAGCACCAAGATCCCACATCTCTAGTTCAGAAGAAACGGCACATCACAGCAGCAATAATGCAGCAGTACACCATGGAAGATGATAGCTACCCAAGGTGTATGGCCCATGGACAAAAAAAGGACCAAAGCTCATGAGACAAATCCAATCTGCAAACCTCATGAGACACCTTTGATTTTTACACTTTCCACTTTTTAGCAAAAAAAAATCAACAGATTATGTGGGAAACAGCATAAACAGTATGCATACTTGCAGAAGAAGGTTGTTATGAGGATTCTTTAATGAATGTAAATTACCAGTCTCCTGGGAAATAGAAAAGTGAAATATGATCTTTACCATCATTCTTGCATAAAATTTCCCAAAAATGCATGGCAGGGGGATAATATATACTGCTCTTTTTAGTTTCACAGTATAGATTTAAAGTATTAAAACCAAAAGCAGGCTAAGCTGCTGTCATTTATGATCTAGGACTTTAAGCCAGTAAGAAAAAAAAAAAAAAAAGTCATTTAGTCATTTTTGCATGCTTGGAGGATAATGACAACTTTAATGAAACTGCCTCTTCAATTTGTCTTTCTGATGTTAATGTTAATGTCATTATTTGGATTCCAGGTCTAAAATTTCTCTTGCTATTTCAGCTGATTTGTTTTAACCCACATACCATTATTTGTGGACTCTTTCTGAAATCATATAGCTGTGTCTGACAGAGTAAAGGACCAAACATTCTGATATACATTCACATATGCTGGCTAAGAGCCTTTCCCTCACACAAGGAGCTTTACTCTTTATGATGCTGACAATGACATGTGAGGCCAGAAAAGTAATTTTTCCTCCTTGTTTTTACTTTAAGGAACAGAAAACTCTATTATGGAAAATCAGGCCACTAGGCCTTCAGAACAGTGCAAATGACTGCATATTCTTAGCAGGAATGCATGTAACTCAGAGCTTGACTACACACTCATTAACAGTGCAGCACAGTACTGCTATGAACATTTACAATTTAGTTTAAGACAGCCTAATTCTCAGAAGTGCTCCAGCTTCCATACCTGCACCAGCTCTGACAAAAATGGCTCCAGGAAAGCTATCTTGGTTCCAGGTACCTCTCTGCATGGGGACAACTCTAATTTCAGGACCTGTGCTTGTGATATATGACTGGGGCTTAAAACTGAGACTATACTCACAGATGGAGGTTTATCCACCAGGCTATTGCTTACACTGGATGATGATGTGATCCAACTATGTATTAAATTTTGGCTAGAGAAAACAGGGAATTAGAGAGAAAGCTAGTTTGAAGTCCTAGGATAAAGACTTTATCTAGCTGTACAACTAGGAATCACTTGAAAAGCAGAAGGAAAAAGAAATAATCTGAATAGCCAGCAGTTGTATCTTGAATGTGTTAACTAGAAGCTGGAGGGTCCAGGCCTGCTCAACAGACTGGCAGTCTAAACACAGGGGCAAAACAGTCCCTACTTTTCTACCATTCCTTCTCTGCTGTGTCATGTATGAGACTGATTTAAAAGAAACTGAGCTGATCCCTAGATGCTTTGTTCCATGTCGTATTTGCACTTGCCCATCCACCAGACTGTTAAAAAAAAAAAAAAAAAAGGTCTTACCATGCTAAGAGTGAATTCAAGTAATCTGGAGTGGTAGGATCAGGGCTCAGAGGTGGTGAGGTCACAAAAGCAGCAGCCTTGGCCCAGTTTTTGCTCCAGTAATGTGTCCCATCTGTCCCCAAGCTGGCAGTGATCGGTTCTCCAAAAACAAGGGGACCTTGAGGAAAGCAAGAATATACAGGAATTGATTACAATCCTCTCTCTTTCCAGCACATTACAGAGCTTGCTGCACACAGCCGTGTATAATTTACGCATTGCTACATGGTCAGCGTAGCTCCCAGAAAATTAAGCAGTGTTGGCTTTGTCTGTATGATAAAAAATTAATCAGGAGGCTCTCTGAGTTACACATGCTTTTGATCAGGATATTTACAAAGCTCTCTTTCTAATCCAGAAGGAGACAGTTCAGACCTGGTTTTAATTTGTACTATTTTAATCACAGCCATGTTCTCTCTGGTGCTTTGCTTCAGAGTGAATTTAGGTGGAGGATAGGCTCCAGCTGACAGATGCCTTTTTACCACTCTCAGGTTGGGCACAGCACCAGCAGATAACAGAATATGGTCCCACCAGCAAACTCCAAGTCCCCATGAATACAAATACCAACATAATATTTATCTCTTTGGCTTCTCCATGGTGCTCATGCACTTCCTAGCACCAACCTGCAGAGCAGTCCTGACTCCGTTGCCCTCCTTCATTCTCAAATGAAATGAAGGGAAAACTGACATTGAGAAAAAGATGGAAAAAGTATGTATCAGCTCATTATGGCCTGACCTTTGTCCTCACCACCTTTGTAATCGGGGTAAGTGGAAGAAGAGGAGAGGCACTGTGTAAATAGAGAAACAGAGGAAACAGGAGACAAAGTGGGAGAAGAAAAGGAAAAGAAGGAAGGAAAAAGGATGGGAAAACACTGACAATTCAGGAGAAAAGAGAGGAGCAGAGGAGAGGAATTATTAGTAAGATGCAGTTTGTGGCAGAAAGTGAGGATTGCAAAAGAAAGATTGACTGTAAAAGGACAAAGCTTTTCAATCTCTTAAGTGGCCCCATGCCATGCTATGTCCTGTCCCACTACCTGTGAGGAAGAGCTGAGTCTCCCAGTACTGCAGCACTTCAGGTGCTGTTTCTGTGAGGCACTTGTATCAGCAAGCAAAGGTAGCTTCAACAGGGGAACCCTCGAGGTTCGCAAGTCCCTTTTGGGTGGTCTTTATCCAGGACCCTTGCACAGCTACAGTGAGCCATGCTGACCCACAGACATCCCCATGCACATCTGATGGTGTCAGCCCCCAACAGCAAGGCCAAGAGCGAGGTCCAGGAATCTCTTATAGCACATCCACTACCCAAGCCACCACAGCCTGGAATTATTATTACCCTCAGAGGGTAATAAACTGAAATAACCTCAAAAGACACAAAGGATGTGCTGGGCCTTGTAAGAAGAAATTGTCTCCTTCCCAAGAACAGGAGACACCAGTCTAAGTGAAAGGTAAAAGGAAACACAGGCTAAAGAAGGGTCACACTACAGTCTTTGAGGGGATGAGGGGTGCTTAGAATCTGTGGAGCGAGACAAGGGGGAATGGCCTCGAGTTGTGCCAGGTCAGGTTCAGGCTGGAAATTAGTAGACATTTCTTCTCAGAAAGAGCAGTCAGGCTTTGGAACAGGTTGCCCAGGGAGGTGGTGGAGTTACCGTCCCTGGGGGTGTTTAAGGAAAGGTTGGACATGGTGCTTAGGGACATGGTGCGTGATACTGGTGGTAGGGGGACAGTTGGACCAGATGGATCTTGGAGGTCTTCTCAGACCTTAATGATTCTATGATTCTCAATGGAAAAGTACAGAAGGGCCTCTTCTCAATTTTCTCAGCCCTAAATATTTAGCTTCTGTGATTTGGGTCAAGATGTACAGATCAGTCTGCCAGCAACTTATTTTTTTCCACTGAGCTTCTATTCAACACAAAATCCAAGTCTGGGGGGCAGAAAAGGAAGTTTCTTACCTCTCTTTCTAGCCAGTGCAATGATATCAGCTGCACTCTTACTCATCACCTTGGTGATGTACACTGGGCAGTTTATTCGACTGGCAATGGTGATGGCACGGAAAACTGCTTCTGCTTCAAGCTGAGGGAAAAAGAACGAGAGAAGTTAACTGCAAAAGCAGACAAGAAAAAATGAACTTGAGTACTGAGCCATATTTCTCATTGTTTAGCAACAATACTTCAGGACTAGATTCTGCTTTTTCCACCTTGGGATATGCAGTGCTGGAAAGCAGGAGCTAACCCCTCAGGCATTTCGTGTTAGGAGCAATCACAGCCAGGCTGTACTTGCTAAGGGGGTACAGTTGTACTAGTGCTAATACAGCTCTCTGGTCCTCAGGGAAGATGACATCCAAGTGGCTGGCAGGGCTCCTTCTTATCTCCCTCCCAAGCCTGTACTTCGGGCCTCTCACTGTACTCTAAAGCTGGAAGGAAAACGAAGCAAGGGAACAGTGCCTCAGCTTGGAGCTCTCCCTGGCAGCTTACCCTCTGAAATCTTTACATAAGCATAAGAGGACAGTGAACATATTCTCGAACAGCAGCTTCAGCATTATGGACTGAATTTAGCCCATAATCCATAAAAGCCTTTGAAACATCGCCCAGTAAGTCCTCTCTGTCAGCAACCATAAATACAATCTTCTTTCAAGGAGTCATCTGGGACATCAGCACAAAGCAGTCATCTTCATATGGAGGAGCAGTGCTTCCCAGTGGCTCCTAGATTGCTCTACCCAGTCATCAGTTCTATACCTCCTTCCTAGACAGACTCACAGTATTGGCATTTTAATACCTAAAAATCTGTTGCAACTGAAAATTCTGACTTGACAGTGCCCAAAATCCTCTCCCAAAGCTGTGCTAGAAAAGTTGAGCAATTTAGCCTGTCCAAAACCACATGCCTTAGCACTTCACAGATTTGTAAAATATCTTTTTCTTAAAATCAGACTGTCACTTCAGGTTCTCTTAGGACTTTTATCCCAATATTTGCTCTCAAATCCCCAAAGTCACCTATAGAAAAAATGAAAAGCAGGAAAAAAGGAAAAAAAGAAAAAAAAAAGGAAAGCAGGACCTCTATGCCTCAGCACTGGGGCTGAGACCATCAGATGGCACAGTCAGAAAGACATAAAATTCCTTCCTGGAAATTGCAAATGCAGATTTTCCTTAGGCCCTTACTCTCATTAAAAGGAAACGCCTCAATTATTTCGGAATAATTTACGTGGAAGTTAAACAGAAAAAGGAAAAAAAAAAAAAAAAAACCACATAAACAGTTCAATAGAAGAATGTGACCAATAAGTTTATTCCTCTTGCCTTGGGAAGAGGTTATATAAAGATCTGCAAACCACAACAGTCTCTTTAAGTTTAGCCTCAAATCCCCAGGGCCTTGTCTCTTTAGTCTTCAAGGAAGGTCTTTAGTCTTCAAGGAAGGTAGTCACTTCCCACTACTGCCCCCCATCATGCCATTAGCAGCCTGAACTGTCTACATCAAGAGACATCGACATGTCTCCGTCTTTTCATTCTCATTAAAGAAACCCTTTCCAGATGTCTGAGATGATCCTTGCAAGCGGCTCATTTTATTACAAGAGAATTGCATAAATTGAGCTGCCTCGCAGCATCTTTCCATTCTCACATATTTGCATTACTACAGTCTGCATTTCTACTACAAATGTATCTGCTGACATAAACATAGATTCATATGTTGGCGAACATTTATGCACAGCATATACGTACACAGGCATTGTATAGGAGGTTTTCATCCAAGGCAATTTAATGAATCCAGTAAACTCAAAGTCTAACCCATAAGCTGTGCTGCTGGCATTCAGCCTGCTATGCCTTCTCCAATCCTAGAGAGTCAGAGCACAGCTGAAAGGGGGTTTGGAAACTGAGACAAATCTGAAATTCAGCCCGGTATTTGCAGTCACAGACTAAACCACTGGGGTCACAGTCCAAAAGGCCTGCAGGCCTGGCACAGCGGGGTGTTGGAACTGTGACAGAGCACAAGGACACCTCCGGCCTGTGGGGACGCACCCGTGGCTGGCAGCAGAAGGGTATTTCATGCAAACAGGCTGAAAGGGACCTGGACTTACACAACTCTGAATAGTTCTGGAAGTCATGGGAGAAACAGACTGTCCCCCCCATGCACCCAGCTATAATCTGTACATACAGAGGCGAAGCAGAGATATTATGTGCCTAACAAAACATTTCCATGAACGACAAGAGGAAAGAAGCCTCTTACCTCCTCGGGCCTGCTCAGGGCATGTCCCTCAGGTCCCGTGATTCCCATCTCCAGGATGCGTTTTTGTTCCTGGAACAAAACCGATAAATACTGACAACCTCGCCAGGACAAGACTCTTATACCAGTTAGCCTCCAGCAGGCTAACAACCATGCTTTCTGACCATCCCTTTTCTGTTAGTGCAAATGCAGCTGTGTAAACCTGCTGAAGTCTCCTCTGCCTTCTAGAAAGTCCTATCTGACACCAAGACACCAGCCTAGAGAACAGGTTTCAACCAATATTTTAAATAGTAATTAGGAATATTTCCATCATGCAATTCCTCCTTTACTCCCAGAAGTTCCTTTCTGTCTGCAACCTATGAAATGCTGTTATCTTTGCTAAAGTTTTAGCATTGCTGACACTTCATCAAATAAAATCTTGCCTTTGTTACCAAGCTTTCTGTTACACTTTTTTTTTTTCCCTATAGAGGGAATCATCAAGATTATGTTTTCACGAAAGTAAAAAAGTGCACTCCAGTTGTGAGGGCACTGTGTCCACACCAAAAAGCCCTGCTTATGATCAACGAGGGGTTGTCGGAAAAAAATCTGTGCTACCAAGCTTTGTCACAATTAGGTCAATTTTTTAAAATAGAAAAGTAGCTTCTCTTTTCTTTAAGACCAAGCAGTGGTATTGGAATAAAGCTCCCTTGTTGTAGAAAGTGTTATTCAGCCACCTCTGATCTGAGTTTGGTACAGGTCTGCTAAGAGAGCAGATATGGGAACAGCACTGCTGATGTCCCTCAAACCCTGGCCTGCCATGCCCACAGGTAATGAGCAGAGTGCAACAACTGTAATGTCTTTGACACAAACAAATGTCCCCAGGAGACAAGGATGGAGTTACCGAACATACTTTACTATGTTATCTAATAAATATTTGATCCCAGGTCCCCACAGGTGCAAAGCTCACACATTACCAATATACTCGAGCAAAACCTAAGTTAATATTCATGTATACTTTTGCCTTCTCTGCAATCAATCAAAGCTGATTAATAGGAATGTATTAATTTGACTGTGTAATAAAGATTATTTTGGTTGGAAAATCATAACATTTCATAGGTATTCTTAAAAGCAGATGTTCTAAATCATTAATGCAACAGTTCTAGACACTGTGAGTTAAAGACTTCAGATAACTAAAATACAATAAAAAATAAATAGTTGCATTCATATAATACAAAAAAGCAAGACAGCAAAATAGGATCCATTTGCATCTTGAAAGAAGTCATAAAATCAGATCATATGATAAAATTTTTCACTGTAAGAGGATTTGACAGTGCTAAAATGATACATTATTTGTTTGATAAGATCAAATTTTTATTTCTACATGAGATAGTTCTGCAAAACATCTCTGCACTCAGCTTTCTTTTCACCATCCAAATAATCCTTCTAAATAAAAACATAAGGAACAGATTGATTTTATAAGACATGGCAATGCTGGGGAAATATGTTGATGTATAACATAATTCACATTTCTTTACTGCTTCCTCTTTCCCTAATGTTTCTTTCCTGTATGCTCATATTCCATGGCTGTATGTTAAACCTGATCAAAGAAAAAGCTAACAGAAACAGATTTTTATCAAAAATGCAATTCCACAAGTCTACATTTATTTTAATGGAGCACACATTAAAACATCATGGGTGCCATTTGATTTGTTTCATTTTGCTATTCATACAATAAAATTGAGTTATGTTTATTATTATTGATTTTGCTTCCACTGGACATTTAGCGTCATGCTAAAATCATAAATTATATACATTGGTAGTTTTAAATCATGCTAGTCTTCATGGAAAATCAGCATTATTTTTCTCTTGAATCCAAATGATAGTTTGAACTTGGTTTTAACAGGAGAAGGATACAGCTGTGCTGCTGACTCCTGAGTCCAGTGGTTATTTTGGCCAAACTTGACCTAGGGAGAGAAGGCTCTTAAAGGCCGTAAATTCGCACCACAAAGGTGAAGGACAGAAATCCCGCTGACAGAAAAAATAAAATAAAATAAAATAAAATAAAATAAACCCTTATAGGCAAGAGTGCTTATACACTCACAGTCATTCAAACATTCACTTAAGAGCCTCTCTTATGCATGAGACAACAAGCATGTGGCTTCCCAGTGTAGAGCTCAAAGACAACTTGTTTCAGCTATTGTTATTGTAATTTCCCTGTCAACTCTGTTGCTTAGTCTTTAGCTGATAAACCAGCAAATAAAGAGCTGAGCAGATAAATCAGTCGGCTCACTCGGAGCCTCACAGATCTCTGAGGTGCTCTACACACATACAAGGGACCAGAGGAGTGAGACATCTCTGCTACAGCCTTAAAATATTAATCTGTCCCACATATACGCACTCATAACAATACCCAGTCAGACCTCCCCATTCTGTTTGATAGGGGAATCCTGTCCTCAGAAGGACCAGTGAGAGATTTAGTATTGACTACTGTCCTTGGGATACCTCTTTCAATCTGCTGCTGTTGCACAGATCATGCTTTAGCATGAGGATAATCCCTTCTTGGGAGACCTTACCTGCAAAGAGGTCACTGGGGATCTGGGACTTTTTAATAGAACACATTGAATTTGACTTCACTTTTCGGGTTCTGGGAGGTGTCTTTAAAAAATATGACTTATACTTCAATGCACAGTTTTTAAATGTTTAGAAGATCATTGTGGAGTCTTATATTCAAACCTTAGAGATCTATAAGAATATTCCCCAAAACAAATAGGCCTGAGAGCTTTACCACATGCTCTAAATTCACTACAATATTTCTGCTGATAATTGCAACAAGAGACATTAGCATAAAGTTTCCTGCAGTTTCTGTTCCTCAGATCTCTAAGTGAGGCTTTAGGTTGTTCTGCTTCACTTGTGTCTGGTGGATTCAGAAGAGATCTTGTTTCCTTCTGTCCCCCTCACCAGTCCCTGTCTGCAGCCAAGGCAAGGAGCTGTCTGGATCACACCTATACCTCACAGATGCTCTGCCAAAGCATGCAGAAGGGCCTCCATCCTCTCATCCCAGGGTTTACATCAGCGGTGCGTAAGTCATCAGGTTCAATAAAGGTGCTTACTAGCTAGTTCCCTTTTTTCCTACCTCTACTCAGACTGGAGGCACTTTTACTTCCCCTGTCTTGTGTAAATCTTCTCACAAAGTGAAACAAAAATCACAGTTCACTCACCTGAGCTATCAAGTCTCCATTTTCAGCATGCACCAGGATCACAGCCCCAAGGCTTTTTAGAAAGGTGAAGGCTTCATAGAGCTGCAGATAGTACAAAGAAGGAAATACCACTGAATGAAGAAAACACATTCACACTCAGAACTCTCTGTTCATATTACTTTTACTGAGATTTTCTGATATTAGACTTACTAAAATTGTAGTTCCCTTTTCAACAGGTATTGAACTAACGTGTTCCTTGCATAAATCAGTCTTAAGTAACACAGTAAGACATTTTTCAAACACAGATCAAATACTGAAGACATGGTTCCTTCAGTGCCCACTTTCTCTCTACAACACTTCAGCTAGCATTAAATGAGGCAGAATATATAGTTTGCAACATGTGCGTTTGCACAGGGTAACAGGCATTAGTCCAGCTGCACATTTAACATTTTGATGCATTTCTTCTGGTAATTCCAGCCACGAGATGAAGTTGGTGTGCATTGCCTCCCAGAGAATATTTATATATTATTTTGTCTAAAATGGCAATTAAAACCACATGTATTGGAGGTGTAGCAACAGTTATTTAAGAGACTGAGAGCTATAGCTCTAGGAATCAGTACAATTTAAACATTTTCTCAACTGAATAAGCAAACATTATTATTACTAACAGATGCCATTGTTCATTTATAATGACCACTTATGAATGGGAATGCTGAAGAGGGTGGAATCTGTAACAAGCACTGAACAAAAAAGCTCATTGTTATCTCCAGCCCTAATGAGAAAAGGCCATCTCCCCCAAACAGCAACACTACTTAGCTGTTTGCAGCAACTCTTGAAATCTCAGAACTGTCACTGCCTCATGTGTTTCACCATTTTCTCTCTCTCTGACAGAGTTCTTGAAAGGTAACAGCAAAGTAAAGCGGTGGGTAAAATCTTGGGCAGTGTTGAGCGGTTACAGTGTCGGGGACACCAAATAATCCTTGCAGAAGTTGAAAGTCAGACACTCTAAGAAACACATGCAGATTTTCACCACCTCTCAGCACTGGCCCTTCAGAGAGAAAAACTCCTCAGCTGCAAATTCTCATCAGTGCCACTCAGACCAGCAGAAATGTTTCTCTGGGATTCAATCTTAGCAGCTCCCCAGCTGACAGGAGGAAGATCACATAAGAAAAGACATATCACAGCAATGATAAACATTCAGGGCAATACCTGGCTGTCAGACATTTGGTAGAGATCTTTGTAGGCCATGTAGACTTGAAAAGAGTTAACACCTGTTCCAAGACAAAATGCAAAGGTGTTGTCAGGTTAAGTGGATTCTTAAATTGTATTTGAACAAAACCAATCAGGAAAAACAGATCATATGTTATTCACAAGGAATTTCACAAATGAACAAGAGAAGTAAAGCAGGACTCCACAGCTGTATTACAGCTACTATGACCAGAAGCCTAAATCCCCCCTTTTCAGAGGGAATTTGCTGGACGCTTTGGATTGATGTGTTCAGCCCTGGAGCTACCCGGCCACCACTGAAGATGAGATTGTTTGGAGCCAAATCATAGACAAATGACAGTGGCTAAAACAAGTATGTAAAATATGCAAAGTTTAAAAAAAAAAAAAAATGCAAAGTTTTGGGCTCTGTGAATTGCCAGTTTTCTTTTTAGGTTTCTTTAACTATCAGGAAAAGATTTCAATTTGACCTGAAACTGTGCTTTTAAACAGATAAAGTTCCAGTTATGCTTCCTCAAAATGTTGCAGAGCTGTAGGATCTGTGTGTCCAAACTGACACACTAGCTTGCTTTTTCTTTATCCTACTGCCCAAAGCACCCAGCTGAGCTGATAGCAGACCCAGAATCAAAGCCTGAAATCAGCTACAACAGGCAGCTTGCCATACATCTCCCTCCACATTCCAAAGATGGAAGGATTTATGTTGGCAGCAGTACAGAACCATGAAGGATGACAGCACCAAATTTTAGGAATCAGTAAGAAATGCTAGTGTTGAGTGTTGGTGGCCAAGTATCAACTGTATTCAAACCACTACATTTTGCTATTTGTTTCAAAGATTTGCACAGAGGGATTATACAGCTTCATATTCTAGAGGAATGGGAATTCTAGACATTTTCTGTTGATATCTTCTGTACATATGAATTTACACTAGTTATAAACTTGTTTTACTCTTTAGTCTACTGACAACATCCCAACTTGGTACAGGGACTGATCTCACAGTTTTCTAGCTTCAAAGAAAAAGTAAATTCCAAGTTAAGACATGTATACTGCATTTCAAAACAGCTGTCAGGAAAACTGTGCTTCCTGTGGCAGAGGGAAATAAGAAAGAGAACTGTGCATATTATTCACATTGGTCATGCTGAATGAATGAATGAATGCTCCCTGATGAAGATATACCTTTTTCATGGGTCTACACATGCACAATTATATCCTCAAGCAGAGGGTTTGGTTGCTCACAGTCACACACAGAGTTTGCTTATGCACAGTTGTAAGGCTAAAATACCCTGAGATACATGGAGGATAAAACCTTGAAATGATCCCTGGTATTACATCTTCCTGCTAGGGCCAGGCAGCTCAGGATAAATATGAAGGGGGAGCTGGCCCCTCCTCACTGACTGCCAAGCCAAGCGAATCCACCTTGAACGTTGGAGCCCCCTCAGCCAGTGAGCCTATCTTTTTTTTTCTGTTTCTCAGTGTCCCATAAAACACACATGGGCTTTACTAACTGTAATGCATCAGCCTGTTCCATATTACACAGTTTCAATGCACTCAGTATGTCCCAGCTTTAAAACCTGGTTTAACTATGTTTTAGAGAGCTAGGTGACCTATTGCTCTTCCTTATCCACTGATATCTAGCCAAAGGTAATTCATTTAATTACAGCCCTGCAGGATTTAAGGCAGTTTTCTCTAGGTATTATGGTTGGAAGACATGCACTGTCCAAGTATCACAAACTCTCTTCCAATTTCTTTCAGGCCCTTTTCTGACCTTGGTAACAAGACGATGAGTTTTGCTCCCACTCAAGGTAATGTTGTCCCTGAACTCCATGACAGTAGAAAGCATCCCAGAAGGGACCCTGCTGTGGGACCTTGAGCCTGCTTCCTTTCTGACAGCTCCCACAGTGCAGAAGCAGAGGTCACTGAGGTAAACTGACAACCACATCAGATATACACAAAATGGAAGGGCACTTCACAGGCTGCCTTTACTGCTAAAAGGAAAGATAGCTTAAACCATCCAGTCTTGCAAAAACAGTGCCTTTACAAGACAACCAAGGTAAAATAACACCAATTTAAATATATGGATATCTGTTGTGGCTTAACCCGGCCGGCAGCTAAACACCACACAGCTGTTCGTTCTAAAAAAAAAAAAAACAAAAAAAAAAAAAACAGGCCCATCCAATGCCTGTGTATCTTTAAATTATCTTTGTATTGATTTAAAACTGATTAATTTTTCAATTATGCCTCATGACAGGACACCTCATCAGAAGCTCCTGTTACTCAGGAGCCAAGATTGTATTAGGTGCACATAGCATTGAAATGTGATTAACTGAGCCCTGCTCCTTGCCTAACTCATCCACCAGCCAATCAGCCAAGAACAAATTCAATCCAGATTCTCAGATGATGAAAACCAGTGTCACTGCATTCACATCAAGTCTATTTGCACCAGCTGGCTTAAATGTTTCCAGTTATCAGCAAATATTAACTGTTAATTTGAAATATTTCCTATTGTGCTCATGCTTTTGTACTGTCCCATACCTTGTGCCTCCTTGCACATGACAGTAATTCTCACTGACTGACTGAGCCAGCATCCATGAGAACAAAGCTGACCTCCCAGTGCTGCTGCAACTAAAGAGGCCACCAAGGGCCACATCATACATCCCACTTCAGAAACCGATCAAATGATTCCTGCTTCTCCTGAAAAGTGAAGGAAGGTCAGAGGTATATTGAAAATTCACTTTTCCACAGTTGGAAAAAACTGTTAACCCAGCTGTCTGCACTGGACTTTTAATGTAAACACCAGGCACATGTGAGAGAGTGAAACTGTTTGTAATCCACATGCTCTGGAAAATAACACCCACCCTTTGAAACAAAGCACAGTACACATGCCTGTTGGTCCGCTAATGCACATCAGTGTACCCATGTTAACATTGATAACGGGGGAACAGCACCATCAGTGTCAACAGATGTCATCACCTTGTAAAAATCACCTATATATAAAGACCTATGTAAGACCAGTAGCAGTTTGTCTAAATTATGTGTAACCTTGCTGATAGAAGAGTTTTGTTGACTAACCACTGGTTATACAGCACACGTACAGCTACCATGCTGCAATACAGGATAAATTCCTCTGTGTGACTTCACCTCCACAGTAACTCAGTGAACAACAGCTCACTCAAAAAACTAGGATTTTGCTTAAATTTTCTACTTTGATGGTATGTTTCTACATGAAGAGAATTTTTAAAATCACTAGCACTACACCTAACAAATATGCATATACATACTAAGACTTCCTAACAAAAAGGTTGTTCTGATTTACTCATGGTAATTAAATACTGTTTCAGAAAATATTTCCCTAATTCATATCCATACATTTGCGAAGAAAACATCCAGTGGAAAAATATTTGAAAAAATATGTTTCTGAACAGAAAATCTACACTGTTAGGCAGGAACTAGACCAAAACTTATTTCTGAAGGCTAGATTCAATTGCTGACACATAGGCATATGGTGCTACCAAGATGTCCTGCCATGTAGGACACTTCCAAACTGAAGTGGCAGGTGTGGAAGAGGATTTATGAGCTGTTTTATCTGTCCTAGTCTCGAATGGTAGCTGGAGTCCGGATAGGGTAACCTATAGTATCTCACATGACAGTAGACCTGTTAATTGAACTGTATCCTGAATTTAGATTCCTAAATTAGTGACCTAGATTTTGTGAGTCCTGATACAAAACATCTTCCAGTAACTTCAGGGAAAGCCACTGGAGACCAAGCACTTGAGAAAATCAGGACACTTTTTCATTATTAGGTACCTAAATTTAGGCTCTCTTTTCTTCAATAACTTGAACCTATTTTAAAAATATAGCCTGTTTTATAAAAATTTCTAGCAAGTGAAGTATCTTAGAAAACTGCTGAGGAATTAGCAACAGCCTGTGATGAGAATTTCTCAGACACATATGCTGACCTGGCCTTTCATATCTGGGCTTAATTTGATGAAGCTAAATGGACAGATTCCAGTCTAGTTAAAATCCTGAACTCAATGTCTCATTCGCTCCATTCATGAAATAACGTGACTGGTGACTACTTTAAGTGCTGCTCTCTGAAATTTATCTTAAAATAAAGTTTCATTACGCAATGTCTGAGCCTACTTCCACATATAAAAGCAAGTGTAAAATGATATGTTAGTGTCTGATAACATACATGGTCCATTTTACAAAGCAGCAAAAGCAGTAAGGGAATACAAAAGTTCAAGGTAGGACACAATTTTGGGCAGCATATCCAGCACCCGTGCATTTCTTTTCTAGACAATGTATTCTTTAACATCATTCATTTCACCTCTGTATGACATTTCACATTTTAATAAAAACAAAAATACTGTTTGTTTTCACTCACTAACCTTTATCTTGCACCAGTACTTCCAGCTCCTCTCGAATTCCATCATACCAGCCAGTGATATCCACATGGAGAGAATAATCACAACAAGATTTGGTGTCAGCTGCCTCGTGCCACTTCTCAAAGGAGGTCAGTAAACTTGATCCAGGTTCAGGAAGCACATGGTCAACTGAAAAAGAGATTCAGTGTCTGTTACCCAGACTACACACTGTTCAGATTTCCTTTGTTCCTGTAATTAGCCTTCAAGAATCTTGGCCAAAACAGCAGCCTTTGGGTCAGTTTGTGTGGAGACAGTAACTTTGGAATGTTAGCCAGATCCTGTTGTCTCAGGCATCACATACTTTGTCGGTAGTCTACACTAACGGTGAGTTTTTTTTGTCAAGGTGCTTGGTGCAGCATCAATAGATGCACAGTGGGAGACCCAAACATCTCACCATTTAGGGCATGTTTATCTATCCATTTACTATTTTCTAGAAGACCTAACATTCTGAACTTATTTGTATTCATTGTCTGGCGTGTCCATTTCTATGTATTTCATAGTTAGCATCATTATTAATCAGTCCATCATAGTCACTGAATTGGCTCGCTCTGCCTTACCAACGGATCACTGAAGATGTTGAATGCTTTCTCAGCAGTCAGAATTGGAAATATGGCCAAATGTTTGAACAGAGAAAATAGAGCATGAAAACAAAAATGACATAAAATAAGGACATGACTACTTATGCACATATACTTATCTTTTTGAAGAGCTAGGTGAAAAAAAAAGCATGGAAACAAAGATAGGCTTACTGATTGCACATGTAAACCTAATGTTTCACAGGAAGTTTCAACTGAAGAACACACACTGAAAAAAATGCTAACAAAAGTAATGAACAGCGGTGTATTTGGTGTATTTTGTGCTTCTTGCCAGACATCCTTTCAGCTGATATTTTCTTCCAAACATACGTAATAAATAACACCAGTCAGAAAAAGTAGCTTCATCTTAATTCAGAGGGAGCAAACCTCTACCCCAGAGGGGCAGCTCCTCGGCACAAAGAAGCTAAGAAAATTTGTCACCTGAACAACTGCCTCTCAAAGTCTAGCGAAGGGTCAAACTGCAAATGGTAGGAGAAAGATAAACCTTTTCCTGCCATATAGTACACAAAGGAACGTTATTTAACAATTGGAAACACTTTTCCCTTTCACCAAGGATTCCAGGACAATTCCAATGAGGACTTCCTCAACTCTTGGCTCCAAATCCAAGTTCAGAAATAAGCATCTTGTTAATTCCAAAGCCCCTGAAATGTCACTAGGTGTGAACAACAGATTCTTGCCATATTTTCTATATCATATAGTTATAGCACTAACTACAGTGTGGTTTTTTTTTAAATATATTATCCCTTATGCTTGTTCTGTATTTCAGAGGGAAACCCAAGAGACAATTCCCTATGCTGCTGTTTCTTTCTGAGTGTAGGTTCATTTTCAGACCAGCCCCGGGTCACAGTGCTCAATGAATTCCCAACATAGTGCCCAGAAATGTGAAGATTCACTGGAAGAGATCTCGGAGTATCAGTATGGAGCCTCCTGTAGCTATCCCCACCTATGACACATTGTCTTCAACTTGAGGTGGGAAGAGTTAGCATTGCCAATACTCACTGATCATGGTGGTGCCCCCTGCTAGTGCTGCTTTTGTGCCTTGATAGAAGTCATCAACAGCAGTCATTCCTTGGTAGGGCTTTTGTAGGTAAGTGTTGACATCTATTCCCCCAGGAATAACCATACGCCCATTAGCCTCTATGGTCTTGACTCCTCCAGGTACAATCAGATTCTCTCCTATTTGCCTAGGCAGCAAAGAAAGGCAATATTATTTTACTTAAACAAAGAAGCAAAAGGGACAGAAGCTATTTGAGGCACACAGTGAAGAGAAACCTAGGGGCCATACAAGAGGCAGAAAGAACTGAGACCCCAAAGGAAAAGAGAAATTTGAACACCTGATCTGGCTACTGTGCACTGCCCTGGCAGAACAAAGCATCCCTGAGCCTGTGTAACTGGGCCACATGCTCTTACTGCTTTTCTTATTGCTCTAGCAGCCAATGAAGAAGCTGTAATGCACCAGCATTAAAAATGATTTTTTTTAATTATTATTATTATTTATATATGATTCAAGGTGAGACTTAAGTGTCCTAACATTCAACAAGGACAGATATCTGGGGTTAACTTTCTCTTGGAGGCTTCAATATTTTACATTAAGTTCTTAAATGAAAATGGAAAAACAGATCAAATATGACAGTAAGCTGGAATTGTAAATATATGGCAGAAGCAAAAGGTGTATCAGAAAGGAATCATATTTACTTTGTAATCAAGCAATGCAAATTTACCCTTAAAACAAAATCTAAATATGCTAAGATACAGAAATACACATTTGAGAGTCAAACAACACTAGTCTACCAAGCCACATATTCTTCATCCTCCTACAATTAAAGCTTGGTGAAACATTCTGCACAACTGTGTGGAAACAATGTTAATTACCTGCTGCCACCTTTCCCCTTTTAGTTCTTCAAAACAGGATTGATTTCACTATTAAAAATATTAATCTGTCCCCAGGTTGATATCAAGTAAATTCTAGATACTTAAAATACTTTCAGTGTTCATGGACATAACTGTGACTAAATTAACCTTTAGCTTTTGAGATCACGTTATGTTTTCATAAGTCTATTTTGTACGATTCCAAACAGGAAAATGTACTGTTCTGTGTGGGAGCCATGTCTCTGCACTGTTATCTGTAATCTATCTGGGCTTAGAGATAACTGTAACATAGTTTAAGTTCAACTGTTTATCTCATATTGCTGACACACAGTCCCTGTCTTAATTTCCTTTTGTCTGGGATAAAAAAACGTTTATCCACAGCTAAACAAATATCCCAGACATCTGAGCTGCTCAATCTGTTTCTCTCCTATTAAAATGCAACTCCCACCTATGGAACAAAACACAGCACCTGATTAACAGCCAATCACAACAAGTTAGAACAAAAAATATATATAAAATATAGCTGTTAATTAAAGCCAGTAGGAAAAAAAAAAAAAAAAAAAAAAAGGATAATTATTCAAATTGGAATTTGGCCAAACCACCAGAGTTAATAAATAGCCCCAAGAGGTCTTTTTTTTTTTTTTTTTTTTTTTAATATGCTGTGCAAAAATGTCACCTCCAGCAGCTTGGTTCCCCAGGGCTATGGGTTTTGGCTGGAGGGAAGTGGAGCCATTCCATAAGCAAACTCCCCAGCAGCAGCCAGAGCTGCGGTCTCAATTGCTCGGTGCTAAGCAAATCCAAAAGTGCTTAGCTTGTGAGAGTTGATAATATCACAGCTTGAAGCCCGTTGAAGCAACCCAATGTCTGACATCTAACATTCATAAAAACATACAGCACTGGGAGCATGCTGTAACCTCTTTGCAGCTGGGAGGAGTGCTGATGATACCATGACAAACACAAAATTGATATGCGGTTGACAAACACAATATACGTGTTGCAAGAAGCTTCTCTGCTGTCAAAATTTGAATTGCAAAGGCACTCCAACCCACGAGCAGATTGAGAGCTCGTATAAAGTTTTGTAGACCCATGGATAATAATGGTGTGGCACCAATTTTTGTTAGTGGAATCTATTCCCCAGATTTTAATCAGAACAATCCTCAAGCCTTGTACAGTGTTTGTGTGGCTACAAAACTTGGAAGTGGAAAAAAATTAATCTGACTGATCTCATTTAAATATGTTTAAGCTGGAATTGCACTCCAAGGATTACCACACCTTCTAAAAATAACATTATTAAAGCAAACTTATGGAAAAATATACAAGTAATTCACTTTTTTTTTTTTTTTGACAACCAGTATCTACCAGTTCCCTATTCAAGAGGACATATATCCTAACAAAGCAAAAGGGTGCTAAGTATGAAGTTTTTTGATGACTCATTGCTCATTATTTTCCATGTACCATCGAGTAACAGCTTATTTGGCAATAGCTAAAGTCACCTGAAGTGACATGGAACCAAATAGCCTTTGTGGATGATGCTGTGCTGTCACCTGCCGGGATCCTGTCTCATCTCTTGCCCTGGCTTCAAGATCAAGGGTAGGAGAAGGCTGATCTTCACTGGCATCCAAGGTTATTTTTACTCTGACTGACTCAAACACAGAGTAGGATAATGTGACAGGATTCCCGAATTGCTCACTTGTTAATGCTAACTGTATGTTAATAAGAATGGGGTTCAGTTACTTGTGGGTGAGAAGATACAATAGCACAGATAACTCTATGCTACGTACTGTATAAATCATTGAGCTGCTTTTCTGATGTACCAGCAACTTAGAAAACTAGAAAACTCAGACTGATGGATTGATGCAGTCTACAATCTTCAAATGAGCAAGCCGGCACATTCTGTCGTACACAGGCCAATTTAAACACAATGGAAACATCAGGCTTCCAACTCTTCACAAGCTTAACTTGAGAAACTCCCCTGGTAATGGAGTTATTTCAGTCACTATCAAGCCCAGATCTATTTTAGACACCTCAGGCTCCCTCTAGCTTGGCTTGTTGTCTGCCCAGCTCTGGCCCCAGCCAGCCATCCTGCACACTTGGTAGTCCCCCTCCTCCACCAGGAGTTACCCAAAACCTTCCTTTGGCAGGGATAGAGCAGAGGACAGCAAACAGCAGACAGTGTGACCTACTGCTTCACACCGAGACCAAGGCTCATTTCCTCATATGGATAAGAAAGACAGGATACATGTAGGCAAAATATATTATTTATGTAACAACAGTAATTTAAATTACTAAATACCTAAATTACTATTTAGATAACAAAGAACAGTCTCTCTCCCAGCTGCTATTTGAGTGTAAATTTCACTCAAAAATTCATGGCTTAAATTACAGCTGGAAAAAATGCACATGTATCAGTGCTCCCTTGTAGTGAGGAAGCCAGTTTGAGCCTTGATAGGTTGGAAAAAGCATCTACCATCCTCCAAACCATAGATAATCTTCAAATGCATTCAAGCTTAAGTGTACATTCCTCTCTGCAGAACAATTTGCAGGTACACTGGCCTAAAAACACCCTACTTTATTTCATTAGTCTGCAAGAGAAATCCAACCCTCCGTTTTCTAATCAGTTTCCACTGCAGAATAGGAAAATGAACCCCAGTCTTTTATATGGCAGCAAAGCCATCACACTATTGCCTATTTGGGGCTGAGTGGTTTAGTGTCCATTCCATTTTGTGGAAAGAATTCTGTATTAACAGCAGGATCTGCAGCTGGAGGCCTAGGACATCAACTAAAATGTGGCTGCCTGAAGTTCAAGATCCAGCTCCAAAGGATCTTGAGCAACACTGAACAACTATGTTAAATATTTAGACACAATGGGCAGTTTCAGCTGGAGAAACTGAAAAAGACCAATCTCAGAAAATACAGCACTTTCCTGGGCTGCAGAACTTATCATCTGAACAGAGCTAAGAGCCAAGCCCCTCTCACATCAGGCTGTGCTCACAATTTAGCTGCTGAGTGTTTCAGAGCAGGACTTCTTGCAGCTTGCACAGAAAAATGTCAGGTCACCTAAACTCAGGACACCAGTCTTGACTCAGGATGCTGAACAGCAAATTTGCCACCTCTGGGAAAGATAAAGGAGTTTTAAAAATTAAAGTAACATCCACACATTTATTATTAATCCTAGCTATCTTCACCAGCTAGGATACATTGTGGAGGTACAGATTTCAGAGGGAGTCTATGTACTTAACGAAGGGCTGCTAAATGGCAGGGCAGCTGAAAACTTGGCATTGCTAACCTTCCTAAGGAATACCACTGCATTTATGGAATTGAGGCCAAAAATTCACAGCAGTTTCAGACTCAGCATCTCATGCACTTAGTTGCTGAATCAGTTCTGATGCTCACAAGTATTAATAGAAAATGTGCATCTGAACAAACAAAAGCAGAGAAAAAAATCAACTAAAATATCTATCAGACAGTACAACTTGATTAATTGTTGCTCTTAAAAAAAAAAAAAAAAGAAAAAAAGGTATGTGTTCAAAATTTTGTGCCCTCTCTACTAACAACAGCTTCATTTTGTTTTTTCTGCAATGTATATTACACTATATCTGGAAAAGCAGAGTGAAATACTAAAAAGAAAACTGTACAGTCTGTGGATAAAAGTGTTCCAATTTTTTTCTGTTAAAAAAACCTGAATCATGAATAATGTAAGTAGGTACAGATATGTAAAGGAGCAGATTTTTAGTCTGGTGATATCTTCTCAAGAAAATGAGCTCTGGAAACAAATATGCAATTAATTATTTACCATATAGCCATAATAATATTTCTGTGCAATAAGTTTTAGCCTCTAGAGACCAAATTTGTTAGATCAAAAAGGAGAATGTTTAGCAGGCAAGAAAAAGACTTTAATCCTTGTGTACATTATAGTGCTTATAAACACACAAAATTCAGCAAAATTATCCCTCATCCCCACTAAATCAAGGTGTGACCAGTAGAGCTACATGATATCTCTGTTACTGTTTACTGGGCTTTCAGTAATATCTATTTATATTTAGCTAAGAATACTTTCCCAGTTTCTATATTATATATCATAATAAATCTGTAGAATTCTCTTTCTAACTGTGTGAAGATTTAAGATAAAATACTTTTTCTAAGCAAGAAAAGAGACAGATGAGCAATATATAACATTGTTGCACAAACAGAACGTGCTATACTTCAGCATTAACCAATAGCAGGACTGAGAAGGGGTTAGTCCCTCTCAGCATTGCGTAACACTGATATTTCTGTGCTGCACAACACCGTACAGCATGGCTGTATTTGTCCTTATTAGATTTGGGGGTAAAAATGCTGTAATAACCCTCCTGCTATACATGGACTCAAAAAATATTCAATGCATTGACCATTACTCCTTGCTTTGAGAGATCCTATGTCTTTGCCTCAGTTTGACTGTTTTGGAAGAAGCTAGAACTGACCTGGTCAAAGAGCAAAGATCCTCCACTTACAATAAAGGTATTTTCTACTTATTGAATCCTAGCGAGGATAAAATGGCAGAATTTCATTTTTTAGCACTCCTCTACAATGACCCCACATCTAGAGATAACCAAGGTGCTGTTTGCAAGATGTCTGGTCAACACCATCAAGAAATCACATTAGTCTATACTAATAGAACTAATAGGCATGCAAAAAAAGTTCAATGTTTAAAAAACCAACTTTATAAGTCCATCTTCCAGGTATATGTCTGCATAGAAGGAGTGGTCATCATTGATAATTCTTCCACCTTTAATGAGTAGTCGGTCACTCTGGGGGGAAAAAAGGAAGAAATGTGGGTTTGTTCAAAATAATAAACATAACAACAGATTGATGACACCAAATAGGCATACACTATATGCAAAGGCATTAACATCAAAACACTCACCTTAAGTATATAGATCTATACCATAGATTCAGGGGGGTACATAGACAGTGGAAGAGAAAGCCTTAGTTTCACTGAGTGCTTATGACTGACTTTTGCAACATCAAGCCTCATGATGGTCACCCAGTTTGACCCTCAAAGCAGAAAACATGGAAACACTTGAAATCCTGCTCCATCCCCTTTTTTCCATTACCTTACTGTAAGGAGGCCAAAAAGGAATGTGAACCCCAGAGACCAAACTGCCCAACACTGTAGATTAACTCAAATGGGATTCTTAGCATCCCTGGAAGAGTGACAGAGCTTGAAATGGGTAGAGACAAGATTCGAAGAGGCTGCAAACCCCACAGCTTGCACCTCCTGTACTGTGTTACAGAGATGCAGCAGAAAAAAAAACAGTTTCTAGTTGGCTGCTTCTGCATGGAGACTGAGGGCAGGATGAAGGAATTGCTGTCTGTTGGTTCATGATTCCTGCAAGTACTTGCCAAAAGGTTAGTACAAGGTAGGTGGCTGGGGGCAGTCTGCACTGGGGCTCCCCAGGCTGTGTATCAGTCCCCGAGTGTAGTCTCCAAAGTCAGGTTTACCTAAAATAGCATGTGGTACATCAGGAACAGTCCAACCTAAATGATTCTGTGATTCTGTATCAAGTCTGCTGGGACACTGCTCACAACCATCATCTGTTTTCATTTTTCTCTATTCAAACGGTTACACTCTGTTCTCAAAAAAAAACACAGATTTTACAGAAAACAGTTTTTACCACAGCATATTCCCCAGAACCAATATTTGAATTCCCCCACTGAAGAAGTCATACTGGAAACGCCAGCACCCCACCACCCATCCAGAGACAAGGGAAGTCTGCAACTTCAGTGCATGATCCTTTGGAAAGGCATTTGCCAAGTGACAGTGAATGCTGCAGTCAGAACCTTCTTTTCTCATTCATACATAATAGGTCATTTATTATAAATTAATTCCTTGGCTCACCAAACAGTAACCCACAATCTCCATTTTGTCTATGCTTTATTAGTCCTCACTTCAGACTCAGTTTAATTACAGGATGACTCACACATATAAACCACATGTGTCTCAAGTTCCCAGTTTAGAAAACAACTGAACAAGCTGATATGCCTTCTTGTCTATAAAACCAGGACAACAACCGAGAGCTCCTAAAAAAATATTGATAAAAAATGCTACGTCAGAAATAGGGTTGTTATAATAACCTTTCTTCTGTGCAACTTCACAGTTATAGGCCTAGTGTGGAATATTTACTATTGAGCTTGTACTGGAATGTTTTGTAGGTTTGAAGCCTATATACCACTCTGTATCATTCTAGAAAAGCAAGAAGGGAGAAAGTAGCCATCATTTATAAAGACATTTTGAATACAGTGCATGACAAAAGAGTACGTATACAGAAGGTTTGAAGCTCCTCTCCATGTGCTGAAGCAGCCAGATGACCTTGGGGGGGAATCAAGGTACAAAACGGCACTGAAATACATCCCCAGGACCTGCCTCAGATGTTGGTATCCTCTCACTGAAAGACAGATGAGTGCAAGACCTCCTTCTGCAGTTTGTTGGACCAGGCTCCATGTTTTCTCTTCAGCCTCTCTACTGTCACTTACAATTGTAGCACTTGTGAATCAGCAGCCTGAAAAGTAACAAATTATTTTGCTATGTGCTGCTGGCAGTACCATCTCCTCACCATGATGATGAACTGCACTGCCCACTGACCTGCAGAGACCACCATCTTGTGAGCTCTTTCTAAGCTCATTCAATTGCCTTCCTACACATTAATACTGTCCTGCTATGAAGAGGCAAGAGCACATTGACACCAGAGCACTGCATCTGCCACTGCTGAGTCAAAAAATCTGCATGCTCATCAAGATGTTCTACTTTTTTTTTTTCTTTTTAAGAGAAGAAGATGCATAATACATAGAAACAAACGTAGCAGGCTGAGAAAATAAAACAAACTAAAATAAAACACAGTACAACCCCATAAGAATAACTGTATACATAAGGATTTTATATACTTTTATATATATATGTGGCAAAACAACACATCAGAAGAATCTGAAATGAAAAAGAATACAAATCTAGTTTCAAGAAAGCACTCAATTATGTGTCATCCATTACATTAAGTCTCACAGTTTATAAAGGATTATTGAATGTTTAGCTGTAAAGTCAGCATTTCAGAGGGTCTAAGAAATTCTGGTGAAGAAAGCAATCTGCACTTTACAGAGGTTTTCAATGTTTAAATTCTTGACATCTTCCTGCTCAAAAGAAAACACAGACCTCCCAAAACTGTTAAAAAATGAAGCAGCATCTAAGCTGGCCTGTGGCTAAGACTGTGCCTAGCCAGGAATAGGAAGCCATAGGCTGCCAAATCCCCCACAAATTTTGATGCTCCCTGCTGCTCCCCAAGACTGCCAAGCTACCAGGGACACAAACTACCAGGCAGGTGTCCATGGAGCCATGCCCAGCGTTCATCACGACTGATCGATATGGAAACATCCCTGACATACATTGTGATCGCAGTGAATCAGCAAATTCTGATGAAAGGGGTTTTGTTGGCACTTTTCCCAACCACTTAAAGCCGTAAGTGCTTCTGTAGGACGTGTTACAGATCGCAACGAGCCAGGAGCAAAGCTGGGTACAGTTACACAGACGGTGCTGATGGGCACAAGGAAATCAGGTCAGGTTTGGCTGCCTCGCAGACACCCCATCAGCACGCTGTGCCCCTGTACACCCTGTGGGGACCAGCAGTGGCTCTCTCCAGCCTGAGCAGCAGTACCAAATGCCTGCATGCACCTGTCCTCACTGATGCACTTCCACGATCATGCTGGAAAAATAATACAAGCATAACTGGCTAATAGGGAGGTGTGGGTTCACACTGTCAAGCAATTTGTGAAATTGTTTATGAAGTAAACTTTGGTCAACATGTGAATAATCAGAGTCCATCGCAGCCTAAGCTTTGGGCACAGGCACAGCCCTGGCCAGAACACAAAGGGATGCTGCATCCCTACTCTGCTCTAATGCCCACTGGTGCCAGGATGATTCCTGCGCTGTTTCAGGTCACTGGTACTTGCTGCAGTGAAATCCCGGACAGAAATCTGGGCACACAGGGACTGAGAAGTAGGTTAGCCTTTGTTCCGCAGCACAAAGCCCGGCTGCGTGTGTGTGGTCAGCAGCTGTTTGATCTTTACCAGGGGCCTGATGTCAGACAGGCTGCTCACAGTTTTCCTAACCATGTGCCAAGCATCCAGAAAAACTAGTGACCGAAGTCCTCTTCTTCCTGATAACACTCCAGGCTGGAGGACAGCCACGGTCTGCTGTGCCATCGGGAAAGCAGGGGGAGGGAGGAGTGACCCAAAACTCATGAATTAATCATGCAGCGCTGGCCCATATTTCCCCTTCCCAGCTGTAAATCCCTCAAGGCAGGCCATTTCCTTTGCCTAGCTCTCAGATATACCCTCAGCCACTGGGGTGACCTTCGGGTGCTCTCACTATATAAACAGCAGAGCACTCATTACTCAACCCAGGTGGTGACAGCAGTATAAACCTTTATATAGGACAGACAACCGGGACCCAGCAAAACAGAGAGGAGGAATTACAACAAACATAAAAACTGAGCAACTCACCGGGTGCCAAGACTCAAGGCAATAAAAACCCTGCACTCATTGACATGGGAGTTGTGGATTCATGCAATTGCTCAGCATTTAGGGGGGAGGATTGGAGCCGAGGTGGCTCTCCAGCCATCACTGCAGCATTGATGCGACTGCACCAATGCCAAGCTGTTTGCTTCCGGGTTTTGGGGCTGGGTATGAGACAGCATCAGCTCAGCAAGCAAATGATGTATGTCTTGTGCATCCCCACAGCTCCATTTTACAAGCATTCTGCCACCGCACAGCTAGGCTTGCTGCTCAGTACTATACAGCCACTCCTACCATTCACAGCTCTCCACCTCCCAACCCTGCACGCTGCATTCCCGGTGATTTTTTTGCTAATCTCAGGCTTGCTTTTCCTGCTTAATCTGGCAGCAAAGCCACCGAGCTTAGCCGATGACATGACAGCAATTTTCACAGCAGCAGAAGGAGATGCCACAACCTCAGCATCATCTGCTGCAGGAGGAGGGGCTGTCTGCCCAGACACAAGGCTTTTTGCTCAGTTACAACTATTGTTTGCTTTACAGCAAGAGCAACATGAAACATCTGTAAACTTGTGACAATTTATACAGATTGCCTGTTTTGATGTGCTTTTTTTTTGTTTTGTTTTGTTTTTTAAGTCAGTTTGTCTCAGCCCTTTGTGAATATATCCATATTTTCACACATTCTCAGTGGTAAAGGGCCAGCAGAGACAAACAGGGTCTGAATCAACCTGCCAGATGATCCAGATGATGAACCTGAACCCCACACTGTGGTCCTAAATTCTGCAGAGGGTCCTGCGCAATTACCAGGGAAGTCAAATTCCTTCAGTCAGTAAATCACTCTACCCCAAATAATTTGAAAATATGATCCAAATGTTAGATTACAATGCTGGAGGAAGATCAACTGCAAATAAATTTAAAATTATTCTTTTTTTTTCATTCACCTACTGCACTTAAGCTACATAAATCTAAAATTATTACACAAAAATCTTTGTGCAATTTTCAATCTACTTCTAGAACTACTGAAAAACACGGCAACAGAAGAAATAAATCTGCCATTGTCTCACATAAGATTCATTAAACAAATGTAATTTCGACCTGGTGCATCATGCCACAGTACAATGCAGCACAAGCTATAGTAAAACACACACTTCTCTGCAGTATCAATATCCATTGTACTGCACTTGCACGCACCTTTCAGACAAAAACCACACCTATACCGTACAAGATGGAGCTTGAAGGAGAAAAAAAAGGCAAGAAAGAATCTAACATTATCTATTCTAGACATATGAAAACATTCAAAGAAATTTTGAAGTGATATTTTAACCAAATAGCAGCATCTGTCCAGACTGCAATTCTGATATATGCTATTATATTTTTGCTTCTCTTTCACAAACGGAATGTCTATCTATTAAACCTCCAGCTCTAAATCAAGCAAGTAATGCCTTTTTAATTATTTACAGTTTGCTTTACAATTTAACTACAACAAAATTCATGTGACATACCCAGAAAATGGGTCTCAGCACCCCTTCATGTTTAGATTTGGAGATTTACAATTGCTGCATTGCAGCCGTTGCCAACTGAAGAGGTCTTTGCAACACTTTTAGCCCAAATTCTCCAGTCCTACAGGAGGAGAAAAAACTCAGCAGTGATTTCACCCTTTGCATAATTCTAGTATATACCATTGTCCTCAGATTTCCACAGCAACAATGGGTGTATTCTCTAAAATCCAGATTAGTTCACGGCCCTGAAGATGAGTAAGGATTTTATGCTAAATAGCAGTTAGAGAACAGGTTAATTTCTAAATACACCTCCATTTCCAGTTTTCTGCCTGTAAGTATGTGGTTTAAGACATCAAGTTAAACATAACAGACATAAGAAGGCATTAAGCTATGTTATCACACATGCAGCCAAGGCATTCATCTTTACTTTTTCAGCATTTGAGAGGTAGAATCCTTTGTTACCAAGACTTTAAAAGGACCACTGACAGTTAAAAAGGCACATCCTCATTTTATAGGTAAAGTTCAAAATCCCCAGGCTTATGTTTGCGCTCTCCTTGGCTATCAAAATCTCAACATGAATATTTGGGAGGGAGCAGTGCTTCAAAAGCAAAACTCTCACTGGCAGACAATGGAGGGAGATATTCAGAGCTCTTCTGTACTTCCATGCATCCGCTCTTGCAGTTATTTCCCATAATAAATGAGAGATTTAAAAGATATTTGGTTGTCTATTTTCATAGCTGGTCAGACTCAGAACCAGTTGTGACACAATACAGTTCAGTTACCTTGGTTCTACCATACTACTTACAAATAAGGAACATTTTTTAACTTAATGGCAAAGGAAGAAAGACATCCTCCCCAGGAGGAACGCTTGTTTAAAATCCTTTCATAAGGATCAAAGAGCTGTAAATGGGATTTCATGAAGTACTATCTGCTTACAGAAGACCTGCTTTTAATCAGCACTACCCTCCCCTTTGAATTTTATGTCTAGGTTACACTCCATAGGAAGTAATTTTTAGCTAGGGCAAGCCCTGAATCAACCGAGGGAATTCCTTGTAAATCTCTGTATCCTTGAGGCATCGTTTCTGCTAGGCTACTAATGGAGAATCCTGCTTTTAAGGTCTTTTTCTTAGTAAACACACTCTGGTATATGGCAATTCATTTAGGAAGGATTATGTTGATTGTAGTAATGCTGTATCTTGGTCTGTAGCCAATGTATTCATTCATCTTTATTCATTTAAAAGATATGATGTTCTTTTGTTTCTCCTTTGGAGACCTAGCTTTTTATTCATCTAGCAACTTCAGTCCTTAATCACACAGTCTAAAAGGACTACTCCTACAGCTTAAACTCCGTGGGGATTTCTTTGCTGTAAATGTCATCTTTGTTCTGCTTTTTGAACAAAAACACAACAAACATCTTCTTGATGACAAAGTTCATTGACATCAGCAGGTGTTTCACCTAAGTATGGGCTGGAGGGTTAAAGCTGTTGCGTCATGCATTGTAAGACACATCTCCTGAGTTACACACTGGTTATGTCAATTAGAGCTGATAGTAAAATCTCAGGAAGCCATTAACATGAAAGGTTAAATTTGGGGAAAAAAATAACAGCAATTCAGCATGGTTTCCTACTACATGCCACCGAATTAAAATCAATTTTATTTATGTTCTAGTCAGAAACCTGCACCAAGTTGCCAGGACACATCAGCCTTGGCACCAATCAGGGGCAAAACACATGGTCAAAATCTGGCTGAATCCATAAAGAACCCCTTCTCTGGCAGAAGAGGTGGATACAAGAGAAACAGAAGAAGAGAATATATCCTTGAATAATATGTTATCAATGGTGGTTCATGATCAAATAAATGCAGTGGATGCGCATGCATACATACTGTTTACACATAGACACATGCCAGCCTTAGCAAGTCACGACACCTCCCTCGGTATGAGCACTGGTCCAGGAACAACTCTTCCACAGTCTTACAGTTCTAAGCACTGAGACAGCCACAGATAAGTTGGGCGAGAGTCATCATCTTTATTTGTGTCCTTGCTATTACACTCAAAAAATTATAGAGTGTAGATTTTAATGAAAACATTGGGGGTATTTATTACTCGGTAGGAATATAAGCAAGAGCTGTGGCTTTAAGCCTCATCAGGACACTTACTACAGGTTGAAACTTCATCTGGTTACAAGCACAGTAAGAGAAGAGGAAAACTGATCCTGAAGTATCTCTGTCTCAAGGTACAATGCTACCATCTTTATATGCATCGGGACTAGAAAACCAGAAATTATTTTGCTGCTTCTCTCTGTTCCACCTCTCTCTCACCTACAAAAGTAGCAAGAAATGTATCCCAACTAGGCCGCATAGTGCCTGAGTGCCTCACAGGCCTGTGGGCTCTCCTAGCTCCCAACACTGCAAAGGAAAATGAGGTTCCTCCCTTTCACTGCATATATGAACTTGCTTATGAAAGAAGCAGAAAGCAGACCCCTCATGTGTCAGGAAAGTGGTTCACTGCCAGTGGTGGCTCTTGGCACTTGTTGAGGAAGTCTAAGATTTCCTCTCACCACCTCACCGTATCAGCTGTCTTCCCAGACAGCAACTGTTCCTCTTCCAAAGCTGTGTAGCTTCCAGCAAAAGGCAGCTCAGCTCCCCATGGTAGCATCAGCTCTGACACTGAAAACCCTCATGCACAGCTGAGGGCACTGACTGACAAACTTGCTGTGGCAGTTCGAGGAACCACTGCCCCAAACTGTTCTTCCTGTCCCTCTGCCAAAGGTTTCAGTCTCCACAGAAGATGATTGAAAGACAGGTCACCAAAGATACCTACTGTGAGTAAGAGAGTAGATGGAAGTGGCTGAAGCAAGGGTTTACTCTCCTGTAGAAAAAGGAAAGATGACAACTTATCACAGAATCACAGAAATGTTGTTTGGAAGTCCAATGACTTCCAATGACTACCCAATCAGCTAAAGCATCTCCAGAGCTGCCAAATTCAAGTCCATTGTAATAGACAATGTGAATTCACAAATGTTGACAGCAGACAGGCAAACTGAAAGCAACCAACCCTATCAAAAAGCTGTTGATAGAAAAAAAATATATATAGCTTTGGGTATTAAGCAAATATACAAGAGATAGAATGAATCTAGAAGTCCCAGGCCCAGGTGTTTTTAAAGCAGCATAAAAAGTGCTGTCTAAATCTGTCTAAATCTTGCACCAATAACAGAATAATAATATGAGAATTTTTTCCTATGCCAAGCACTTTGCAATGGCTTTTCAAACACTTTTGGCAAGTCACACACCAATCTGTAGCCTCATACTGTTAAACAAAGGTGGCTGGGAAAAAAGCACGGCCAGCGGAAATATGGAATAGATTCGTAACCAGACCAGGACTCAGGATTCCCCATTCCAGGTACTCACCATGCCTTGAACCTCTAGGAGGTGTCACCCCTGGTGACCACGACGAATTAGCTCCAGGCTGCTACTGTCTCACACCAGAGTACCCTGCGTTACCCCAGCATGTTGCCCAGGCCCAACACAAGTTACCTGTCTTGAGACTCAGCAGCTAGCCTGAGACCAGTCTCACAAACGAAAAGTCTAGATGAATTTTGTCTGGATTTGTATCCCTCATAGCATTCTGCCGCATGCAGCTGAAGCCAACTTATTTCTCAGCTCTCTTCATGCCAATCAATCCAAAAGGCTACAACTAAAATTATTCTCTGTGCCCACTCCTCTGAATTTCTCCACCCTCTCTTCATTTTCCTGCATCTGCTGCTGCTTCTGATCTCATACCAGTTCTCCTCTTTAATTGCTAAGCTCAATAGCGAGAGAGCCTTTCCTTCTAACACCTCATTTTTGAGCTCTCTCCCCATTTCTCACAGTCTGTCAGCTCAGGACCAGCAGTTCCTTCCCCATTAATGTGCCAACTCTTGGACCACTCCCAGGAATACCATTCCCTTCCCCAAGCGATTCAGGCAACATTTGCCTCTTCCACGTGCCCTCCTGCATTTGCTTTCGTGACTAGCTATTTTCCCTTTGCTCTGTGGAGTTGTCTTCACACCTCCTCTTCACTGAGCTCACGCTGGTTCTGTTTTAATGGCTGCAATTGCTACTGGAACAAACAAGCCCTGTAACAGGCATTTTACATGCCATATGCTTTTTTTACTTGTGCTCTGTATATACCGTAATTTCGAGTTCATCTAGGCTGAGGCCTTGCTTGAAACGTGCTGAGCACTACCAAAACACCCAAGCCAAAATAGCGCGTGATGGATATTTCAGTGTCATCATCCCCATTGATTCCCTGTAGTATCCAGCACAAGAGGAGTGTAATAGTGATGTTAAAGAAAGGGGTGGGGAGAAAATGGTCTGTCCAAGAGTGCGCCTGCACAACCAAAGCACAAAAGATTGCCACCTTATGCAGAAAAACACCTCAGCACGGGATGTGGCGGGTGACTGTACTATACACATGCAAAAATACACCCCTGCAGATGCATTTGTGCCCAACCTTGCATGATACATACCCTGTCTCCTCCCCAGCTAACATGCCTGAACAAGGGGAGTGAGACCCTCAAGGGCCTCAACAAAATGGGGAGGACATCACCAAAATGCTCACACTTTGTGGCTCAGTATGTCTCTATTTTACATCACCCAGATAATCACCTGGAGCTTCAAAGACAGAGCTCCTTCCCACCACAGTGACAGCAAAAGGCACCCAGTTTCTCCAGTCTGACTCCCAGCTGAATGCCACCATACGCTAGAGCAGAGCTGGTGCTCACACAGCAGCCTGGAAGCTCTGCGGGATGCATGAAGGGAAGCAGGGCAAATTGCAGAAAGCAAGGATGTTCAGGGGCTGAAATGAAAAGCAGGGGCAGATTCAGCATGTGAGAGCAAGGAGCTGCCCTGCTGCTTTGGGGAAAGGGGTGAAGGGGATATAACTTGGGCACTGCTGATAGCCTGATAGGTGCCCATAATGTGATGCAGCCAGACAAGGCACGAGAAGGCAGCTGTACCCACCTGCCCCTGGAGGTAACCCAGCCGGGACACCACAGCATGGTCTTTCCAAGCACTGTACCTGCTCCCACACTGACCAGAGTTGAAACCACGCCCTGCTTCTTCCTTCAGGAAGTTCTTGATGCTGCAGACCTGACCCACAGCAAGCTCCCAGAGGGAAGTTTCAGCCAAGCCCTTACTGCAGGCATGTGGCTGGCCTGGTAAAGATGCTGCATGATGTTCCTGGGAGCTCAGGACAGCTCCTGGCCCCAGGCAAGGAACACAGATTTGACACAGGAAAATATGCAGCAAGTATCAGCACACAGGGCACCATCAGAAACAAGCTTCACATCATTTCAGTGAACCTAGGTGATGTAGCTCCAAAAAGCAGGAGTGGGGGGGGGAATGTTATGCCAGTAACAAATGACATTTTTGTAAGATTTTATCATTGCCGTTGTTGTTACATAACTTTAGAGAGCTATCACATTTCCTCAGGGCCCAGAGGCTTGAAGCAGCAATGTATTTCCTCAGTGGCAGGATGAAATATCCAATTTGCCATACTGGAATGGAGCTTTCAGAAGATGCATGGAGCAGAGGCAGTGGACCCTTCTGGGTCCGGAAGTTCATACAAGGTGTATCACAGAGTGCCTGATTTACTTTTGCTGGAGATGAAGAAGTATAATATATTGAAATAAAAAAGGCAGTCCAAGTCGGATGCCTGCCAACTTCACTAATGTTAATCTATGCCTTTGCTTTGCTTTGGTCATAAAACTCAACACTAACGTTAATGAGTATTAATTTATGGAAGCTTCCACACATCCCATTCCAAAGGGAACAGGCTGGGGTTTGGGCTTTCTTTTTCCCAGCAAACCCATCACCAGCAGAGAAAGAAGTCTGTAAGTCAAGAAATTAAGACAAGTCAAGAAATTAAGACAAACTGTTGATTCCAAGGCAAATACCTTGCAATTCTTCCAGTTTCTTTCTTTACTCTGAACTGAAGAGCAACCCAGCAGCTACGGGTGGGTGTGAACCTGCTACACCCTGGCTACAAATGAAGGTGAAGCCCTGCACGAGGCACTTGCTTGCCGTCCAGCCTCTGTTGCCCCAGGCCTGGGTGGGCATCATGTGTACCCTGAGCTACAACAACTCACACAATGTGCAATGTGCGTGGGACCAAAGCAGGATGAGCTCTCACCAGCACAGCCCTACTCACACGTTGGCCACCAGGCACTGGTGCCTGTTGATAGAGAACAACCCAGACACCATGGTGTCTGTGGTACCACCCAGCCATGCTTTTAGAAGGTGCTGCTTCCCTCTTAGCCAAAGATTCTGGCTAAAAGATTAAAAAAATAAAAAATAAAAATAACGAGAAAACCTTGAGGCGCTTACAAGCCTTTCAACACCGGCTCAGATAATGCCTTTAGGGTACATTTTCCCTTCTCCTGAGGCAAAGAGCCCTCCTGAAACCTGTCTGTCTGCTCACCACCATGGTGTTTGCTCAGGCAGCCACCACACCCACCTCTCAGCCTTGTCTCCAGCTACACCAACTCACCCAGCTTTCCAGCACCTCAACGGTGCCAGCTCAGCTCAATACACCCAAACCTCTTTCAAGCTCACCCCACTTCCCCATCATCCCCCCATTCAGCCCCCCAAGAGCAAAGCAGGCCCCAGCCTGGAGACACACGCTGCAAAATCTCTGTGTGGGCAAATTCTGGAGGAAATTTACCATGAAAGCCCCCTCCCTCTACCTCGCCTTTATCCCCTTTCGGCTGGGGGATAAAACAATATACTGACTCCAAGGACCGGGAGCTTTCCTTTCTGGCACGGAAAGCCCGCTCCATTGTAGGGGGATAAAAGCATCTAGCGGGAGACAGGCACGGACAGCACGAGGATGGTTATGATTAACTCTTTGACTTCTGATCCCCACCCTGCCTGATGCAGGCACGGCGCGGAGGTGCTGGCATCATGGCGCTTTTCCCTTTTTCCACGCATTCTCCCCACCTCCCCTCCCTCTCTCCGCGCCCCCAGCCCCCCCAGGCCCCCTCCCCTGCCCGCCGAGGGCGCCTTGTGCCGCAGCTCCGTCCCCTCCCTCTTTTGTTCTGCCTCGCCCGGCGGCCGAGCCTCCCGGGGCCCAGCTCCACCGACCCTACACTGCCCCCCCCCCTTGGTCCCCCAACCCCTCCAGCACCGGGGTAGAGCCGCTACCGAGGTCCCCCCCCCGCCCCAAAGCCACCGCCACCGGGATGAGGGCTGGCGAGGGAGCACGGTGCGCGGAGGACGGGGGATGGGGAAAATATAAAATAAAATAACGATGATAAATAAATAAATAATGGAATCAAAGACAATGGAGACAATACCACAGCCTAATGACATAAGGATATCGAAATAAAACCGCTCCCAGCCCGGAACTGCAGGAGGAGGAGATGGCACCGGAGCCGGTACCCAGGCGACCCCCGGGCACCCCCGGAGGCAGCCCCGGGAGATGGGGCTCCCCGCCGCCCCCCCGGCCCGCTAACAAAGGAGCGAGCGCACCGGCCCGGGCTGTGCTTACCGTTATGTGCGGGATGCTCTTCTTGCCCTGGTAAGACATGTCGGCTCTCGCTAGCGCCGGCACCCGCAACGCGCCCCGAGGACCAACAGTAAAAAAAAATTAAAAAAAAAAAATAAAAAAATCCCGGTTGGAAATAACGGGAATAAAAAAATCGGAGCCCGCTCGGGTGATGGGGTGGGGCGGGGGCGACCCGGCAGAGCTGTGTAATGGAGGCAAAGTTTCCTCGCCCAGAGGAAGGGGAGAGCCAGGCAAACCCGGCACCTTTTTTTTTTTTTTTTTTTTTTTTTTTTTTTCCCGGCTGCAATAAAACAGGGACGCGGCTCCCGAAGGGAGGCGGGGGGGGGGAAGAGGGGGGGTGTCGGCGAGCGCTGCCTCTCCCGGAGTCAGCAGCGCCCTCCCGGCTGCAGGTCGGAGCGGGATTCGCTCAGCTCAACCCAGGAAGCGTTTCCTTCCCTCCTGGCCCCCACCCCTAGCCCCCCCCGGCCCCCTTTTCCTGCCCATCAAGCCAGCCGGAGCCTCCCCCCCCCCCCGGCGCTGGGAAACGCCGCCCTCTGGCCCCGCCGCCCTGCTCGCACGTTCGGGATCACCGCCAGGGTCCCACGGGGGGGGTTCCCACGGGGGGTGGGATGGGAGGGGGGTATTTCTGCGGCTGTGGGGACAGGCAGTGGCACTGCCGGATCTGTCCCCGGCACTGCTGCCCTCCTTGTCACTGTCCCTGCGGCGCTCCCGGCTCTGCCCTGTCCCCAAGAGCATGGGGTCAGCATGGCCAGGCCAAGGGGGTGCTTTGCCAGAGGGGAAACGTGGCTAAATGGAAGCTTCCCTTCTTGTCTGACACCGGGGGTCCACACATTGCTTGATTAAAGCTCCACATACAGCTGTGGGGAGGGTAAAAGCTGCCCCCACATTAGCCCCCTTCACAGGCATGAGGAACTAGAGCCATGCTGCACACACAGCCCTGCCACATGCACACAGGCATGGGGTGTCCCCCAGCCAGGTGTCCCTGACACATCCCCAAAAATCTCCATTCAGGGTTTAGCAACAGATCCAGTCCCTGCTGTGCAGGGATCAGGCAGGTGGGTGGCTGCTCGCTGCGCTCCTCCTGAAGCCAGGGAGCTTTGTCCCCAGCCTCCTCTTCACCCCTGTATCCAATCCTGAGATAGGCTGGAAGCATGGTGAGACCCATGGAGGTAGCGTGCAATGTGCTTACCAGCCAGGGCTTCCAGGCTGAACTCAGAAGCAGCCCACAGGAAAAACTGGGGGGAGACATCAAGGATGTCCCAAAAGATTGGGGATGCTCAGGGTGTCCTCCCACTGCTGGTGGCACAGGGGTTCATGGGGTGAGGTGGGAAAGGGAAGGCTGCACTGCAGCTGGCAGCCTCTGCAGAAGTCCCAAGGTCTCTGTGGGGCGTTGGGGATGCTGTCCCACCAGGTGCTGCCCCGACACCCACCTGCACTGGGGACCCGCGGGGGAGGAGGGAAGGAGGGAGGGCACTAGCACCCCTTCGCACTCAAACTGAAGAAGGAGAGAAAAGAGGGGAAAAGCTCGGTTTCGCCTGCAGAAAGAGCAAATCGTGGGCAGGCCACAGAGCCTCCAGGCGGAGTTCTGAGGCAGAGGGGGGGATCCGCACCGAGTGGCTGTGTGGGGCAGGGACAGGGCTGCCAGGCTGCGTGTCTTCCGAAGAGGAAATCACTGACCCAGTTCCCAGCAGAGCCAGCCCCCGGCTGTGCCCCCAGCCCACATGCCACGACTTGGGGTGAAATAGAGAAGCCCACCGGCCTCACTTTTCCTTTCCCTTCACTCTCCTGCAGCCCCAGGGCGGGGAAGCCGCGGCAGAGTTTTGGGGCGATGCTCCCGCCCTACACACTCTACCCTCCCGGTAGACAATGAAAACTGCCGGGGCTCCAGCAGGGGGTCGGGGCTGAGCCAGGGGCTCCCCCTGGGACAGCCTCGGCGGAGTTTTCCCGACCAGCCCAAAAGTACGGCGGGGCCGAGCCGTGCCGAGCCGAGCGGGGCCGCTTTGTTCCGCTGCTCGCCCCATCCGTCCTGGGCTGTGGGGCCGGGGGGAGTGGAAGGGGAAGCATACAGGGGTAATAGGGAGGTATGGTGGGGTCGAGCTGCCCTCCAGCCTCCTCCTCCGCCCAGCCGGCGTGTGCGGCGCTTAGCCGGCAGGAAGGGAAAACTCATCGCCATCACTTACAAAGGAAAATTATTTCTGCTGCGTGCCCCTCCAGGCACCCCCTGAAAGCTCAGGCAAGTGAGATAGTTCACGGACCAGGACGGGAGGGGGGCACTGCCCTGACCTTCCGAGCCGAAAGAATGCCGGCAACGAGACCCCGTTCCCCCCGGGCCCCCCTTTCCCCCCTGGCGGGGGGGGGGGGGCCCCCCCCCCCCCCCCCCGTACCCCCGGCCCGGGGATCTCCCTGCTCACCTGCCCGTTGTCGTGGCCCTGCAGCAGCTCCTTCCCCGCGGGGTAGCGGATCTCCACGCCGGGGGTCTTGTCCTCCCGCTCCCCCGGGGAGCTGATGACCGAGCCCGAGACCTCGCTGACGTCGCTGGCCGTCTCGCTGTAGTTGTCCCCCCCGTCCAGCATATCGTGCCGGCTGCCGCTGCGAGGGGTCCGGGACCCCTTCTTCCCCACGCTGTAGGCGTCGAAGTCGATGGTTTTGTTCTCGTAGGCCCCCTCCACGGAGGCGAACATCCCCCCGTATTTCTGCCGCGGTGTCTGGGCTGTCGTGCCCGGCCTAGCCAGATAGACGGGCAGGTCATCTTCTTTATTCCAGTTCCTCTTTCTCTCGGCCATTCTTGCTGTCCGGAGCTCTCCCTCCCTCCTTCGCTCTCTTCTCTCTCTGCCTCCCACTTCTCGGCACCTTCTACTACCGGGATAGGCTGCTGGTGACCATAAAAATGAATGGATGGATGCAGCAGTGGCGGAGCTGGGTTGGCTGGTGGGATCTTTCCCTCAGGGAGATGCAAACGGTAACCTCCCTCCCCCCATCCACCCCCTCCAAAAGAATTAAAAAAAAAAGGAAGAAAAAAATATTTAAAAAGAGAGAAAGAAATAAATCCAAGCGGTATTTAAAAATAGCCGTGTTAGTAAAGAGCACGTGAAAATAAAGTACAAAGAGAGGAGAGGAGAGGGTGGCAGAGGCAGGTGATTGGAAAGCCCTTGACGAATAGGAAGCGCAGCAGCAATTCCCCGAGCAAGGACCGCAGTGCACACGCTCCCCCGGTATAAAGAGCGAGCCGGGGGGGAGGAGGGGGCGGCGGGAGGGAAGGGAAGGGGAGGAGGGAGCCCGCTGCGTGCACCCCCCCGTGCGGTGCGAACGAGGAAAAAAAAAAATCGGAAATCTCTGCAGGCCGGCTGGGGGGGCAGTTTCTCCCACTTTGCACACTCCCCGCCTCCTTCCCTCCCTTCCTCCCTCCCTCCCTCCGCATGAGGAGGCTGCGGCGGTGCCCGGGGAGGGGCTGGGGGGGCCCGCTCCGCCCTGCAGCCCCCGGCCGCGCTGCGCGGTCCCGCGGCGCGGAGCCTCGCTGCCACCGCCGGGCGCGCCCCCGCGGAACATCCTCCCCAATACCCCTCCCAATGGAGCCCCGGGAGCGCGGGCGCGCCCCCGCGGAGCTGTCCCTTCAGCACCCGGCGGGCCTGCAGGCGGCAGATGCAAGCGGTGGAGGAGTTGGGGGGGCTGGAGGTCCTCGGGGATTCATTGGGGTTCCATCGGAAGCAGACCCGGGCGGCCAGCTGGGTCGGTAACAGCTGCCCACGGGCCCAAAGAATGCAGCAATGTAATGCACCTAGGCAAGTCAGAGGCAAGCATCATCTTCTGCTGTGTCTCGTGGCTTGGGTGCCCTGGAACATCGAGTGGTTTGAATGAGGGTGTCAGGGAACTGGGCAAAAGTTATGGTTATTGGTGCTCCAAGTTTGAGTAGGTGCAGCATCACGGCTGTTGTTTCTGAGCATGGATGCCCAGGATTCCATGGTTCACTTAATAAGCCTTGCTTCCTAATTAATGCAGTCATATTGCATGGAGATTTCATTGCTGTGTGAAAAAAAAAAAAATAAATGTATAGCTTCTAGGGCATTGCTTTGATGCTTCCTTACATAATTCTCTAGTATGTAGGCAAATCTTCATTTTTTGCTCTTAATGGTAACATTGAGATTTGTTGACCATGTTGGGGGGAACTAAAACAAACAAACAAAAGTCCACTTGCTCCTCCACAGGACACCAAACCCTCATAGTTATTGAAATACATGGGTAGTAGATATAGTGTGACACATGACCTTCATGTCTTCCTAAGTGATGGTAAAATTATTTAAAATCAATAAATAAAAATAAATAAAAAATGAAATATATCCCTCTAATCAAGTGATGAATTTTAAGCTCCAGAAATAAATGTTTCTGATGGTCCCATAGTAGGTTGGATATGTGGCACATGAGGCATGTGGCTGCTCAATGACTCAGAGCTGAAGAGCATCTTTTGTTTAACATCCACAAAGCCAAGAAAGATGTACTCTACATGTGGATTCTAGTTAGCTAATGTTGGTCAGGTTTCTAAAACTGCTCAGTTTTTTTGAAATAACAAGGAAACATGCTATTTTTTAACATTAACACATTCATCTTAATGCTACTGTATTAGGAGACTGCAAGACTGAGAACACATCAAATCAGTGTTTCAGAAAACAGCATTAAACTTTCAAGTTTTAAATCAGCATAAAATCATATCAGACTTTGCTTAAAAATTATCTTTTATTTGAACTGTAGCCCTTAGTTTACTGAAACCTGTGTTCTAAATGAACAGATGCGTACTGTTCTTCTGTTCACTAAGAGATGAAATTGTAGTTTTATCTGCTCCAGAAGACCCAGTTACAGCCTGATGCCCTGTCACCCTGTGAGTTTACCTAGAAATATGTATGCAGCTTTGGAGAAATAGAGTGTTTTGTTATATTTTCCTGCAGACACTGTGTGTCATCCTGTCTTGGCATAACTTGATGAAAAGAGGACAGGACTGCAAGTGCATCCTGTTCCTATAGGACCTTTAACAATTATACCAACACAGCATAGCATTAATGGCAAATGAATTATATTCCAAATAGGTTAGATGAGAGGCAACAGAAGATCTGGAGACATGCTTCATTCACTCAACAAAAACCTTCAATCAAAGTCCAACAAGTTTATGGACTTGGCAGTTGTAGCTGGAACTCTTCCTTCAGCATTGTGAATGTCAAGAGGTGAAACAGGACTTTCCTGGTACAGGGGCTCAGAGAACATGCAGTGTATGTTTTCTACTGATTTTTGCTATTGTATATTTTAGAACAGAATTATCAGATGAAAAAGAAAGAGGGAAAGAAAGAGAGAAAAAGAGAAAGAGAGAAAGAGAGAAAGAAAAAGAAAAGAAAGAAAGAAAGAACTAAAACTGTAGGAGCTGCCCTGAAGAAACAAGAGACACATGTTTTTTTTTTTCTCCCAGAGGAGAGAGCTGAGTCACTGAAACTCCCACTCTCAGCTCTGCATGTCTGCTGTATTTCTAGCCCCCATCCTATGCTTTGGTGATTTGGCTGCCCCCTTGACAGCTAGGACCCATGGATCCAAATCACCACAAGATGGTGAAGGTTCAGGTTTCCCACTTCCTGAGCAAGTGATCCGGTTAATAGTATTCTGTTAAATCACATTAATTTTGCTAAGCCACCAAAATCTGAATGGCAGCTCCTCTGCCAAGCGGAGTGACAGCTCAGGCTTCCCTACCCAGTTAGCAGACCAAATAGCTGATGGTTGGTGGCCTTTCCTCAAAATGGAGATTTTCTAGGTTGCTGTTCAGGGATACAGCTGTATTTACAACTATATTTCAGAAGCTCCATCACCATTTTAGAGTTAAAAATAATTAAAATTATAAAGTTTTTAATTTAAAATATGCATACATTTAATATACAAAATTATACAAATTATACATTTAACTAACATAGAAAAATACATCTTGTTAACAAGATAAAATGTCAACATATCTTACATAATTCAAGTGAGAGTTACAAATCTGTGATAATCATCAAGTAGACTTTGTGAGTTCATTACAATCCTGTATCCCCACTAGTTACACTGAAAATTAATACATATGTACAGTTCATATCCATGACATATGTCTTAGAGTGGAAATCTTTGCTGAAAAGTTATCTGTAAGGTTTTACTGGAACAGATCAGAGCAAAAGAGGCCTCTTTAATATTACTGAAACTTCTCAGTTAGCTTCTCCACTTTGACACCAAAAAGTTTAAACTTTTTGCACTTATTTACAACCCCACCCCCCAAAAAAAACACATCTACATTGGTACATCTTTTTAACAAGTATCAAACCATAAACCCCAGCCTTTTTTTTTTTTTTTTTTGCATCCTTTGGCACCTCTTTAAATGGAAGGAACCCAAATTGTGTCCCTAACAATTTCTTTTCATAACTTCTGGCTACCATCACACTGGTGGCTGTGCAGAAGAGTTAAATATCTGCACAGCAAGAGAGCTCAAAAGGCAAGATCTCCATACATTATTCATCCCAGATTTCTCATTAATACCTCAGGAGGTGGGGAAATATCTTTGTTTCAGTCCAATGTGAGTAGTGAGTGTTTACTCCCTATTTAATTTACATGGTTTCTTCTTCTAAGTTCCAAACAAAAGACAGAAGCCTAATTTATAAACAAGCTATAAAAATCTGTTCCATGCTGCATCTTGTCTGACGTACTGTGAGCCATGTAATGAATTTCTTTGAACTATTTACATATTCTTTAAAACTTGTTTGTCATCACAGGGAGCAAAATAGAGAACCACCACTTTGAACTCTCTGATTCTCAGGCTCACATTTTTTTTTCTCCTTTTCCTTTTTTTTCCCATTTTCCTTTTTTTTTTTCTTTTCTTTTTTCTTTTTTTGGTAGCTCTGTACCATCAAATTACTCCTAATTCCTAGAAGATAAAATTCCCCCCTCTGCTAAAGGCTTATTCATTTTTTCGTAAGATCCACTTAGGGCCACCAGTGAGTACATGAATTGCCTCACACAGGCTTTTTGTGTATTGTTTTTTTTTTATGCAAAAAGTGGTTTTGTCCTGTTAACTACATTTTTCTTCATTTTATATAGGACAAAACCACAATTCAGAGAGTGGAGAAATGCAGATATTCAGCATCAGTTAGTGCACACTGCACAGTAACCTCCCATATTGGAATTTACATTTGCATATTCATATTCCCATAGCAAGAGTCTGATACATAAAGAAATAACAGTGAACAGAAATTTATACCACAGATCCCAACAACTCCAAATCAAGGTAGGTCTCCACAACTACTCTCTTCCCCTCCTATGTGTATAGAAAACATTAAACAGAGTGTGATGCTTTAGTACCTATCAAATGTGAGCACTTATTTAGCCAAGTAGAAGACAGCATCTTGGTCCCAGGGAGAAATTTTCCCAGTGGAAATTTGCTGGACACTTCAGTGGTACAAGTGTTTCATCTAATACATTTAAATTTCCTCTTTTTTTTTGGTTTTACCTTCAAATTGCAAGTCATTGTCAAATAATAGTTTGTGCATGGATGCCAATGTAGAACTTGATAGCTGTATTTTTAATTTACATCCTACATAAGAAGCAGTATACTTTCTTTCCTAACATTTGTACAGGGACAAAAATTACTGTCCATAATCCCATAGCTACTGATTTCTAATGCAAATATGTATGGAGCCAAAGGCACAATATATTTTAAAGGAACTCTGCTGAAGCAGGAAAGAGGTTTGAGCAAATTTCTGTAATCCTCATGTCTGTTTCCCCTCTGCCTCCTTAAGGCACTAAAGGATTTCCGAAGGATTAGCGGCAAAACCCAGCATGCACATGTCCCTCTCTCCACCCCACAACCATGGAAAATTCAAATACTGAAAACCTTCATCTGCAAGTTAGAAATGCAGGTAGATTTGTGAAGCACAGATCAGGGCTTCCACTTTAGAAGCCCACAAGGACAAACATCAGCCATGCCTTAGCAGAAGGTTTAACTTGGGAACTGAAGTGCGTATGTGAAATATTTCCTGGCAACTGTATTATTCTGAATGTAACATGATTATCGTGCAGGAGTCAATTGCTGTACTCCCAGCACATGCCATACATGTGAAGAATAGAATTCAGGCTCTCCAGGTTGCATAAGGAGCTGTGGAAATACCTTAAGCTGCGTTTTCAATATCTTGTGATGCTCAGTACAGTATATGGGAATAAATGAACTGCCAAAGAAATCCTCATGTAATACTGCCCATTTTGTTCACATAGGGTGACAGAAGAAGGCTGTGTCTACTTAGGCAGAACTTAGCAGCATCTCGATTCTCTGACTGTAAGGAATTTGGTCAAAGCAATATTGTGCATATAAAGCAATCTGAACAAAGTGCCCCATTTTGCATTCTGAGAAAGTTTAACACAAAACAATGACACATGTAAAGCAGTGCCTGGCACATTTGCCATAGACAGCACATCTAAACAGGTTAGCTCCTGCTTGGTGAAAGGAAACTGAACAGACTCTATAGCAACTAGACAGCACTTTCCACCATGAGCCAACCAGAAAACAATAGCTAGGCTCTCAGTCTCTGCTGATAATCTCACATTAAAAACTTTACCACTTTATTACAGTGATTTCAGGTAAAGTTGGGATTTTACTTGCCAGTCCTCAGCCACATGAAATGCACCCACCAGTCTGTCAATTTAAATAATAAACACAGTTTTCCAATATTGGTAAGACGATTTTCATATTAGGAGGTGGCAGAATTTAAAGATCAATGTGGTACAAACCTCAAGGAATGATGCATGCTTTATGTTCTTTATGCTAATCATTTTAAAATGAAACCTAATGGCAGAAAACCTAAGATATCACAAAATGCACAGGTTCATTATCAACATTTATAACTCATTGTGGGATATTATGCATAACTACTAGGAAAGAGGCATGATGTTTTAGTTCAGCACTTAATTCAAAAGTAAGAAGTAGGGTTTAATTGCCTGAGAGTTGTGGAAATGATACATGTTTTCCGGTGGAGGGGACGCACATGGAGAGAAACCTACACATATGTCATTGCTTTATTTTAAGAACTTGTAGTTAAGCTTCAAGTGTTACCATGCCAACGTGTCATCTTGTTACTAATCATAATCTAGAAATGCACATTACATTAATCTGATTTGGGATTCCACAGTTTATATCCTTCTGCCTCCTTTCAAATAATATCTGCTATTACTGGGAGACAAAGCTTTGTAAAGACCAGCACATTCTAGCATCTAGCTCAACATTAAAAAAAAAAAAAAAAAAAAAAAAGAGGAAATACAAGTCATAAAACAGTTATCAACACTGAAAGTGCATTACACTGTAAGGGAGTGTTTTGGAGAGCAGTACCCATAGCTACTCCCACTCAGGTCAACCCGAGTATTGCCTCCAACAGTGCTGTGTGCAAGCCTTTAGTTAAAAAAGGAATGTACATATCCATATGACCACTCATGCACGAGTGTTCACATCTCCCTGCCTTCACAAATAGGTATTCAGATAAGAATAGCAAGGATATGGGTGCATAAACTTGCTTTATACATAGTGATGCAAAAACATTTTGCAGCTACATGTAATATTACCAACTAGTGTGCACAAAACCACCTATTTCAGGAAAAGCAAGTATGCATGTGAATAAGTTATCCAAAAATTAAATTCTGTGTGGCCTATTCATGTGGTTGAAATAATCTAGAGTATTATGACACAGTGTTTTGATATTCCAAGTGCCTCCTCAATTCCTACTTACCATTTTAAAAATCTCATTTCATAGCCAGCACTTCAAGTAATGTGTCCTCAGAATTTACTCAGATCAAAGCATTGTTTAGCAATTCTCAAGACCATACGAGGCTGAAGATATTACAAGCCCACATAAGCAGATCCATAAAGACTGAGGTCTGTATTTAACATAGAATTTTCTTTAAAATGCAAATGCTGAGATCCTAAGAAAAACAAACAAACAAACAAACAAAATCTCAAACCACACATCAGCTTGGCTCACAAGGCCAACTTTCACTACAGGTTCTGGCTAAAACAAGGCAGATGGTAAATCAGTGCAGCTTCTCAGTTTTCCCATAACGAAGTAGCTGTGGTAACCTCCAGGTCAAAGAACTTTTCAGGAGTTCCTTCAGAGCAGTATTGCTTCTTCTATGTGAGCGAGACATTGTTCCCTGGATAAGAGGAAGGAGAAAATACAGAGAAAAACATAAGAGAAGAATCTGGATTTCCACAACTTAAATAAACATTATTCATTTAAGGCCAAAATAAAATATTTGGAAAGTAGTGTGCCTTGGTGCTTCCATACAAACAATAATTCAAGCATTAAGAGAACACATTGTGAAAACTGAATTGTTTTAAACACATCAAGATGTTCTCCCATTTTAAGATGAAAAGCATATCCTATGTGTTTGCTACTCCTTCCTGTAAACAAGTTCCTCTCATCTATTTATCATTATGAGAAAGATCAGTTCCTGCCATCTTCCCAACACTGTTTCATAATTCCCTTGGCTGGGATCCACAGAAGTAGACTTTTGGATGAAGTTCATTCCAGGGATGACAACCATCACAAATCCAACCTTCCAAGTAAACTCTATTTCTATGCCTCTTCCCAGAACAACTTCAGATTCATCATTTGAATCCTCCTTCAAATATCAAGTTTCAAAGTCTGGCTTTCCAGTTTCCAATGGCGAGTAATTATTACTGTTAAATAAAATCAATGATGCATTGCCTGCATTTGTTGGCTAAAACTTGATATCTGTTACAGAAACATGCATCTTAGTACACCAAGAGCATGGGAAATGATAACCACATACAAAATTCTAAAACAAATACTGATATATTGCAATCATTATTATAATAACCAGCTGTCATCAATAAAACACATTCCACTCACCAACATGTGCCAAAAGAATAAGAACTGTAAAAAAAAAAAAAAAAAAAGGAGCCCTTATGGTTTGTACCTTAGGATAGGAAAACTTTTCCAAGCAGGAAGAGGAAGAACAGAACTAGAAAAAAAATATCTTGCAGAATGAGGCAGAGTGAGGCAGAGTAATAATGGGGAGGGCATAATTTTTGGAGAAGAAGCAATATGGGATATTACAGGAAACAAAAACAGTAAGTTATGCAAGAGACAGTAACTGAGCCAGAAGTGTGCCAGCTGTGCAAGAGCACAACTGTGAATCCTAGAGATGAGAGATTTGAAATCAGTCCTTCCATACTCACTAGTTGAGATTTCTACCTTGGATCAGAAGGCGGCAAATGTTCAGACCTACTTCTGATTCAATAAAACATCAGAAGCTTTCTTAAGATATTACACTTTATCTCTGCTGTAGGTGTATCCAAACCAGTTTTTGGAGTTTCCTCTCTTTTCATGGTCACACAGAGCCCTAAGCTGTACTGCCAATAAGCAGAGTCCATTGCAGGTCATTCTTGTCCTCAGGCAAAGAAAGGGAAGGCTACAAGAGTGCTGGTGCTAGGCTAAAAAATCACAGAATCATTTAGGTTGGGAAAGACCCATGAGATCATCAAGCCCAACCATCACCTAACACTACCAGTCAGGAACACAGTCCTGTTTCTTGCCTTCCACTAAGAGAAAATCTCTTCTCTGTTCTCCTGTCAGAGCACATAGGAACTATGCAGGATCAGAGAGATGAGTCCCTAGGACCTCCTAAAACTCATCTTATTTTAGAAGACAGAGAGTTTGCACTTTCAGCCTTTCATTTGCTTCCACAGAAGCCACCCATCATTGCCAGTATTTACTGACTATTTCAAAGGGAAAACAGTCTTTAACATATCAGGTCTGAAAACTGGTATGGCCAGAATAATAGAGCCTGATTCAAACTTCATTAATTCAATTATCATACTTTTTATTGTTTTTGTTGTTGTTGTTTGTTTGTTTGTTTTGTTTTGTTTTGTTTGTTTTTGTTTTGTTTTCACTTTAGTGACCATATTTTTGTCAGCCACCAATTTAAATTTAAATCAAATTCTCCAATTTTCTAAAGTCAACATTAAAGGATATTTGTGAAACAGGCACTGCAAAACTTGGGAGCATTTACAGTCTTAAAGTAATTATTTGCATAAAATTTCCTTCCATTTTTATAGCTTGTTTCTTTAAAGTTAGTCATCAATTAAGTTTCTTATTTTTGTCAGACTCTTCACCTTCTCTTTCACATTCCGTCCACTGCTCCTTCTCATATGAACTTATTTATCCCTCATTTTATTCTCCACTCCAGGTCTTTTTTGACCTTTATGCTCCTTGCAGTCTTATTTTCCTGATGTATTTATTATTCACTCACCTCCTATTCTTTTTCTTCATATGTCTTATCTAACTCTAAGTAATATGGCAACGTAAATGACTACTGAACTGTTTTGTAATTACTCTTGTCAGGGAAGATGTCTCTTTTATGAAATGCTTGAGGCAAATAAAGAAGGTCTTCATGATGTCACTTTACCAAAGAAAATTATCAACCAAGCATGTGCAGTGCATAAGCACAAACGTGCAGTTTCCAGCAGGGCTTCACAATGATTAAAAAACAGCTGAGTCTTTATCAACAATGAACCTATAAGTTTCAGCATGGGTATTTCTGGTGCTCAGAAATCTGCTGGCTTCCTGTTCTTTGTTATGGCTAAAGCACTTGCTTGAGCAGCAATGCAGAGGCCGGGTTCATGCTCCTCCACATCATAAAAGGAGCAAAATCAATTTCAGTCACCGGCACAAAGAACTGCTAATGCAGAAGGTCATTAAACAAACCTGATTTCTTCATGACATTGAAGCCTTAAAGGGAACCTTACAAAATAAAAATGTGCTCCACTGCCTTATGCCAGGGTTGAATCATTCCCAACATAGCAAAGATCAGCGAACCATTTTTATGTGCCCAGTTGGTGTTCTTCCATCTTTTATAACCTCTGTGTGGTGCCTTCATTTATTTGTTCTAGCTGCTCCTTAACATACTTGTTCATCATGCACTAAGTCTCAGGAAACTGTAGGATCATAGGAAGGACACAATTTTCTTCTGATTCTGTGAAAGAGGGCATGAAAACTTGTGGTACCTCTGTAAAAAGCATATTAAAATGATGTCTGCTAACTTTCCAAGTATTTGAGGTGAATTTAGGCAGTACACCATCATGTAATTCCAACAACTTCACTCTGCCTTTTGACTAATCTCAGCCAATGCATACTGTGAATATTTGCTGATAATAACTAACACACAACATCAAAGATCTGAAGTCACCAATACACAGTGAGTGCTTTATGCCTCAGCCCTGATATACAGGGTAGGTACACCATTTTGTTTGTTTGTTTGTTTGTTTTAATTTATTATTGTTATTATTATTAGAGGTATTTAAAGGGAAGAAAGTGAAAAATTCAACACATTAATAAAATTTCTTTATAAACAACAACGATGTATGTATAATCTGTGAACAAATGTTTGAAGAATATACAGTGAACACCTGAAAATAATGTATGTTCCAAAATATAAAATAATTACTCTGCTCTGTTTTGGCCATTACCAAGCATCACATGTTATCACCTCTTTGGCATCACTGAAGCACCACTGGCTTTTACCATTGTTCTGGAGCTACAGCAGCACAAATGAGAGAAAATGGTAGGCCTGAAGGCTTGTGATGTTCTTCAGCATTTGATAATGAAGTTAAAGATACTTTACTTGGTCTGACTAATATAATCATGAGCATCCAGTCATTTTTATAATTTCTATTAATTACATAAAATTAAAAGTCTTTTGCATACGTCTTAATAAAAAATGATCTACCATAAATTGTTTCATGTATGTCTTACAGTACAACCTGATTTCATAATATAAACTTATTTATTTAGACAAAGTTTGATTATATGATAATAGAAGAACTGGTGAATGAGATTGCAAGAAAGGAAATGTTGCAAAGCTGCTTTTTATCACAATACACACGGGATCCCTCAGCCATTTGGTAAATAAATGTTGTTTAACCAAAAGCATAATGATCTTTGCAAAAACGTTTGATTTCTGTACTTGGAAAAAGAAAATCAAACAGTATTTGATGTGGTCTTCTCATTCACAACTTGCTTTTTCTAAAGTTAATTTTTAATTGATAGATTCATGTTGGAGCTCAAGAGGTGTGAAACTCATTAAATTCTGAATGAAGACATATTGATCCCAATTACAACTAAAGGCCAACAGAGCTTGGCTATATCTCAGAGGAAAGGAAAAGCTGTGCCAATTACATCCCAGGGGAAAAATAAAACAAAAAACAAAAACCCACCACCACCAACAAAAAAAACCACACCAGCAACTAAACAGCCATGGCTGCTTGAAACCATAAATAAATTACATTATCTTCTGCTGGAAAATGAAATCATGGTAATCTAATTTTTTGTGCTTAATAAAGGTATTACATACTAAATTGTGTTACATTTATAGATCTGATTCAACATTGTTGCTCTGGATTTATGGCAATTTCTTTCTTTGCAAACTAACAGAGTAACCCTGGGAAAATGAATTCATGCAGTGATGAATGAGGTTTGTTTTAATCAAATTCTATGCAAAATGCATTACTTTCATTTACAGTTGAATCTGGTCAATATAAAACATGAGCAATGCTATTAACAGTATGGAACTTTTCAGGAAAATGTAACACACACTCATATTTACACTGCTTGGAGAAGAACAATTTAGGAGTCTTAATTGGGGTTGGGTAACCACAGTGACCAGGTGTTGCAAATGTAAATCTCACAAATGGGCATGGAGAGCTGAATTCACCACTGTGCTGAGCACCATCCTGGAAGTTTATTTATACTGACATAACTATATATATATACATATATATATATAGTTATATAAATAATATGTTTGCTTTCAGAAATATCTTCTAAAATAACATCCTAGCAAATACTTCTTGTTCTGATGCAAGACACCCAGCTTTGACAGACTAATGCTTACAGAAGAATCCCAGTTCCTAACCTCCTGCTCATCAAATATTCCAGAACTTTGCAGGCAGGCAGCAGTAACACGTGAACTTACAAGATCAATCTCTAACCCATAGTCTTGAAAATGCAGCCAAAGCAAGCCAGCTTGCCAAGGAGCTTAGCATGAAACATGCTGGTATGAAGCAGTCCAAAGATTGGAAATGACAAACTAAGAAACCTCAAAGTCTGATCACAGATTGTTGAGAAACATACAGACAAAAGATAAAACCAGCTGGAAACTTTTTTTTTTTTTTTTTTTAATGATGAAGAGTTCACCCAGTGCTAGTTGTAGTTAAATAATGGCCCTATTCCAATTTACAATAAGAAGCAATTAAACCACCTTTATATTCAAAGCATCTTCCACAGGAAGATTTTTACTTTACTGTAAAGACATTCCTGTACAGACATCACTCCATTTATACACTCCAGAGCTTTTAATAGCCTTGAACATCTATTGGCACTTACTAAGTACGGGGTCTTTTCATCCTAAGGTAAACTGAGAACATGAACTTGGTGTTATTTATGTCTCTTTACATCTCTCATTAAGACAGCTATAATGGATTTAAAGGCTAATATAAATGAGTTAACCTCACACTATAGAGACAAGAAGAGCACAGCACCCCCAGATATGACAGCAGCATGGCACTGCCTATGTGTGTGCAATTAGAACACACGGTGTTTATTTCAGTGATGAACATCTTACACCCAGGTTGACACACAACACATGTGCAGCCCTAAACCCATATGCAAACAGAAGCACGATCAGCTCAGTTATTTCCAAACCTTTGGGGCTGGTGGGCCACACCTTTTCCCTACAGGTTCTCAGAAAGGTATCCTTAACATCATAATCTTAAAGATAAGATTCTGCTGGTAATGTGCAATGCAAGTTTCTCAGAACTGGAACAGAGGTACTTAGAGTAAGTAACAGATATGAAGCCTGTTTAAAAACATGCTTCATTTGCTGGTTTTCATTCAACCTCGTTGCAGCAAGGCATTGCAAACTGAATCAACAGACAATGAGGAGAAACCCTGTGCCTCAGAGTGAGTCTGTGGGCAATGCTGGGGAAGCCAAGGAGTTAAGTGCAACCATGAACATTTGAAAGACCTGCTGGCAGAAGAGTACATGTGAGCAGGTAAACATAAGATCTTTGGAAGCAGAAGCCACTTGGGCCTTTCAGTCTCAGGAGAATGCTGTCTCTTTACCAGATGATCTTCCCAGACAGACATATTCATATTACCATGGGTAAAAGCTACCCAGAAGACTAAGGGCTGTATTCATCTACACCACAGCAACCTTTGTGCCAGAGAGGCTTTGTCATGGGAAGAGCAGTGGTGCCTGCAAATGTGGGGCTGCTGTTGTCCTTCAGGATATCTGGTGATCTGGAAAGCACCACAAATGTCCTTCAGGAAAACATTCATTTAAATTATTTGAGTTAGGGGGAGTCACAGACATTTTCATTAAAAGTCAAGGTCATTAAGAGTGGCTCACTCAATATAAGACAATATTTTATGACTCACAGGAGACCAGGAAAAAACAGCAGCAGCACTGCACATTTAGAGAATAATGTTTAGTCACCAAAGACACTTCCAGAGTTATTGTGACCTCCTTAAACACATTTTTTTTAATTGCTGCAGCAGAGCTGTAACAGTAACAAAGAAATATCTTCCCTTAAATGCACAGTCATACAAGTAATTGATCAGCAGGTTTGCCTCACTGCTGTCAGCATAAGAAAAATGGGCAAGTAAATTCACATTTCATCAAGGCATTTTAGATCTAACTACCCCTTCAGCCATGCAGGGGAAAATGATGTATGCTCATCCAGAACAGATTATGTAGCATCTGAGATAAGGATTTCTGGATGCTCTGCACACCAGAGCAAAAGCTTAGGAAGACAGGAGCACACAAATATTTGAGATTTGTATTTATTTTTATTTTGATCCATCTTTACAAAAGCCTATTGCAAGCCGGAATAACTGCTAGAGTAGGCAGGATGATTTTTTAAGTAGCAATCAAAAAAGCATCACTACAATAAGAAATCAATGGGAAATCATAGGCTTTCTGTGGTTGTTTCCTCAACCTGATGCCAGACCAGCCTGCAGGAGATTTGTGTGGCAGCCTGCACAGCCCTGCCTGCCAGAGGCAGTGGGTGCAGGGCCTTGGACACTCCACAGCTCAGACAGACAGTCCCCTAGTCACTTGGAAAGCCTAAGGACCAACATCAAAATTTGCTAAGAGGCAGCAATCTAAAGTCTGCGGAGTTTAATAAATGATTTTATCCCAAATCCTACTGCTTTAAAATTATTGATGAAAAAAACATTTGTTATTCCATCAATGCTTACAGAGGCAAAACAAGTTTCCCTGGTCAAGCTTTATCCATGTAGTGGAGGATTCACCATTCAGCATATGACCTCTATAGAAGCAAGTCAACATTTTACAATCCTGTCCCCTTGAGCACTGAAAAAAAATGGAAATCAGACAAAATGAACACAGTGGCCCAGATTCTGTCATTTGGCAGCTTTGCATGGCATCGTTAGTCCTAATTCACCCTACAGGGGCCATCATGAGCCCCAAAGTCTGCTGTACTACCATTCTCCTGCTCCATGGATAGAAAAAGTGACAACATGCTCACCCTCCAGGGACCTCTGACTGCTGAAATGTCACTCTGTAGTTGTGAATAAGTATAAATTACAGCAGGCTTTAGGCTTCTATAACTTATATTGGGGACTTCTATTGAATTTTAAGTACATGCTTGGGACACACGTGCCCAGACAATTCTCCTGCCAGTGCTGGACCAATATCTCTACTCAGACACAGACTTCAAGGTCAGCCATAAAGTAAGCAGGGGAAAAAGAGCAGGGTGCTGACAAGTATTTCATCTGCCTTTGCAGTACCATCGTATCAGCTGCTAGGCTTTCTAGAATACCCATGTCCTCAAATACCATAAGGAAAACAGGGATTTGTAGGCCATCAGACTACAGGCAGCCTGGCACTAGGTGAAGAGCTGCTGCTGACCTGCATCCCAGCTACAGAGCTACGTAAAGGTGGGGGTGGCAAGAAGTTGATTTCCAGGCTGCTGCTTGACCCAGCATATGGTTATATATGGGCATAACCAGTAAATCCCAGACCAGTGCAGAGATGTTCCCAAACTAGCAGAGCCACTAGGAAGATGTACATATCTCTTCATCCTCTCTTCCTCCTCACTGGGCTTTGTATGCACTATATCTAAAGCAAGGGGCTGCAGGACCTCCAAGATCAGGTGCTGGCATGTAAGTGGTTCCACATGGGGGTACTAAAAGTGGTCAGAAACACTTTTCACAGAACATTGGATTTTGATGAGGCTGCAGGAATCACACCTGATTTCCTGCCAGGTCCTCTTCCCTGGTCTTCAACAGCACTGCTGGCAGATTGACAGAGAGTAGGAGTTTGAAAAAAGTTATTGCTCCAGGATTGCCTCAGAGATTGCAGAGCTCCTAAGCCGTTGGCTCCTCTACAGATCTCATTAGGCAGCTTGCCAAGAAACTCAGAGCGGAGTATCCCTGCTTGTAGACTCCAAGGCTGCCAGCTCCCTGTTAGCCCACCATGCAGAAGGACAAGAAGCAAGAGTCTGGAAGCTCTGGAAACGTGCAACTCCTTGGCATCCCCATCAGCCAGAGGATGCAGTCAGAGTGCCTTGAGCTGGGGAACCCAAAGCTTCTGATGCTTCCATTTCCAGGTCTTAACTTAATTAAGAACTGGGTAAAACAAAACAAAAACAAAACAAACAAAAAAACACTCATTTTCATTTCAAATCCGAAAAAAGCCAATTTTATCAAAATCCTCTGCAAAACTGAATGATTTTTCCATCTACACCACTTAAATAATAGGCCACTGTGGTTGGTCTACAACACATCTTGTGGTCCAGACCCCTAAACATATGGATTCAGTCTTCCTCCTTAGCTCAGGTATTCATTCCCTCCCCACTTTCTTTCAAAAGCAAGCCCTTCAAGGAAAAACATGTTTTGTGGGGTTTTCCCTATTAAACATAACTGTGCAGCTCCAGAGAAAGCAACAAAAAACCTCAAGAAGACACTAATTTCATATGTTTGCATTGGCTCAGTTGAAAAGGATTTTTTTTTTCTCAAATTCCTATTATCACAAAGCTCTCTATGCAGGTCAGCAGGCTTATGTAACAGTGATGCATCTGGCTCTCTGTCCCAAATAAAACAGAATATGCTGTGACTGCTACATAACCTTCTGTGTTCTTCATCAAAGGCTTCTATCCATCCATTCTCCTATTAAAGGAGACCCACTAAAATCTCATCCTTCAGTTTTCCAAAGACCTGTAATTGTAGTATGTTCCCAGCCTAGAGTTTACAATTAGACACAATGAATTATTTTCCTGAGGCACTCTCTCTCTCTCTTTCCCTCTCATTTTTTAAAATTCCCTAGTGTCCATCAATTCAACAGCGGTTTGGCTTCTGGAAAGAAAAGATTTTGAGTTAATTAACATTAGTTATATTTCAACATGTTCTTTTAAGTTCAGTTTTTAATTTGTGTATTCACCCCATCATATTTTCTTATTGCTGCTACTTGCTGAGCCTTTCCTATAACCATCTCCATTTTGTCATACGTCCACCAGTCACTTCTCTGAAATGGCCATGGCAATGCTCAGGGAATTTATACAACTGCACAGGACACAGCACCAAGGAGATGCTATCCAGACTTGGATGTTGTAAAAATCTTTTCTGCATTAAAACCAGGACAAGGTATTGGGAAGGGGAGAGGAAACAAATCAACAGCATCTGCCCAGCACTCATGTTGCCATGAAGTAAGTACATGCACAACCATGGCATGCATTCAGACTTGAGAACAACAAATCTGACCCTCTATTGTAGTCACTATAACATGTTTTATTCAGCTATTAAATACATGTAGACATCTATGGAAATTCCAGTTCTAGACCAAGAAAGTAACTCTAATTTGCAATTCCAATCTCCAGCTAGCATGGAAATGAAACCACTGGCTTTCTATAAATATTCTAATATGGTTAAATGTAGGATGATGCACTAGGAGCAATGTGTGCAGCCCATGCCTGCAGAATAGAAGATCGTGTCCAAAACAGCAACAAAAATGATGCAGAGATTTTTCTAGCCAACAAAACATCAGCATGACCATCAAGCACAAACCAGAAAGGGTTAGGATTGTAAAGGATGTAAACTAGCAGCCTGGTTGACAGACAAGCATTTGACATCTCTCAGGGGCACTAGCACTAAGTGGCATGTGTGAACTGGGGATTCCCTAGCATTGTTTCTGAGTATGAGGCTTTTCAGAATACACATTCTATAGGTACAACTTCCACATTTCTTTTTATGTTTGTTTCAATTCTTACTAAAAATAAAAATATTGATACTAGAACAGGAAAGCAATTTAATAGTAAGTTCACAAAAAACAGTGGCTTTGTCTTCAGGAGTATAACTAAAACTTCAAAAATTTGCATGTGCAGTAACATCCAGTAACATGCATGCAGTAACATGCAGTAACAGCCTGTTAAGTTCATCCAAATAGCAGGCATTTCCCAAGTAGTAGGAACAATTTTATGCTCAATTAACATATGCAGTGCTATACTAAGCCCAGTTAATCAACAGTACCTATTCTGCAAACAGGAAAAAAATCTGTATGTCTATCACACTCCATCAGCTTTCTCCACCCACTTTAAGCAATTAGTTTCAGACTTTCTGACTACATTTCTATAACGTACACCCTTCTCTCCTACAGCTTGTTTAATGCATTAGACTGTAATTTTATAAGGAGCTCTTGGAGATAACCTTGATTACCTCATCACCTTCCACAGACTTGCAAGTGCCTGTGGAGCAAGAATCCTATTTACCACCAGAGATCCTCTGGGTGTGCCTGCAGAGAGAAGGCCATGGCTGCAGATAACCTCTGCCCTTTTAGGCTCTGCTGTGAATAGGTGGATGAGAAAAGAATGGCTCTCATCAAGCTACAGATAAAAGATAGGACAGACTCACTGGAAAACCCCTGGAAGTGGGAAGTTCAGTCAGTCACTGACAAAGGAAGAAGCAGATAGTGCAATCTGTCTGGATGAGATTTGAGGGGAGGGCTTCTTATGGTCAAAATGTTTGGTTACTAGGTGCTTTTGGCCAGGACTTCAGCTGGCATAACTTCATGGGTGAGCTCACTTCTAGACTGATGGCTTAAGCAGCTGGTTATGTACTTGTGGCTTTTAGCTAATGGGCTTGGTCTTGCAAACTTTCCTCACACAGATCTGTTCAAGAGGGTTGGAATGAGAACAGTGCAGCCAGGAGACAGAAAATTAAGCCCAAAGTACTAGGACACAACAGTTCTGCTGGCACCAAATTACTGCAAACAGTTGCATAAGCTGAGGAAAAGCAAGAGCAATAGTTACAAGTGTCTGCTTTTAGCATTATATTTACAGCTTTTTCCTGACTGTGCATATATTAAGCAGATTGCAAACTTGTAGTGAGTGGAGGGAACAATCTGGATATTTATAAAGCAGTTAACCTTTAGGAATGACCTTTGTATTAACATTAAACCAGTCTGCTTCATGTTCAGAGGACCAGTATTTTCATTATTTGGAAAATGAGAAAACATTCTATAATTATCTGTGAAGATAGCCAGAAAGAAGATTCCAGTCTCATACTCTGAAAGACCTTGGCTATTACACACTGTACAAGAGATTGAATCAATGCAGCCGTGAGATAGTAATGAAGCACAAGTGGACAGTGCCACAATTAAGCTACTACATAAACCAGCCTAGGACTGGGGTGAAAAACTTTTTTTTTTTTTTTTCCTGATATGGTGACCCTTCACTGCAAAGTGTTCCCACTGACTTTCTTCTATCCAAACAAACATACCACACCTGTCTTTGTTGAGAAGTTACTGTCAGTATCAGCTAACAGCTGGACTCCTCAGTGATATCATTCATCCGGTACTAAGCTGGGACCAAAAAACTAGGAACAATGGTTGGCATGCCACCATTTTTCTGACCTTACCTCAGTGTTTTCTTGTTTCCTTGGCAATTCACAAAACTCACTGAAAAAAAATCCCTAGTATAATGGAAAAAGTAGATTTTTATATTTAGATTTGGCTAATCCATCCATTAGGAAAAGGAAACAAAATCAAATGACATTGATAGCAGCAGTAATACTGATGTAAGATAAACACGTTATTGTCAATGACTACATCTGCAGAAACAATTAACTGAAAGTACATGACACCATTGTTTGTGGATGTCCTGGTCTGATTTGCTCAGGTTACTTTGTACTTTAGCAAGCTATTTCATAAAAACACTTCACACATATTGCGAATGCTGTAACTGCATTACAACTTCTTTCATGTGTTCAGCTGATTCAAAATTAACTCCCTGATAAAAGACCATGTGAGCCAAATCCTGCTTTCCATTCACATTCAAAGATACAAAAACAGTGAAGCAACCTTTGGCTTTCTCCAGAGAGAATATATGATGGTCCCAAACTGCATATTAATACAATGAATTATTCAAAATCACAGCAGGTAACAACAAACATTTTGTTAGGTGTAATGATACAGCTTAAACATGAAAAAAAATAAAAATAAAAATAAAAATAAAAGGAGTGTAATTAGCAGTTACAAAAGCGGAGTTCAATTAAACAGCAATACTGCTGTTGCCTATGCAGTTCATCAGCGGATGGTTTCTGCTGCTTCAGCAGTACAAAACCATTCCAGCCCCAGGAGACACCAAAGTCTCAAACATCCCCTCTTGCTTTGTGGGAAGAAAAACCCAGAGGCCCATAAGGAGGACAGGTACATATCTCCCTCACAAGTCCTCCTTCACTTCAGCAAACAGGAGGCAAGTCTCCATTCACTTCCAATATGCTCATTCTCACTGGTAATATTTGGAGAGGAATATGATAGATCATACACTTCTCCCTTCTCCAGCGCATTTGCCCAGTACAATCCTGTCCCAAATAACTCAGTTTCACTACATCATAGACTATTATCGCAAATAATTCCAGCCCCATTTTTGTAAATGTGAAAAATGAGGCCTGGAATTTAAGAAAAATACCCTCTATCATTCAGCAAAGCACAAGGGGTACTTCTTGGGGCTAATTAGTAACCCTTATACACTGCTGTCTGACTCAGCATGATGTAAGTCATACTTTAATAATGTTTCTGGAAGAAAAAAAAAAAAAAAAGTTTCAATTCCATTACAGGAACATGGATTATGAGAAATGAGGCTTAATGTGTGCATGGTCTGAGTTGTTACACACCAGTGAAGAGCAGTCATTCAGCACACTACAGATGCTTACTCTATCTCATGAAACACAAAATGTATCACAGAATAATATAATTTAGGAAGCCTAAAAAGAAGACATAGAACATGTCTCATCAGAAAAGCACCACACTGTTTATGTGAAGAAAATTCAACTCAAAAAAGAAGAAATATGAAACATAAATACCTGGTGCTGTGTTCTTTAACATTAACAGATGACCTTCTCTTTTGACTGAAGGCCTCAGGTTGGAGATAATACTTCTAACATATCACCAGCTCTTCCTCATTCATTTATAATTTACATGTTGCATCTCCCCAGGTAAACATTATTTAGCAATACAGAAAAGACTATTTAAATCTTCCTTACACCCTGAAGTAATTTTTATTCTAAGTGATATGTGTTAAGGGATTTTGGCAAGCTCACAGGGAGCTTCTAAATAAGGTAGTTCATTCACCCTCATTTCCTTCCACCCTTCCTCACTTCTGTATAAATAGATATTCATGTGATGCCTTCACCAGACTCATTGACAGCACTGGGATGCAGCCAGTTCAACGGGTGCTCTCCTCTGATGGAGGGCAGCTCTCCCACGGCTCATGTCTCTGCACAGGCAGCAGTGAGGAAGAGGATGACCTTTCTTTCTCCCCATTCAAAGCCCTAGACAACATTTTAACTTACACTACCAGACACCAGAGTCTGTTCTCTAAATCATTATAGCCAAAAGAACCACAAAGAGACTGTGATGGCTAGCCTAGATGTCCTGCATCCTGTACTTTTGCTTGAGCATATGAAGCTGCTGAGGATTATGTGGTTGATCAACCTGCAGACTGCACGGCCTTGAGCCTGAGAAAGAGCACACAAGTCTTAAAGAATGACACCAGGCCACTTCCCACATATGTTCAGGTCATTTACATTTCTCATGGAGACAATAGGTTTTCTTTCTTTGCTTCAAAATATGTAAATCCCTGCCATTTGCAGCAGAAAAAAGGTGGTAAATGCACACGTTTCTCCCAGCTTCCTCCACCATTGCCCAAGGGACTTGACCACAGAGCAAGGAACTCAGTTACCCAGCTGGTTTTGTGCCTTACTGCCTTGGGTACATGGGCCTTCTTCCTGCTGTAAGCTAAACCTTGCAATGTGCTCAGCGGTTCTCTGCTTGCAAGACCTCTTTTTGTGAGACTAGTAGATACAAGAGACTCCCACATATTCAGTATATCTGCTTCATTGCTGACAGGAAGAAGAGCAACATGGATAATTCTCTGAGTTTGCAAATCCTTGCTTACATAAAAAAGTGATTAGATTAACTCCTACATGAATAAGACCTTTGCAGAATCAGAACCTATTTTATCATCAGAAATTACACACCAAAGGGAACTACTGGGAGAACTTCTATTTTTATTTCAATAACTTTAATGTTATTCAGCCTGCTCAAGTAAGGACCATCTAGATATGCCTGGGTGGGTGTTGGCCGCAAGGATTAACTGCTCTGTATCTCCCACATTTCTGACAGCACCAAAGGTTTTGAGCAAAAACAAATGCCAATGTGAGCAGAACAAATACTCAGTCATTCCATGTGTCCCACTAATGCGGTGAAAGAACCTTTTTCTTTCAAGTTTTCACCTAACTACCACACAAAATTACTTCTGTCAAGGATGCAAAACCAGCAACTGCTGCCTCATTAGCTGCTGCACAGCTGTGTGAAACAAGACAACAACTGGCTAATGCAAAAACCATCTTCACTGGGTGATCTAGAGGAGGGGGCATGCAGAAGTTTGTGTCCTGCAGCCACCAGCCACATTGTCTACCCCTTCCCTCTTCTCCAAAGGAGAGCTCATTGCACAGCCAAACTTTTTTGTTGGCTCTTGAGCATGAACAAAACCACCTTTGTGCTGGGAAGGAGTGGGGGAAAGCAATGCAAATTGAATTGCTGATGCAAGAATCTTTCCTCCTTTATTTCTCCTACAGAAAGCTGTCAGGACAGTGCTAGCCCCACTTGGGGCGCGGGCTGACAGTCTCAACAAAGCAAGTCAAAAAACTGATCTGGCTTTTCAGGGCCAGACAAAAAGGAAAACTGCTGGGACCCTTCTCAAGCAATGAGAGGTTTCATTTGTAGGACTGCAGGCCAAATGAAGGCTCACGAGAGACTACAACTTTAACTCTTTATTTTTTTTTTTTTCACTGGCTCAGACTCTAGTGCTGTTTCACAGTCTTAGCAGAAGCTTCAAGTAGTAGCACAGTTGAGCTGTGGCTACATGCATATTTTTAGATTGGTTTCCAATGGAAACAGATTAGTCGCCACTACTGTGCCTCTCTGTACCTGCCTCCCTCCATCACTTTTGAACCCAGAGGCCATATTTAACTAAAACCAACTTATGGGAAAAGCCTCAAACTTCCCTCCAAGTTCATGAGAACTAGGAGACCCAGTAAAAGAAAGCAACTCCTACAGAAGTAAGCTTTCTCACTACAGGAAAAGCTATATAAGTTAGATTTTTTTCCCCCTAGAGGATGCATGTGGGTCCTCTGCATACCCAAATACTGAAAAGTTTCATCTGGCACATAACTCAGAAATCTTCAACGCACAGGCAAATTCCATTCAGAAATCTGCTGCTTCTTCCCTAGTACCACTTCTCATTGCTTTCTCATCAGTACAGGTCCCCATGATAGACCAGCATGAAACCACGCCTGTTATCTAACCACGGTGTAATCTAGCATTTTTCTCCTGAAAGATGAAGTTGCCTTGTCCCTACTCTAGCACACAGTCATGTACTTCAACAATTTCATTCAGTACCATGAATTTACCTCAGCTTCACAGAAACAACCTTCTCTCATGCTGGAAATATCCAAATATCTGCTTTCCAGGGGGAATGTTCACGTGTGGGATCAGTAACCAGGACTGTCTTGATGGTGTGGTTGCAGACTGCAGCAATGAAGGTCACAGAGCATCACGTAAGAGCTTTCCCAGGAAATGACACATTTGTGATTTTTACCTCTTCCACACAGATTTGGCTTCAAGTGCCAGTTTTTTTCATACTCCACAAGTGAAAGGCCTAATCCATGTGGGACTGAATGCTGTCTCAAAGGGCCTATGCATTACATTAATGAGGGTGCTGGTTGCAAAACCCGCTCAAGTACTTTATTCATATAGATAGCCAGATCCTTTAGTGTCTTTACATTGGTAATGCAAGGTTACTATAGCAACCTCTGTATGACCTGCATAGTCAAGATAGCAGGGAAGAGCTGATAGCTGAATGAATGCATTTTCAGCCTTGAATAGGAAACATTAAAGATTAATGGTCTATGAAATTCATATATGCTCTACTCATTATGTTATATTTATCCCTTTCCATCTCCTTTTTGGAATACATTTATCTTTAAATGTTGAACTACAGCACATGATACAACACCTTAAGAAAAATCATTTAAGCGTGTTGTTTCTTTTCTATTTTCAGTTTAGCAAGGAGTTAAACTACTTCAAAAAGTCCAAAGATTAAAGTACATTTCAGAGTATGGCTGGACAAATTAATAGCATCTTGTTAGAAATCAGAGTTCATAACTAGATTTGAAGATTATACATGTTTCCACAATATTTAAAATAAGCTAGCCAGTGTAGGGAACATCAAGCACAGAGATCATATTTTCCTTCAATTTGCTTTTTATTTTCCTGTATTTAACTGGTTCATAGGAGGTCACTAATTTTCATTCAACTAGACGCTTGCCAGCAGTCTACTACAGGTTCATAATGCATCAAAACAAAAATTAAAAATTTTCTTGATAGTACCTCAGCAGACAAAAGGAGACATTGCTCCTGGATGCAGGACCAGATGAATGTTATTCACACAACCAGGATCACCATCATATGAAGGAAATGTTCTGTGGAGGGAGATAGTGGGGAACAGCAGCAATTTTTTTCTTTCCTTTTGCTGGAGTGTCATTACCACGATCACCTACTACAAGAATGACAGGCAGCATGCATAGTTTTAGTCTACATTTCCTTCATTACTACTGCACAAATTGCTCGTGTGTGCACACATCATCGTAGATCAAAAAGGCGTGGGTAACTTTATCTGTCTTTTAACTGCTTCAGGTTCAAGATAGGCAAGAAATTCTCATTCAGATCAGGGCTTCAAGTGAGATTTAAATAGCATATAAGTCATATGGCAACCTTCCATATAGACATGAAATTCTTTCTTCACAAGACAATAAATAAATGTTCATTGTTCTCTCTCAGTCAAGTTCCTTTTTAATATTTTTTTATATATATATATGTCATGGTAATATAATTATTCTCTGAGCCAACTCCTTCTCCCAAAGGCAACAGGATTATTTTTCTATTTTCAGGAAGGGGACAAATTGAGCTTCAAAATGCTGTGCCTGAAAGCCATACACTATAAGGAAAAAAAAAAAAAAAAAAAAAAAAAAAACTAAAGAAACCCCAGTAAAAGAATCTTCCATCACTACAGTCTTGACACAAAATGCCGAAGTATTTTTGTCCTTGGAGTCTCATAAAGAAGACAGCAGGTTAAGGGATCCTTGGACTGAATAACTCTGTCATCCAAAGGAGAGTTAGGGGCACTTTTGCTTAGTTGGTTGGCTTTTAGCTTTGTTTGATTTCTCACTGTAGGAGATTTAGCTAACAAAGAACTTGGGTATCTCTTGTATTTTTATTTTTATTTCTAATTACTTCTATTGCCATTTGTAGACAGTACGGGAAGGGTAGGTCCTCACAAGTGCAGTGAGAAATTCACCATTTTTAGTCCACAGACATTTATCAATAAACTCACCATTTTTTATTTAAGACTGGGGCAGCAGGGAGGAGATAGAAACAGTTAAACTGGCTCCATCCAATCACTTCCCCAATATTAAGAGAGTTTTACTTAATTCCAATCAACTTGCATAATTGACAGCAACCCAAAAACCATCACGCCATATGTCTATCTTCACACTTGTAACATTCAGACTTATTTCTCTTTGATATTTTAAGGCTTTTAGCTAAGATTTTTAAAACTTGCCTTCCTTAGCCCACTAGCTATATTTAAATGGCCTGCTTTTTAAAAGTGCTGAGTATGTCGCACTGTCACAGGGGTCTGGATGCTGCTTAGGTTTTCTTGGTTGTGGTCTCATGTCACAAGTTAATCTTCATAAAGACTTAGACCACACTTTTTGCAATAGATATCAAACAACAAGAAAAATCTTTCTGGGCTCCTAGTGTAAAAGAGAATGAGAATAGATTTTTGGGGCCAATCACCATTGCATTCCCTCCTGCTTTTGAAAGTGAACATTACATCTCTCCAGCTGATATGACTGTACATCTGTTCTCTTCACCCCTTTGCCCCCTCCTGTGTTCTAAGCCTTTTATTTTAATTGGCTTCGGAAAAGGTTTCATTAAATAAGACAGCACTCTGGCTAGCAATTAAAGTGTATCAACATCATTTCTGCAACCCTCCTTTGAATACCAGCCCATCTCTCATCTTCTGTAGAAAAAAGTCAGTCTTTAAAAACAACATACAGACAAGCAAAAATATCCACAGATGCAACAAAGTATTGCCTGAACCCTTTATAAATTATTCTTGTGTTAAAAGTTTTAGTAACGTTCTTTAACAAAATTAGCCTAGGAGAGCCTAAAATATCTATCCCTGTTAGTACAATGACTCCATCTTTTCCCATTGCACCAACATTTGTGTCGACAAGTAGTAATGCTAAGACACTGCCTGCAGTGGTGCAGAAACTTTTAAGGGTGACTTTGTAGGTCACTCTCATGCTTCAGACACTCAGACCCAAGAAAATTGCACAGGCTTCTTTCTCCTCCACAGTCTTCTTGGGAAATGCTTGGGAAGTCACTTGGCCACTCTGTGTCTTAATTGTCCCCTTGTAAAAACAAGGATATAAAAACTACTCCAATTTTTAAACACCTGCTTAAACCCTCAGATTATCTATAATGTTTAACTATGTGGTTTTTTTTTTGGAAGTTCCCAAAATGTCTTTATATCTTTAAATACACATTTAAGCAGTTTTGCTGATATGGTGCTAGGGTGTACATAGAGTATTCCCATCTCTGTGGTGATATTTTAAGCCATATAAGAATGCATTTTAAGATTATGACCCAAGTCAATATTTTCATTCCTAAGTCCCAAGCAATCATGTCCGTTCTGCCTTTGCTAAAGAATCAATGTGGTACTTGGCTGCATGTGTCCAAATTGAAGCCATTAATCTTTCCCGTTTGTCACCTCCAGATTAAAGAGCTTTTGCAACCACTGATAATGCAGCATACTCCTTATGCTGAAACAAAATTGCGTGTCTCTAAGGAGGCTCTACTTAGATGTAAAGGATAAGAATTGAATGCTTTATGAATAGCACCATGAGCAAGAAGGATATTGTTTGTATTCATTCAAGCTTTGGTCCTGGCTAATTGTAGTGAACTATAATTTACTTTTGACTTTAATAGGAGCTATTTTATTGCTACTAAGAGCATTCAAGTAAGTTTTTAATATACTGTTAACAGCAAATATATTTTCAGTTCCAAAGTACCATCGTTTTTTATGACTGTATCATTATAAGAACAAAGACCACATGTTAGCAGCTGGTTGAAAAGTATGTGGTTTCAAAATATTTTTTTTTTGGTTGTGTTTTTGTAGTTGTTGGTTTGGTGCTTTGTTATTGTTGCTTCTTGGTTTTCAGCACATACCTGCTTTTAAAGGCATTTCCTATTTTGTGAAACATATTTAGCAGCAAGTAGAAATATTTTTTATTTAGTCAAATTTTTAACATTTTGGTACAGAGCATTGAAAATGAGTTTGCTGTCACAGAGCATGTCTACTGATATATTTGCAGTGCCTCTGGTGATTTACAAAAACATCTAAAACCCAGCAAAATTCTCACATATATAAGTCATGTTTAGGCCTACTTTAGCTAGTAATGAAGTGCGATAGGAGCAAACAGAGCAGAAGGCTGGTGTTAAGGGCCTAATATCCATACCATACAAGTTTGAGCAGGCTTGATTTGGGAATAGCTTTAGTCTGGTCCATGTACTGGAAGCCATTAGCAGCTGGAGAGGGTCTTAATTTTTTTTTTAATCTTATATCTGCTTCTGTTGAATAAGCTATTCAGTTAATCAGAAAATTTTGAAGTCTTGTGTGAAGAGCTTTTCTTAAAGCTTTACAAGCATTATTAAAAATAAGCTTAAAACTAACAAACTAATCTAGGATATAGCACAAGAATCACTGGATTCTCATGTAAGTGGGTAAAACTATCTTGCCTCGACTGGAATATGTCATGAAAAAGGAAGGAATCCGTCTCTTATTTGTCTGGATCAAGATTGTCTTATTTTATTTTGTCAGATTTGTCACCAAGACTAATTCTGTTTTGTGAAATAGATGGTTTTCATGTTTTGATTTCAAAGGTAAAAACAAAACATCCAGAAGCAAACAAGGATGTGTTTCAAATGGGTAAAATTGTGTTGCATTTATAATCCAACAGACTGACCAATTTCACTTCTGTGGTGACACACCGCACAGCCTGGACACACAGAGCACAGACATTCAGCATGGGAAGCATGTCCATGAGTAACAAATGGGAGGGCTGCCTCTCTGAAGGCAACAGCAAGAAGGGAACAGTACAAAGGATGCCCATGCCTGAACACTAAGCCCTTCTGACCTGCATAAAAATCACCTTTAGACCTAAATATCTATTCATATATAAAAGTTACAATACCATAAATATTCTTTCAAGTTAAAGGGACTTGCCACAGCTCCCCGCTGAAGGGTTGACTAGAGGTGGCTTTTCAAAAATACTTCAGAGCATTTCAGAAACCAAACCAATAAAAACATTTAAATAGACAAATATAATCGCTTAACTGATGTCCTGATGTCAACCTATTCATGCAGGGCATGCAACAGCAGTATTCATTATTTCCATTTGCATTCTGGGATGTGTATTATGCAGAATTTTTCAGGTCTCTGAGTAGCCAGAGCTTTGTAACAATTTTGCAGCAAAACCCAAAGTCAAACTCAGATGTCACATTATAGAGATTAGGGGTTCTTGTCAAGGAAATCTGATCTTACTCTTTTGCTTCATGTGCTGCAGAAACCTGACTTTCCAAGACATTTGGGTTACTGTGGAAGGACCTGACTAAAACCTGTTTACCAGAGACACTCTGCCTAGCCAATATTTTTTTCCACTCTTCGCCAATATCCAACTTTCTGCCTCTTACTTTCTTCAGTAAGAGAAGGCATAGATTTCTTATTAAAACTTCAGAATATCCTGAAAATTTGAGCACACTCTAGTTCTGACCCACAATACATATTAATGATATTTTACATATTAATTTTAAATTCTCAAGGCAAACTTTTCCATAGATGAGTCCTCTTTGTCGTGACATTACTAATAACCAGTCCATATTACAGTGAATAAAAACGGGTCTTAATCAGGTCACCTGAGGTTGCTTTTTACCTTCCTGTTCTGGTAATCTCCTTATCAATCTGTATCAGATCCAGATATTTTCATGTTAACCATGGAAGAAGGTTTGATTCTGCAAACTGAAATGAAAAGCCATCAACTTTCCTTACAATTAGTCCCAGCTCCAACTCCATCCATCTGCTGTCACTTGGATCTCTCCTTTAATGAGACACTGAAGCATTGTTCATCAGATACATGATATCTAATCAGGAATCACAAACAGATGCTCTAGTTAAAAAAAAAAAAAAAAAAAAAAAAAAAAAAAAAAAAAAAAGTCTCCTTATTAGAACATGCATATGTTTGAGTTAAAGATACTTTTGCAAGAATGACAATAACATGGATGCACACAGAGATGCTCAAAGGATAAATATCAACATTAACATTCATGTGGAAGTACAATCCTACTTGCTGCTACCTTACAGGAGCTGGCTACAGGCTGTTGCTTTGCAGAGCGAGACTGAGCTTCAGACCATGGGACTTTTCTCCTACAACTGCACCAAGCACTCGATTTCTCAGAAACCAAGCCAGAGACACCAGCAGTTTGAACACTGATTTAAAATGTTACACAGAGACTGTGATTTTTTTTTTAAAGACAATCTGCAAAGGGAAAAAATATTAATTGCAAAGTGAGTTAGCTTCCTACAGCTTTTTTAGTAATACTACTCACTAGGCAGCATTTTCTGCTAAAATACTAAAACTGTTTTTTGGTGGAGTAAATAAATAATTCTCCTTTGATTTGAAAGGACTTTTACCTCATTGCAGCAGCAGAGCTTGCAATTCTTAGTGTGGTATGTAATATAGATATGTAATATGGGGTACATTAAATGAAATACATAGGAGAAATACCACAGAATTTTATTTTATTCTTGAAGAGTTAGCTTACACAGAAGCATCAGACTGCTTGTGAGTAATGCAGGTCTTCTTAAATTCTTACCAATTGAAAAGTAATTCTTTAATTCTTCAAGAATAAATTCTTACTAATTGAAGAGCTCACAAAGGTCATAAAATTGTTTAAAAATCAAATTAATTCCTTCATGCTAAAAATTGTATGGTTTCAAGCCTATTATCCCATTTTTTAGGGAACTGGAAGTGTTAAATCACACTGAAAAAAATATTCTCCCTTTCCTATGAGAATGCAACAATATTCTGGACTTTAACAGTTATCCTTGACACAAAAATTCTTATGTTTAATGGCTCCTGAGAAAATCCTACCCCCTTCATAGGACCCACAATGGAGTGATTTGAATCTGTGAGAATTTCACGAGAAACAGGAAAAAAATGTATCTTGCCTGATGTATTTTTTAATGGCAGCTGTTAGCTCAGTGGCACGGTGTGCTGAAAAGTTCCCAGGAGCAAAGACCAGGTGGAGAGGCCAAATGGGCAAATTAAACTAATTTATTATGTGGCCATATTGTTTATGGCATTTCCATTGTCTTTATCATATTCTTATCACCTGCACAAACAGTTGATGCGTAGGTAGGAAGCCAGAGAAAGGAACCAGTATCAGCAGTGAGAGAAGCTATGCTACTGAATTTCTATGAACAGATGCAAGGTAGTGACATGAGGAACAAGAGGTCAAATGGGCTATGCAATTTAGACCATGGATAGAATCAAATAACAAGAGGCAATTAAGCCATCTGGGGAAAAGGACGTATAGGTAAAGCAGCATGAGTGGTGATTTCACAGAATTTGTTTGGAATAGCATTCAGGGTGAACATTTCTAGGCTCAGAGAAATAAACCTAACCTCAGTGCACTTTAGCTTTAACTGCAAATAATGGCATTAAAGAGCTGCCATAAGAGACTCAGAGGATGTGTCAGCATTTGGATCTAACAACAGGCATGGAAAACGCCAACCAGCGTAACTCTGCCAAGAGTAATCTGACCCCACTGCTTACGGAGACCGACTGGGTGTCTGCTCAGTGCTCACTGCAGGGAGAACCACAAATCCCAGGAGAAGCTAAATGCATCTAAGAAGGGCCATCCCATGTCATGTGTTGTGTCCTGGGAACCAACCTCAGAGTGCCAGGAAGCCCCTGAGCAACCAACTGGCTAAGGGGCCCTGCTGAGCTCCCAAGAGACTTGCAGAAAAACTGCCAGCAACATGTGTGTACAATACAAAGCACTATTATCTTGCTTCATGCTTTTTTAATCAGAACACAGCATTTGGTGTTTATTCTCCTACATCGCTTCTAAATTGTGAAGAATGAATGACAGCTTTAGAGGTGTTCGAGGAGCAGCACATCCATCTATATCAAATTATGCAGTTAAATGTTTCCACCACGTTAAATATTGGTAGAATAGATGATGCCGTTCAACAAAGACTTGGGTTACTTTGGTATTCGCTGAATTCATAGCAGACTTAAACAATTCCTCATCTGTGTATAAACATGCACAAAATAAGAATAGGTATGCAAAATACAACTTGCTTAAGTGATTTAATATAGGATAGATATTGTCTTTGGTGGTCATGAAGTCATAGGTGGATATTAAAGGGTTTCACAGCATCTACTTTATCATGATTTGATTAAATGGACTCAGTGGCAAATAGACTTTCTGTCAGACTTAGAAACAAACAATATTAAAACCTCTCTGACCATAGTATAGCTACAGTATTCAAATGGGTGACTAGAAATTGTCCTAGTAAATATTTCTCATGTCTGGTTCCAGACCAATCTTCTGTTTCACACCCACCAATGAATGCAAAAAGGCAACTAGAGAGAGTAATATATATTTAACAACTTAGAGCCCAGGCTAACTATATTAGGCTAAATCCAATAGTTACTATCCTCCATCCCCTTCTCCACATATGCATATTTAGGTAACAGACCTGTTTAAACATCTTTCAATAATTAAACACCTTTGACATTCAGGATACTGTCATTCTATTTTCAAGCACAAGACACTTTCCAGTCTTTCAGGAAGCTGCTAACTAGGTTTCCCTGTGCCCTGCATTACAGAAAACCATAGGAATGCCTCTGACCTGACCCAACACTTCCTGCATAGGTGAGGTGGCACAGGTTCCTGCCAGCCACCCCCTGCTTGGAGCTTCACTGATGTATTCAAATTTTCTTTTAAGTTGGTGTCCATATGTAGAATCCATTCAACTCAGCTTGGGTTATTTTGGATTCAATTTCGGCTTCACACAGCAAGGTGCAACTTAATCCTCAGGAAGCAATGGATTTAGAGGGGACTGCTCAAAGAATCAGCTCTTAGGGTAATGCTGAGCAAAGGCTTCAGCCATGAGACTCTAATTTCTGCTTGCAATAAATAAATAAATAAATAAATAATCTCCTGAGTACTATACTATAAATGCTGACCAAAAAAACCCCACCCAGATACAGACATATGGTAACCATGAGCAGTAATAATTGTTCAGCCACTGTCTTAATATGATGAAACACAAAGAACAATTTAAATAACCTAAAGAGCTGTTCCTAAATGCATATCTATATATACATATTTATATACAGATCTGTCTTAAACCACGAGTTATGGATGGTATTGTGTTATTATGCAAACTGCCCTTGATTAGAAGATGGAAACAACATCCCTTTAAAAGTTCCTAAGCCATTTCAGATAACATGTGCATAAATCCAAATGACCGAAGGACTAGAAGTAGCAATGTTACACTCATTGGGACTATGTATAGAGAAATGGAAAAGCAGCAAAGGCATATATTTAAATTAATTATGCATAGGAAGATGTGGAAGAATTGAAAACAGTACATCATTTCAAATTACAGATGAGAGTGGCAGGTGATTGTGTACCTTTAATATTGCTGTTATACCAACGTAGTATAAAGAAGACAATGTACTAAATTTATATATTGATTATAGAGACCTCACTTTCAGCAGCTAACTTGAAAGGAATCTCTTTTTTCATAAGAAGTGATCTCAAATCAGTCAGCACATATATGCTGTTTAACATGAGATACAAGTGAGCTTCAGCAAGTACCTAACCAGTTGCCAGGAGATATGAGAAATGGCTAATAGTGTTGTAGGATCTCTGGAGGAAGTGAAATGGGGAAGCTGCATGATGGGACCTGAGGAAACACTGAACTTAATGTGAAAGCTAGGAGAGTCACTGAACTAGGATAGGGGAAGATGGAGCAGTTGGTTGGAAAGAAATATTCTCTCATAATGAATCAAATAGTGTATGTTCCCCATTAATAGCAATTCAACAAAACAATCAAAGTATGGACTACAAACCCTCATTCTGTAGAAAAGTATCTCTTTCAAGCCTACACAGGTTTTCAATAGCTATATAAAAGTAAATTATTGTATCTATTAATGAACATAGATTTTCCATTTCTTCCAGGTAAATCATCTAGCACTTTTCACAAGAATTAAATCTATTTAATATAAATAAAAACAATTTACTATTAATATTATATCACCTTTTAATACTTTTATACGTGTCGGGTAAAACTTAATTTCTCAACTCTTTCTTCCTGGCATAAGATGATCCAGTGGTTACTGCACTGCCTTTGGATTTAAACCAGACTTTGATACCCTGGTTTGCTACAGACTATGCAGGACCTTGGACTTACACTTAATCTTTTTGTACCTCAGTAAAGAATTAAACTGCTCTATTTTAGAGGCATGGTGAAAGGTGGCAAAAGTCTAAGACTGCAAGCATCTTGAACATGATCAAAGCAAGCGTTACATAGTTCTTGAAAGGAAGGTAAATAGTTGATTCAAATTGGAAGACTGAACAACAGTGTACTACCTGTTAAAATACAGTCTAAGTCCAACTGTTGGGCTAAAACCAATGAGGAGATAGAAATCCTCTTCTGTGAATAGGAAATATAATTAAATTTGGTATTTCAGCTAAAAATACTGTCATAATTTGATGAGCATTCTTAAATAGCTGATTTCAGAACAATCTGATTGCATATACTTCTACTTAGTTTGCTGGCTTTTTTATTTCTTCTTTTTTGTAAGACAACATGATAGATTAGATGTCATTGACCGTTGTGCAAGAAGTGTCAAATTTGTGTTTGTCATCAGAAATGGTTATATTGATTTTATTGAGTGTTTCAAGATCAATGTGCTCTATGTGAAAATTAACACTTCTAAAATTAACATAACAGGTTTTCTGTACCTAAATTAAAATATGCCAAAAAAAGTAGTATCACAATTAACTAAAAATTATTAAAAATCTTTGGGGATGAGACATTAAATGTTTGTTTATGTTAAACCTGTATTATCCTGTATCCTGCAATGAAAGTCATATTGCAACATCCTTAGGCATCATTTACAGGTCTCTCTGAACCAACTATCAGGCTGCCTTTCCCCATTGTTTTAATAAAGCAGACCAAACCAACTGGCAAAGTGATCCCTGAAGAGAAAAAAAAAAAAAAAAAAAAAAAAAACATACAGCAAGAAGACAATTCTCATTGGCTTTTCACATCAGTTTTCTCCCTTTTAGCTAGGAAAGTCAATTTAACAGTGTCCCCAGTTCAGTACGTTTCATCTGAGCCTTTACAATTAACTCAATTTTTAACCTTCTGGCCAGTTCAGCATTGAGGTTTCAATATAATTTCAGCATTTGCTTTAAATGCTTTGATTCAATAGGGGCATATCTTTCTAGTATCAATACTTCCTCATCAATACTGTGATTTTCCCCATTATCTCTATACTTTGGAGGTTAGCAGAACTTAAACAGTTTTTCATCTCAGTCACTATCTTCTGCATTAGCAACAGTCTAATACTTTCCATCAAATGTTGAAACACACATGGTAGTAGGATTACTTTAAGAATGGGGACTTCAACAGACAAAATAGTGAATGAAAAAAGCAGGTGTAATAGCATAGCTGAGAAAAAAAAAAATCTGAAAAAAAAAAAAAAAAAAAAAAGCTGCTAAATTCTCAGGGCAGGCATCTGAGAAAAACACTTAGACCAGAAAAGGCCTACTGCCTTCCTTAATATTCAACAGCAGAATGAATATTTGGCCTAGAAATAGGTCTTAAAGTCATATAAAGACTTTGGCTTTAAAAGTTCACATCAGAACTGACAGTAACTAAAAAAAAGAGAAAGAGGAATCATGAAGATATTAGTTGTGCATACACAGCATTAAAGAGCTGAAAAGACGATATTCTCCTGCTGTTTTTACATAACACCACAATCCACTTTGTACGTTGCCTCTATTAACCTGAGACAAGAATTTGTGAGGCCGGGGATTTCCAGAGCACAAAAACTCTCTGCACAGAGGAGAGACAGGCATGATAAATATCAAATGTTTCCAATGGAAGCACTTACATGGAATAGAAAAGACATGGTACTCCCTTGTTTCCTAATTTAGTCCACCTCCCCCATTACCTATCATTGTCTTATTTACCTTACAAGGTCTGATAAGGAACTCAGCTTGCAATATCAGTCATAGCTCCGAAAGTTCTGTCTGTGCCCAGTGAGTACTTTTTCTTACCTAAAAGAGAAAGAAAAAAAAACAGTAAGTAGTCATTTACATTAAAGCCTGCCAGATTGGAGATGAAAGGAGTTTTTAGGAGTTTTCAAAATTGTTCAAGTTATATATGTGCAAAAGCAATGTAAGCAATGCTGCTGTTTGCTAGAAAGATTTCTCTGTAAACTTTATGCTCTACAATGAAGACAGATTCTTGGGTAAAAGTGCATCTAAGTGGAGAGGGAAACCAGGAATAAGAAGAGCCAGGGTGCACTAATGAAACTGTTGGTTACAGGTTGCTAACAAAGTAGTTCTTAACATGCAACGCAGTGGTGAGCATCCTGCCAGGGTATAGAGCAACACGCAAAAAGGTTACAGGGGTTTGGAGAGACCTGATAACCAAAAGGTAGAGAAAACTGCCAAGGTTCATTAAATGAATAGAAACCACCACTGCTTCAAGAAGTCCTTGAACTGCAAGTGATTAAAGCCTTGGAAAGCATCTGTCCTGGTATTTTCCCCTAGGTATCTGCATTCACCTGCTGTCAGGTGTTTTTTTGTTTCTTTGTTTTTGTTTTGTTTTGTTTTGTTTAATGGATCTTCCTTTTCTGTCCACAAGCAGGTTTTCATTCTCTAAGCATGAGAAAAAAAATAAAATTTTGAACATTTGACTTCCTAAGGTACAACCTAGTATATGCTGCAGCATACAAGAGGATGTGACCTCTCAAGCAAGCATACATTTTAAGAAATTATTTATTTTAAGAAATTATATCCCTGCACTGCCATGACCTGTAGCAGCAGCAGCAAGCACAAAGCCCTTTTTGGCAGCAGTAGCAGATGTCATCTTGTAACAAAATGGTCTGAAAAAGGCTTCAAGGCATAAAATAAACTCTCAGTGATGCTGCCTTCCTTAATAGTTTATGAAGGATGTAGATATTAGCCAGATCAAACTGCCACACAGCACCAGCAAGGAAATGGCAATGATCATCTGGATAAAATCTTAGAGTAAAAAGAGAGCTGTAACAGCTTTGTCTAAGGAAGCAAAACTCAGCTGGCTATTTAATTTGTGCTAGCAAACCAGATATTACTTCTGTCTCATTTAAAGCTATTTCCAGAGAAGGTGAAGAAAATCCCTGGCTGTAACTGAAGTGACGTGACAGTAACAAACATCAGCTCTCTGTGTGGAAAACAAAGTACTGTATTTGTCGTAGCTAGTCTTATACAAAGGCCATCAGCTGAATACATATGTTCTTTCTCACAGAGTTTCCTCAATAGCCAGGTGAGCAAATAAAATGAATGTGAATTCCTGTGTAGAAAGCATCTGTTTCACTTTAACCCGTTTCCTCTGCCCTCCCCAAGAAGCCCATCAGCACCAGGCTCCATGCAGATGCACACATGTGCTTCGGCCCCAAACACACAACATGTTTTGCTGTCTCATTTTATTTACCAAGTCTGAGCCAGCTCACCTGAACATCTCTAATCCCGGCTGTATGCTGTGGAGGAACAAAGGTCTCCAGCATGATGGGACTGAATTTCACTTGAAAGATGTGTGCATTAACTGGCTCAGCCAGGAGTTTGTGAATCTCTGGGGAACAGAAAGGAGACTCCACACATCTTCCTTTCATTTCACCTTTTTTAAAAAAATAGCCTAATATGACATTGGCATCTTAAAATGGATGTATGAAAGAAACATCGTTAGCCAGCTCAGCCAATATCCTTAATATTTTTCACTGTGGTTTGTGGACTTCATGAATATTGAGGCTCCATGTCACCAGAAACATGACCACCATCTCCTAAATGAGAGTTCAGGAGCACTCCTGAAGGAGATAACCACCCAGGCCAGCCTGGAATTAAAACTTACTCCTGTATTTCCAGCCACAGGGCTGTTCAAAACTTATCAAAACTGAGAAAACTCCTGCTGAAGGATCAGGAAGGTGAGTTCTGGTGCCCCCTTTCCAAGCAGGAGGTGAGAGCTTGTCTCCTGGTTGCCCATGTCATGGCTCTGTTCATTGGTGCAGATGGTTAAAGGTCAGGAAAAAAAAAAAAAAAAAAAAAAAAAAAAAAAAAACACTTTTCTGGAAATTAGGAATCTTCCTTGTCTGGATTGCACATCCTAACCACAAGTGTTATGGCCTGGATTCACTTTAAACCCATAAGTAAGCAGTCAGGGCTTGCCCCCTCTCAGGTTACTTGTGTCCAGTCTGAACTTAGCCAACAGCTAGCAAGTACAATGGAAAAAGAAATAAGCATTCAAATCCGAAACTGGTGACTCATAGATAAGGTGTATAATTGCCAGTGCACTGAAATCACCCAAGAACCAGGCCTGAACTGAATTTCACCTGAATCAGTATAAACCTCCACTGAGTCCTGGAGTTATACTACCCTTCACAGACTTCTATAGAGCACACAAATATCTGCATGCCAGAGATATTCATTTACATTGTTTGATAAATATTAACATTAATAACAATTCCAGTTGCAAAACGTTAAGGAGAAATTGCTGCTAAAACTACAGCTCTGATGCTGAATTCACCCATTTAGAAGCCATCCATGCTCTCATGGATCTGATGCTGTGGTGGCAACATTTGCTGATTGTGTAAATGGCTGTCAGTGGCAGCAAAGAAAAGGCTGTTTCAGTTTCAAACATTTCTGTGGTTTGTCTGCCAGCTGAACTGCCCAGGCACACCTAGAGCAGCAGTGCTCACAGGATGCTGGGCATAGTAAACCAAAACTCAAAACTCACTGCTGAAAGAGCCCAGCAAGCCAAACCAAACCAAGGAAGAGAGAATAGCCATTATCCAGGGACCACTAGCATGGTCCCTGGCATGGTCCTAAAATACCAGCTTTTTATTTGCAATATTTTCTTTATTTTCTTAATTTTTTACCTTTTTTGTTTGTTTCCCCATGGGGTAGCCAAAACAATGATCATATAGATTCTCTTAACATTTAGAATATTTTACTGTTCTAAAGTAGGGGAAACCCTGAGACAGCTTGCTTAATTTATGACAGAGATTACATGACTTGGATCCCATGATAACGAGGAGCTTGAATTGCAGGCCCGTGTTCCTCCAGCATCATCAGGCCAGGAGAGACAATGATTATACTGTTATCTTTACAGATATCATGCTTTCCAGCCCTCAAGCAAAATTTCTTTTTAGTAAACTAAGTAACACATGTCCATACAGAGTAATGTGGAGCTTTCCCCTCCCTTATTCATTTTTGGACAGGAAAAAAAAAGAAAAAGAAAAAAAAAATTGAAAAAATAAAATAAAAAAGGAAATTCAATCCCCATCTCAACCCCCCCAGGGATTAAGAGTGCTTAGAGGGTCTGGATAAAATGAGAGATGAACAACATATTTGTTAGATGTAATAATGTATGCTCATATGGAAGGAATAGCTAAATTGTCCTTTCCTGTAAGAGAAACTGAACAGATTGCCTAGAAATAGGCAGCTCCTGTTCCCTTTAAAGAGAGAAGCAAATGCCATCCAGATGGAAATTATCAAATGGATCAAACAGCTACATTTTATTCCCAAATGATCTTTGTTCTTCTTATCATTCATTATACCAGGAAAACTCTTTTCCCTATACTTCATATGCAGGCAGGAGAATATTAATTATTATATGCTCATTCAAAATACTCCATATTGAAGGGTTTCTGGATGAGATATTGATCTTTTCAGACAAAAAGAGGGAGAAAAAAAAAAGAGACCTTTACAATGGGAACATTCATATAAAATCTCTGGGTTCCACATAAGTCCAACATGTGAATGAGGACTACATTGTTCCTGTGGCAGACCAGTCAACTCTGCAGCTGCTTCTTGACACCCAGTGTGACTAAATGCCTTTTCAACACTCCTATTGCTTGCTTAGCTTTAGAAAAGTGAATGCTACAAAGTCCCAGTGAAACAATCCTGAGGTTCTTAATTTACTCTTATTTATACATCCCCATGTATAAATATTTCATATGGAAGTTTGCACTGAATAAACACACAATATAAAAATCACCAAGAATCCTCATTTTTGGCCCTACATAAGTATATACAAGCAAGCATAATCAAATTCAATAAATTAGGGGATATTTTCAAAGGGGTAAGATGAATTAGTTACCAACTACAATGGAAAGGCAATGAAATCTGGATACCTAATTCCTTCTTATGACCCTGAAAAAACTCCATTACATTTTATGTGGCAAAAAAAAAAACATATTTATTTCAGCATATGTTCCGACAAATTTCTGATTATACTTACAGATGTTTATCTCTTAACCTATTGAGTTATACATATGCTCTGGTTATATATTTGATTATAACATGATTTTTTCTTTAACCTGAAAAACTACAGCAGCATAGGTACCTTCTTTTACAAGGATGTAAAACTTATCAGCTGTGGCTAAATGACAGATCAAGAGCATATAATCTAACTGGGCCATGTAACACTATACCTTTTATTTCACGTTAATTATTGAGCATGAGTTCAACTTATGTCACAGGTCTAGCAGGTGGGCTTATAAATTAGAAGTTGCTTTTTTTTTCTTTCTTTTTTTTTAATTAATGCTGTGGTCATCAACAGGTAACACAGTTAGCTGCAGTAGTTGAAAAATACCAAGGATACCAGGGCTTCAGAAATCACAACAGCTCCAAGTGGGTGAAATTGATCGTGGTGTGAGTGCACCTTCTATGTGTGATGTTTTAATCTCTTTCAGAGTGCCAAGGGATGGATGTGAGCTTTGCAGTGGCTGGGGATATGATGGCAGCTTCTCCAAGGGAAAACAGACCAGGGACTCTGACTGGGGAAGTAATACAAACTCTGCCAAGGGACAAAGGGGAGGGGAGATCCTGATGCATCAGGGTCCCAATGTGAAGTACACAGATGGAAATACAGTTCCTTCCACTGATAATCCAAGGAACAGATTGACAAGCAGATTCAGACATTTTGTAGAACACTATGACTTGGTAATCGGTCCCAAAACAATTGTTTTGGAGCAGGAAGCAGCCCCTGATGTTAAGCTGCCACAGTACCTAGGTGAGAATGCACAAAGAATATATTGCTACAATCTCTGTTTGACTGGGAGCTCAAAGGTAGTAATTCAAAGTAGGACATACAACAGGGCATTACAAATAAGTTTTACAGACAAGACAACCTCTTCTGAAGGAAAATCTAGTTTAGGAAATAAAATATGCATGTTTATAAATTTAAAAAGGATCACATTTATCCACAACAGAGGTTGTTAATCCTAATAATACTACTAAGGTATTTGTCTTATTCATAAACCATTACAACAGGCTTAACCCACTGCAGAAGAAATAAAAGTGTGTTTATTTTAAAAGAAAGGAGTGTTTACTTTCATGCTAGAGTTTAGAATGTTTTTTTCCAAGGAGTACTATTAAACTGAGGCAGAACCTACTTTTCAAAAATGGTTTATTAAACTGAAGGATGTGTCTTGACAATCACATTATTCTTTCTCTAGCATCCAGTTTGCCAGTGCACGAAGGTGCAGTTGTTCTTAGCAGATATGTCATCTTCCAGAGACTTGCAGGAGTTTGAGCAATTGCTTTCAATTTAGAAGCAGCAGAAATTTCTTCCCTCCTTTACACTCTTTAAAGCTCCCACAGAAGCATACAATCAAGGATTTCTTTTAATATTACCTTACTTAGGACACAGAAATTAATAAGAAGAACACAAAAGAGGTCAGAAGCCCTCTGAAGGAAACACGTGCTTGTGTGATTTCCCAGAAGAACGGCAGTGACTGCAGGTATTAATCCACTGAAGAAAACTCACCACAGACCAGGCTGAATCCATGCATCTGAACATACTGTTTTATAAGTTGTTGCCATCTCTTCAATATTGTTATATTTTACACTGTTCAAGGGGAGGCACACAGAAGTAAAGAGCAGTACGCAGTTCACAGAGAACAGTGAATTCAGCTTTTTTAATGCAAAAGCTCCTGAGTATTAGCACGAGACCTGGCATATGCTCAATGCCTCACTTGATGAATGTTGTCTCTGATCTCCTCTGGCCTCAAGAGAAATTATGTCAGGTCAATAAGGCCTCAGATCTACATACACATTTTATTTCCTATGTAATATATGTATCATCTGTTACCTAAATGTCTCACATTGAATCCAAAAGAGCTGAAGACTATAAACAAAGACAAAACTACATAGTTAATCCAAGGAATGAGTACAAAGGCAAAGTCCTCAGGCTGAACATTAAAAAATATAGAGAACATCACAAAAGCGAAGGTTCCCAAGTGTTCATGGCAATTATCTCTTATGAGAAGGCTAGTCCAGTGTTTGGAGCAGTTGCATAGGATGCAGGAGGAGGATTTCAGCTCCTTGTCCTTCTAGGCACTGCCAGCTCACCACAGCAAGTCACATATAATCTTGGTCATATTTACTGCTGAAGTACTTTGGGTATGAATCACCCTCCCATTCTTCCACAGTGTAGATTTCACATCTGAGGTAGTCCTCCTCTTTTCATTTTTATATTCAGTGAGTTGAAAAGACAGCTCTACAGTATGGATCATAATCCCTGTTTTAAATATACATTATGGTGAGATGAATCCTGTCCTGCAGACCAAGTGCCGATTTTTGTTCAGGACTATTAGGGGTCCCAAGAGATTAAGTCAGACTTACACTTGGTAAGTACACTGGGAATCCCTAGATCATGAATCACGCAGAATTCAAGCTTAGTTCCTAAACAGATGATAGCAAATTTCCTGCTTCGGAAACAGCTATCTAACATTCACTGCTATTAAGGTCCTCAGTGTTGGCTGAGCTGTCCTAAACTTGTTTGGGGTTCATAGTGAGGCATCTCTGTGATAAAGTCGTTGCAGAAAAGCAAATGATTAGGAACCATTTCACTCAAAATGCGAAACCTGTGCAAGAGGGTTTACCTTTAGACAAAAATCTGATTTAAGTTATACAGTGGATTACATGAAATTCACCTGTGTTCATCAGCCTCATTAAGGCTAAAGGGATTCATATCCATGTAACTCTTAAACCTCAAGAGAAGTAACATAACTACAGGCAAGCCTTGCTCTGGAGAGGACACACTGTACCGCCTTCCCTTTCCAAGTTCTGCCATTTTTCAGAAGACAAACGAATTTCAGGGGAATGAAATGAGAGGCAACAAACAGCTTAAATCTGTAGCATGGTGAAGATGTCACATCACCTGAAAACAACAAGGAAATGCTGAGTCAATTGCCGTCCACATCCAAAAGTCACTGTAAATCCTGGTCTCAACCCTTCGCTGTCCACACAGCAGCCAAATGCTGGATTGGGGGTTCTCCCACAGATCCACTGCTCTGAGAGACAGGTACAGCTCCATGTCCCCCAAGGCACACTACAATCACAGTCATAAACCACCAGAGCCCCCAGCTGCTGCCAAAGGCAGCCTCACCCCTAGATTCTAAAGCCCACTCAGCAGAAGGGATTGTCTGCAGCCAGCTGGAAACAAAGATGTGGCTGCTGAGAGATAGAGTCCCCTGCCCACAGATGGGTAAGCAGAAAGGCAGCTCCCAGCAGATGGTGGGGGCAAGGGAAGGTGACATCAGACAGCCACATTCTCCCTTCCTAGCTGCAGCTTTCACCATGAGTATGGAAGAATTGCTCACAACTTTCAGCCCTGGAGCCATTTCTGAAAAATGACAATGTGATCCAGGAGCTCCCTGTTTCAAGAAGGCTTTGCCAGACAGCCATATGCTGAGAGGCCACAGCGTTCAAAGCTTCTCTTGCCCAAATACAGTTAGTATGATTCCAACCCAAAGGAGCTCCAAAGAATCCTCTGCTGAAATTCCCCTTTACTCTGCTCCATGTTCTGCACCATGACCAAGCTGCAGTGGCTAGGCAGAAAATAAAATATCTCCATTTATTATTAACTGTCGACTGACTGTTCCCCGTAGCCCACCAAAAAAAAAAAAAAAAAGCAAAAAAAAAAAAAAAAAAGCAGCAGAGAGAGAAAACTTTCCATTCTTTTGATGGATGCTTGACCCCTGAGAAGCCAGGCTTACAGCTAGCCTCTATCACCAGACTGAAACAGAGCTGCTGCAGCACAGTGGTGAACCTGACCCATCATCTGTAACAAGATCCACTAGCTGTTTTACTAGGGTTCAAAAGATCTTTAACAAGTCTAGTTTCCAGTACAGGAGCAAAGGTTCAATAGTTAATGCATATTAAAAAAGACAGTTTGGGGAGTATTTTATACAACCACTGATCTTCTTCCATTCCCTTCTTTCAGCAGCAATGAGGCCAAAACAGATGAGGGAGATCTAAACTGCTACAGTGCAAGTGTCTCCCAATGGCCTGGCCCCACTGTCATCTATACTTGGGCTGGCAGTACAGCACACAACTGAGTTTCCTTCCCATGGAAACTAAAGTATTTGGGAAACCGAAGGTAGATTGAGACGCACCTGGATTTTATCCTTCAGTAGAGTCAAGATACAACCAGAACTCCCACTGCGTAGTCTTAGTGTTGTCTTAAGTTAAGGTTTAAATTCAGTTTTTAAAATAAAAATTTCAGTCTATTTCCCCACTTCTATTATTGACTTCCAAAGGGGAGAGGAAAAAAAAAAAAAAAGAGAGAGAGAAAGATCTGCAGGGAAGTGATTTCTCTCTATTATTGTATCTCACCTTCATTTATGTCAATCCCCTGCATTTATACATACATAAGTATACAAATATACATAAATATTTCATACATATGTAAATCAACACATTGTTTTATGGTTCCCCATTACCCTGACTGATAAGATTGAGGCCACAGACAATACTCCTAGGTGTTCTGGACAAGACTTCTGAAATATTTCACTTTCAGCCACAGCCCTTCCTGCTCTCTTCTAAAGAAAAAACTGCTGCAGGAATGATGGACTTAAGTCAGAACTACCAGCTGGCTGGCCTGCTAAGAATATCGTTGCACAATTAGATCTGGGACTTTCTTGGTTTAATCGGGCCTTAAGAGAAAGGTCTGCACTGCAGAAGCCTTCCATGCATTATCTGGTTTTAATAAGCATCTTTAATATTCATCAGCTTAAGGGATAGATGAAAAGACTACGATATTAGTGCTCTTGCACATCAGAATTGCCACCCAAAAAATATAAACATGATTTATTAAGGACTACAGAAAATTTAATCACTGGCAACTTATTTTTGTCGTGATCCACACCAATGTCAATCCTGAGCATGGGACTGAGTTATTGTGGGCTGAGCCTCAGATTTGATCCCCAAACCTCCTCTACACATAAAGTTTTTCATAGTAGATGGAGAGTGGTAGGCTTCTAAAGGAATCCATCTCCATTTTCTACAAATATTTAATCTCCAAGGAAATCTTGTGATTTGAAGAGTGAACAGTGGCATCATTTACATTGAACACACCAAGTTTTGTGGTCTTCCTGAGTTTCCAGTGCCTTCCAGGCCTTCCTCCAATGCACTCACTCACATTCTCAAAGGGGGGCGCAGACCACGTTCCTTCCACTTCCTGTTGCTATTGATTCTGACCGAACTACGTCTGGTTTAGATATTCCTAATATGTAACTGTCAACTGTCTTTAACTATCAAGAATTCACAGTGCAAGTTCAAGCAAGACTGGATATGATAGGTGAATGAAGATAAAACATAAGACCGGTTATTATTTTTCTTTTTCAATATTATGCACACTATTTTACTGAAAAATAAGAATAGTAGAAACAGTCTAATACAGGAATTGCATTGACTTATGAGAACTTCCTTAATATACACATGATCTGTCATTGTAGGTGTTCTGTTTCTTTTCATCTGAACATAAAACTAGCTTTATGTTCCTGTTTATGACTGTTCCTACCAGATGAGAGCAAAAAAAAAGATAATGTAAGAATGCAGGAGAATTTGTAGCTTCCTTTGACCACATAAAACTGCTTGTTCAGTACTGGAAGATTTTTATTATTATTATTTTTATATTTTACAGCTTTCACAGGAAAACAGCTACTCCTTCTGGTGGTTTTCAATTTTCAGATCCCACTCCCTCCCACAGTGCATGTGCAAACTACTCTGCAGTGCATTTGTTGCCTCAGGTACACTATGGTTTTCTTTTTTAAAGTTTATCTTTCACACAGCCTTTAAAAAACACTAAATATGCACAATTGTCATGTATTCAATTTGTATGCTATTTCTAAATGATATTTCTATTAAACTAGAGAGAAAAGAAAGGACCTTGCTACTAAAATACATTTTTACTTTAGTACTGGGGAGTTCAAGCACAGAAAAAAAACAGGGTGAATATCACCTGAACATGTTAACAGGCATTCATTTGATGCGAATATTGAGCCTAGCAAATAGCCTTGTGCTGTTTCTAACCAGTTCTTTCTAAGTGGAAGAGTCTGAATGGGAAACAGCCTCCCTGAGTGCCTGCTGGGAGGAAACACTGACGTCCAGCTTCCTTCCAAGTGTCCTGATCATCCAATCAAGCTCAGAGGCCTTTTGAATCAGGTGGTCCTTGGACACCAAACAACAGATAATTCAACACAAGTCAAATGTTCAGGTATGTTCTGCAAGCACACTGCTACCATTCACCCTCAATTTCAAAAAAAAAACAAAAAACATTTACAGAATAAGGGTCAATATTAATTACTCTGTCTGAGTCACTCAGCATGCTCAGACTCCCAGAGGACCTCAGCTTGGCAGGACACCAATATACGAACCATCTGGCCTGCCACTGTACATCTTGGAGCTGGTTTCTGTAAATGACAATGTCTAAAGAATTTGAAGGACCATGTTTGCTGGTGTAAAGCATCATCTAATCTTGTACATCAATTAGCTCATAATTATTTGACATAATCTGACCATCATTTCTCATTTGCCCATTCAGTGGTGGGATGAAATGGAGTAGGACAGAAGTTTAAATAAGAAAGCCTTTAGCTGACCCATCTTTTCTAGCGCTGTTGCAGGCAGCACTGCAAACTGATTGCTGTTAAATTATTAGCATTCCTCCACTGCAGTATCTAAAAGTTTCCATTTTTACTTAAGAGAAATAAAAAGCAACTGAAATAATTAGACAGATTAAAACTGTGATGTCTGCACATATTTACACAACTATTTGTAGTAGGAAGAATTAATTTCTTAAAGAATTAAAACCACAGAGGACTACAGGATTTTAATTAAAATCTATGATTTGCAAAACAAAGATACGAAGTGCCAGCAGAGGATTTGTTTGCCTGCAGAACTGCTTAAGTCAAAATGGATTTAGGCATTACATGGTTCCGTGTGAGTAAAACATTTGCAAGTGTCTGTTCCCCACCTACTACTGTGTGTGTCTGCAGCCCTTGTTCAGGAAATCATTAATTCCTGAGGGAGGAAAAATGGGGCCAAATAACCTAATTAGCTGTAAGATGAAGCATGATAGTTAAACCAGAGTTGTATTTCATAGAAAGGGACTGGACCAAGAAAGGCTTAATCTTGTGGTAAGATAATATGTTATCAATGATAACAGACTACAATCTTACTATCATATGGTATTATTATTAATACCCTTATTACCAACACACTTCATGTATGATGTGACTTCCCACCTGAACTACCAGGCCCTGTAATAGCAATTTACTATCAGCATGAAAAAGTTCAAAAATAGTTTTCATTAAGTGCTGATTCTTAAAGCATCATTTTATCAATATGAAAGTTACTGTGTCAAATATTTATAAGTATTTTTCCTCATCAAAATCTCATAGCATTAAACAAAACAGCTGGTTGTAGGGTATTAGCTGTCTTCAGAACTGCTGGCCAGCATCAGGAAGAATAGAAAGACACATGAGAGCAGACTTCCAGATTTTGGATCCTCACAGGTGTCTCCTCTGCTTACACAGTGCTTCAAAACATCAATTCCAGAGGCTATTTCCTGTGGCATCTGGTGTGTATTTTCTAAAGAGGTGTTGGATGAAGACCAATTCAGTTACTGCTGTAAGCAATTGCACTGCTATGTTACTGAGCAAACGAAGATGGGTTTCACACCATAAAGCATGAACATATGCATTAGTATTTCTTCAAAACCACTCATTTCATTTCTGCCTTCCACAGGGCAGCATCAAGCAAAGCAGCAACGTACTATGAACCAACTGGGGGGTAATCAGTGAAGGCAGATAAAGAGTTCAGAACAATGCCACTTATTAAAAAATGTGTTAAAAATGTTCTTTTCTTGTAACAGTGCTTAAACATAAAGATAGCTCTGAGATTTGAATAATGGAGGCTTTCCAAAAGTATTAATGCTGGTAGGATCCCAACATGAATGACACTTCAGTGTCTTGGAGAATTTACAGTCATGCTCAGTTAAACTTCCCCAACTTGAGCAGTGTCAGTGCACACATGCAGCTGCACACACACCTCCTTCCTCCTCCCTCCCACTACCCCAGGTTCCATCAAAGGGTCACACAGAGCAGACCACATCTGTTTGTGACTCAGGGTGGCGAGGAAGCAGTGTTACAGCTGTGCTAGCACAGCTGGCTTGGCACTTCTGCTTACTGCAGGGACAGGGGTTTGGCAGCACCGCATCCACCCTTGGAACGCTGAAGTTATGTACTCGTGATGTCCAAGCAGTTACCTAATGAAGTGCTCTGAAACAAGTCCAGAAAAGCTACTCAAGTTAAACTGCAGCTTGAATAAGGAGTTTAAAGGTAACAATTGAAGGAGGATAATTTACAGATACTATCACCTACAGGAACACATTGAATATCTGGCTGTAGGTCAGTTTATAAAGGAAAGAAAGAAAGAAAGAAAGAAAGAAAGAAAGAAAGAAAGAAAGAA